>CAWUFW010013634.1:0-463486 GCA_963921515.1 Calotriton arnoldi | reverse complement strand
TCAAAGAAAGAGCGTGAATACGACTAAGATGTCAGATGGCACAAATTAGGACTCTGCAAAAGATATGGATGATAATTTGCTGTCAAGTGAGAAGTACTAGTGTGTGCACGAGGACACATATCCAAGCTGAGGACCCCGGGCGTATGCCATCAACGAATAAGATTCTGCTGGTGACTGTTGGGCTTGGCTTACAAAAAAATAAATAACGAAAACGGTGCATTTAAATAATGACAGTAAGCACGAAAAGAAACTGTATAGGACTGGGCGGCGAGCCACTAATGTTGGGGCTAGAGGGGACGTGAAAGTACCTAATTAAAGGCCTGCATGGTCGCCATTAAGCTGGCAGATCATGACCAGTGGCGCTGATTCTGCTCGGCCTGGCTTGCAGAACAAGAACAGAAGAGGGGCATTGGGTAATGACAGCCAGCGCAGGGTAAAACTATGTAAGGCTGGACAGAAAGCCACTTGTGTGGGGGGGCTGGAAGGGGCGTGAATGCACCCGGTTAAGAGCCATCTAGCTGGCAGATCATAACCGGTGGCGCTAGGAACAACAGGAGGAAGACGCGGCCAAAGGAGTGAGCTCGTAACTAGAAAACGAAGCTCGCTCATAAGGGGGCATAAATACATATAACTCGGCAGCGGGAAGGCGCTCAGTAAGGTACTGAAGCCTCAAAATGCCGTGTGCGCCAGTGCCGAGCATGGCACAGCTGTCTGCCAGCAGGTCAAGGGGGGCGTGCGCAGAGGCAGCGCTGAAAGGAAAACCAGCGAAGAAACCGAGTCCATATTGGACAAGGTTATTACTGTCAGGGATGGCAAGAAGGGAGACGGGGGACGAGCTCAAACGCTCGAAGAAAGGGAGTAGAACATGGGTAATGAGAAATGCTGAAGCAGCACTTACCACAGGTTCGTGGAGTATTCAACAGGCGGCACACGTCCAGGGGCATTGATCTAATATGTACATGTGTTATAGAAATTTATTATTTAGGAGGTTTCAAAACTGTATGCTTGACTCTGACTTTTGGTACACAATGTATGCAATCGGTGACAACATGCTTTTTTGTCTCCATTATAGGTTGTAAGCAGTACATACTGAACAGTCAATTATACTGGTTCAGTATTATACTTCATTTATTCATGTGTTTTTTCATGTTTTTTTTCACGCATTTGCACGTATTTATTGCAGTAGCTGAACAACTGACCCTGAAGAAGGCCGTGACACTATCTAGGTCTTTTGGCCGAAACATGTTGGTCGAGTGATCTACACAACTGTCTCTAATGCCGACACTTGTGTTATCAGCTTTTCACTGTTTTTAATCCTGACACCGGGTAGCCGAATAAATCTGCATATAGCTAACCCTGTAGCCAGTTTTAAATTATCACATCACAGCACTGCACTTTCTTACACACACGCCAGCTTTACATAGGGGTTTAGTATATCCCGCCTGACTCACTAAAAACATCCCTGAGCTCCTCCCTCGTAGAGAGGGGTTTTAGCCCACGTGTAGACTAGGTCTATCACGTGAGGAGGCACCCCTATGATGAAGCATGACACCTTTGGTGTGTGAGGGGAACCGTCCTGAAAAGGAAACCCCTGTTTTTGCACGGCAGAGTAAATTCATACAGCTAGATTACCTCCTTATAGTCCGGACCTGTGGCCCCCTTATTTGTGTGAGTTCCCATTGGCTGCCATGTTATTCGCATAGGCAGTGTCACACTGTGGGGGTCAGAATGTCTCCACCGCTACCCTGCATGTTTTCTATTGGGGCCAAAGGATGTGACCGCAGTGGCTAAGCACGCCTACCGCGATGTTCAAAAATGAAAAGGTTTACCGCGATGGCAGTTCCCATTGGCCGCCATGTTATTTGCATATGCGATGTCACACCGTGGGGTTCAGAATGTCTCCACCACTACCCTGCATGTTTTCTATAGGGGCTAATGGCTGTGACCGCAGTGGCTGACACCTACTGCGCGGGTAAACACATTGTGCATTTGCAGTCTCGAATTGAAAATTGCATCAGTAATCCCAACACAATTTTTAAAATGAAGTGCACCTTGTAAAGGGATTGGAGAATGTGACATTTACCTTTTGTCTTCCCACACATGTAATGGAATTACACATGGGGTCCAAAACATTGGTTTGTCCATCCTCACAGGTCATTGTCATCCATTTGGGCATGTAGATACATTTCCAGTGGATTTGTGTTTCATTGTTGGGAATATGGAAATGTGTGTAATGCAGACTCCTCACACAGGCATGATGGACTGCCCACGCAATGTGCATATGTTTTTGTATCAAGTGTACACCGTCTCCCACCGCACTCTCGCAGCCAGACTCCACGACGCTGGCATACGGGGAACCGCCCTCGACTGGATCCGCTCCTTTCTCGCCGGCAGAACCCAAAGTATCAGACTCCCTCCTTTCCTCTCCGAACCCACCGAGATCAACTGCGGAGTACCCCAAGGATCATCGCTCAGCCCCACGCTCTTCAACATCTACATGGCCCCCCTCGCCGCCATCGTCAGACAGCATGGACTCAGCATAGTATCCTATGCTGATGACACCCAGCTCATCCTCTCCCTCACGAGGAACCCCGAAGACACCAGACTCAGCTTCCAGGAAGGAATGAAAGACATCGCAGCCTGGATGAGCAGCAGCTGCCTAAAGCTCAACTCAGAGAAGAGATCCTTGGACCCTCCCCACCACATGGGGCAACACCTGGTTGCCCCCGGCACTCAGAAATCCACCCACCCCTACGGACCACACCAGGAACCTCGGCATCATTCTCGACTCCTCTCTCTCCATGACTCGCCAGATCAACACTGTCACCTCCACCTGCTTCAACTCCCTCCACATCCTCCGCAAGACCTTCAAGTGGATCCCCCCCGAAGCCAGAAAGACCATCACCCACGCACTCATAACCAGCAGACTGGACTACAGGAACGCCCTCTAAGCCGGAATCAACAAATCCCTGCTACACAAACTCCAGACCATCCAAATCTCCGCAGCCAGACTCGTCCTTGGCACCACACGCCATGAACACATGACACAACACCTGCGAGACCTCCACTGGCTCCCCATCGAGAAGAGAGTAACCTTCAAGCTACTCACCCACGCCTACAAATCCCTCCACATCAGACCCAAAAACCTCAACGAAAGAGTCTCTTTCCATGTACCCAAAAGAAACCTCTGCTCCGCCGACCTCACCCTAGCAGAAACCCCGTGCATCCGCAGAACCAGAGCAGGTGGAAGGGCCTTCTCATACATCGCAGCCAAGGCCTGGAACGAGCTCCCAGCCATCATCAGACGCTCCCCCACTCTGCACACCTTCAGGAAGAGCCTCAAGACCTGGCTTTTTGGCAAAACAACTATACCTCGGCACTCTCCAAAAAGTATAACACTACTATCAATAGTGTGACACATTTATATTCCATAAACAGAGTGATTGCTCACAGGAAACCAGTCCAGTCTAACGAACTTCTGCAAAATTCAATTTAATATCAAATGACAATGTTTCTTTGAAATTGTAGAAACCCAATCATCAAAAATGCAATCCAAGACACAGATATATATTCTTTTACAAAGATCTTGGTATCACTAGCCGATCCACGGAGGTCATGTTCATAAAGCCTCCCTGTTGGCAACGATGGAAACAGCCGACACGTGTTTCGTTACGATTGTAACTTCTTCAAGGCTTTTTGTAAACAAAGGTGTAGATCCAAAGGGTTTGTATTATCCAATGCACTAGTATCTTGCTGCTTAAAAGGCTGAAATGGGAGACCCTGGAAATATATCCTTAATGGGTGGAAAGTTCCCCAATGGAAAGATTCAATTTAGGAAAGAGTTTGTCCAGCTACAGTCTTCCCACCGTAGATATGTACTCTCTATCTGTGCCCCACTCTCTTTCTTTGAGGGTCTCTGGTCTGGCAGCGGTCACACCTTTAATTAGATGAAAGAGAGAGGTCATGAAATCCTCTTCGTATTGAGCAAGCAGCCGAGGGGAGGCACCGGAGTATGCGGGAAGTGTGAGAGTTAATAGCTACGGAGATGTGCTCCGGGCGACGGTAAAGAAGAGTGATTTCATGACCTCTCTCTTTCATCTAATTAAAGGTGTGACCGCTGCCAGACCAGACACCCTCAAAGAAAGAGAGTGGGGCACAGATAGAGAGTACATATCTACGGTGGGAAGACTGTAGCTGGACAAACTCTTTCCTAAATTGAATCTTTCCATTGGGGAACTTTCCACCCATTAAGGATATATTTCCAGGGTCTCCCATTTCAGCCTTTTAAGCAGCAAGATACTAGTGCATTGGATAATACAAACCCTTTGTATCTACACCTTTGTTTACAATAAGCCTTGAAGAAGTTACAATCGTAACGAAACACGTGTCGGCTGTTTCCATCGTTGCCAACAGGGAGGCTTTATGAACATGACCTCCGTGGATCGGCTAGTGATACCAAGATCTTTGTAAAAGAATATATATTTGTGTCTTGGATTGCATTTTTGATGATTGGGTTTCTACAATTTCGAAGAAACATTGTCATTTGATATTAAATTGAATTTTGCAGAAGTTTGTTAGACTGGACTGGTTTGCTGTGAGCAATCACTCTGTTTATGTAATATAAATGTGTCACACTATTGATAGTAGTGTTATAATTTTTGGAGAGTGCCGAGGTATAGTTGTTTTGTTAGGTTTTGCACAGGAGTTCTTTGGAACCTCTGTGTGGTGACATCCGTGGTAGTGGGGTGTTTTTTGTACCTTGGGGGCACCAACACTGTTATTCTTATACTGACAAGCTGAGATAATATATCGCTTGGAATTGATGTGCTATCCTGTAAACCGTCACTACCTTCCGTTTTATGTTGAACCTGGCTTTTTGGCTGAACCGGAGCTGCCCCTCTCTCGCCCCCCCCAGCGTCTTGAGACCCTCACGGGTGAGTAGTGCGCTTTAAATCCCCTGACTGATTGATTGATTGATTAATGAAGTCTTGTCCAGCTTCCACTCACTGGCTGCATTTTGGTATGATGTTGTGCTTTTTGGGACATAAGGTGGATTAGTGAGGTGACAGCAGCTATATACAACTCTGCGGTTATGCTGTTTGCCACCTGTGATGTGTCATCTACCCACAGGGCTGGGTACACATGATTTAGCAATGTACCATATGTCTGACACATAGGCTAATTTTGAATTCACAGTAGTTAGTATGTACACCCTAGCTACCTAAATGACTACAGGGGATCAAGGCATGTATGCATGTCACTTGTGCATTACACTGATTCAACAATTCTGTCAATGTTGTGCTTGTGTGAGTCATTGTGTACGCTGTTACCAACCTCTCATCTTTGCCTGTTTCCACACATGTGTCCCCTGCCATAGTGCGAAGGAGAAGACCACCTGTGTATCAGCCTTTACCAGACCTATTGACAATGGAGGATAGAGACGTCACAAAGAAATTCTGTCTCAATCGCCTTACCCTTCAAGAGCTATGTGTTCAGTTGGAGCCCCATTTAAGGCCTCACCGAACCTATCCAACATCTTTGACAACAACAGCAAAGGTGGCTAACTACTTGTATGGAGAGGTGGAGGAGTGAAATGGCTGCCACATGGCTCTGGGGGGGAGTGTTCCATGCTGCTTGGGGGTGAGGCCAGAGGGCCTTGTGGGAGTTGTAGTGTTGTTCTCATGTCCCAACAACCCCCTCCCTAGTAAGATGGCTACCTACCTGTAAGGAGGTACTGAGGAGTGAAATGGCTGCCACATGGCTCTGGGGTGGGGGGAGTGCTCCATCCTGTTCAGGGTTGAGGCAAGAGAGCATAAGATGGCTACCTACCTGTAAGGTGAAGCAGAGGAGAGAGATGGCTACCACATGGCTCTGGGGTAGGGGGAGTGTTCCATCCTGTTCATCTGTGAGGCAAGAGGGCCTGGTGGGAGTTGGCGTGCTGGCTGCCTGTCCCCATTCCCCCATGGAAAGATAGGTAACTACTTGTATGGAGAGGTGGAGGAATGAAATGGCTGCCACATATCTCTGGGGTGGGGGGAGTGTTCCATGCTGTTTGGGGGTGAGGCCAGAAGGCCTTGTAGGAATTGTAGTGTTGTTCTCATGTCCCAAAACCCCCCTCCCTAGTAAGATGGCTACCTACCTGTAAGGAGGTACTGAGGAGTGAAATGGCTGCCGCATGGCTCTGGGGTGGGAGGGGTGTTCCATCCTGCTCAGCTGTGAGGCAAGATGCCTGGCGCCATACACCCATGGTAAGATGGCTACCTACGTGTAAGGTGAAGCAGAGGAAGGAAATGGTAGCCATGTGAGACATGTGGTTGAAAGAGTGCATTGTACATAAGTTAATTTTGGTCTGGAAAGTGTAGCTCAATGGTTGTGCACGACAGTATATGACAGTGTGATGGGATACATTTGTTGGTACTTACCAGTCTCCATTCCCCCAGCTATTCCTGTGAGACTCTCTGGATGCATGATAGCAAGCACCTTCTCCTCCCATTCAGTGAATGTTAGTGGTGGAATGGAAGGGCCACTGCTAGTCCTCTGAAATGCCTCATGGTTCCTGTTGGCACAGTATTTCACCCGGCTCTTGATTTCATGCCACCTCTTCTTAATGTCACGCAGTGTGCGCAGGGTACCTACTGCATTGACTTTGTTGACAATCCTTTCCCACATTTGAATTTTTCTAACAAGTGGGGTCTGTTGAACCATGGCTTCAAGCAAATGTGGTTCTACTCTAATTATTTCATCTACCATCACTGACAACTCATTGTCTGTGAATTTGGGCTTTTTGTTCTGTGACATGGGGTATGCTGTGCAAATATAAAACAAGTGCAAAGAGGAAGGTGGTGGTGGAGGTGTGAAAGGTGTGTCAGGTGTGTGGGTGAAAAGGCTTGGTGCGTGGAGATAGGTGGGTGTGATGGTGTGCTGTGTGATAAGTTGCCTCTCCTAATAGCTGTGGTGTCTGGCCCTTCGATGCTGTGGTTTTGCAAAGGATTCTGGTTAAGGTAGGGGTTGGTTTTGTACTCTGCTATGTGGGTGTGTCCACCTGAGGAATGACAATCAGATGTATTTTTCCGTTATGACATTGCATTCGACCATTTTTTATGTTGCCTTCGCGCAACCGCAGTGGTCGTAACGCAATGCTTGTTACGACAGGCCCGCGATCTCATCCTACTTTACGTTGTGGTCATGCCGCAGGTGAATCGGCTTTTTTATTATGGAAAACTGCTTTTCCATCCGCCGCAGTAGGATTTTCAGGATTCCCGACCGTGGCGGACAGAGTTTTGACAAATGCCTCCGCCGCGGTTGGATTTTTCGACCATTGCACCGTAATGTGACCTCCGGATTTCCCGGGGAATATGCAGGTGGTATTTTTTCCAGAACCATGGCGGTCGGAGGGCTTTTCCCTCCGCCATCGTAATGAGGCCCTAAATAAGAAACAGCTCTGGCCATCTAAATATAAGACTGAAGTGCCAGAACCCAATTCTCTACCAGAAGTTGAATATCAATTAATAGTACAGTATTTCTGATAGTTCAGACGCTTAATGCATTTTGTGCACAGGCCATAAAATATCACAACTGAAGAAAATGCAAATACCTTAAGTTAGAAAACAACATGGCATACTACACACTGAAACACTGTGGAATTTCCACCATCACAATGTTAAAAAGTTAGCTCAAAGTTTTAATTCACAAAGTTAAAAAACACACAACAGTGTTCATTTAGATAATCATTAATAATAATAAAAATAATAAAATAATTTATATCGCGCCTATTATACCTAATCGGTGTGTCCCAGCGCTGGACCTAAAAGCTCAGATAGATAAACTGAAGAGGCAGGTAAGGCGATAAGAACCTATCTTAGTCCTGAATCGGGTTAAGAAACCTCCATGTTTTCAGTTTCTTTCTGAAATCTGTTTCTGTCGGAGAGGCTCTCAGGGCATACGGCAGAGAGTTCCCCATTCTAGCTTTCCTGATCTTGGGAATTTTAGCAAGTTTGGCCTCTGAGTATCTCAGGTTCCGTCCTGGGATATATGCTTGGATCAGAGAATGGAGATAACTGGGGCCTTGTTTATTGAGTATGCAATGGCAGAAACACAGGGCTTTGAATCCGATTAGTTTGGAAACTGGGAGCGAATGTAGCTGGTTAAGAGCACTTGGCGCAGATGATCTTTTGGGGAGATTCAGTATCAGCCTTGCTGATGCATTTTAAACTCGCTGCAGCGTTATAAGATTACTCTTAGAAGCACCCAGATATAGTACATTCCCATAGTCCAGCTGGGAAGTAATGAGTGCATGAACTATAGTTTTCTGCGAAGTAGTGGGAATTAGGTCCAGAATTTACCTCAGTGACTTCAGAGTGCCATAGCACTTTCCCGCCGTTTTTCTGATTTGATCATCAGAAGGAAGTTTTGAATCAAATACAACTCCTAAGTTCTTAACTTTTTTGTTTAGGGTCCGGAGGTTCACCCAGGGCTGCGGCCACCAAGCTGATGTCCATATTGAGGGGGGTTTACCTACCAGCAAAAGCTCAAGATAACCCCAAGATAAGGAAAAACGAATAGGCTAAATAATGTTTCCACTTGGGTTTGAGAAAATCTGCTCTAATCTGGCTGATCTCCTTTCTATCTGATCGCAGCCAGGCTGTGACGTGCCACCTTATTAATCTCAATTTAAAAACTTAATGCTTGTGATCACACAAAGATCTGCCCTAAGTCCCACATTCTTCAACACTGACATTGTTCAACAATCCTCTGTGATTAGATCATATGGTTTTAGCTTTTTTGGGTAGGCTGATAGTACACAGTCCAGCTTAAAAGTAACAGTACAGGCTCTTTAAAATTATTTAATGACTGTATGAGTGTCTTAGCCATGTGGATGCATACTAATTCATCATGCCTTAACTCACATAAACTCAAAGAAAACAGAAAATATTAACTTCAGATCTTTGGATTGATGCTTGGTGGTCACCTCTTCTCAGAGATCCCTCTGTACTTATTGAGGGATCCTCCTATACTCATTGAGCCAACTCGAAATTTGGAAGTCATCTTTGAATCTAGCCAACTTGTTTAGAATGCAGTCGTCCAGCTCATCCTGGGCTTTAAAAAGCATGCTCAACTCACCTGCCTTTTAAAACGTTACACTGGCAGCCCATTCACCAACACTGCTTGAAATGGGCTCCATTTTTGTGTCATTCCACTGTCCATCATGCGACTCTTTAATATTTTAGGAAGTTCTTCACTTACTAATTGCCTCCAAGAATATAGTGTTCATCATTTGCTCATTGGTTGACAATGTCACATTACAGATGTGCATGACTGGGTGGCTGGGCCTTCTTGTTTATTATGAAAAGGAAAGAAACAACATTCCTCTCCAACTTCGACTGATGCGTAATTCTACTATATTTCAAAAGTTGTAAAAACTCATCTCTTGTCCACAGTTTAAATATTTATCACTTTTAGTGCCAGGGACACCAGGTTTCCAGGTAACAGTAGGCTCTATAAATACAGTTTAAATCCAATCAAATTAAATCCAATCTAATCCAATCCAATCCAATCCAGACCAATCTAATCCAATCCAATCCAATCCAGTCCAGTCCAATCCATCCAATCCAATCCTTTACACCTGTTTAGTTTCTTCCAGAGCTAAAAATAAAGCGTGCCACGTGATAACTTCTTTTTTATCTGAACATGTGAATGCATAATAATAATATTAATTATGAACAACAATTCACAACAATAGACTTGGTTTAATGGCACCCTTCCCCATGTCCCCTGCATTGTTTGTATGGGCCCCTTAAGTATTGACAGGGCCACATGGTCTAAGCTTGCAGGCTTTATGCCATTCCAGAACTTAGCGACGTTAAATTTGGCAGAAACACGTGCGTTGTATAACCAAGTAGTTCTTATATAAAGGCGCTTGATCCAATTTGTTTCCCTCACTTTCCTAGCTGGCCCTGCTTGGGCTGGGGCATCTGCACAGGCACAAAAAGCAGCAGGACTTGTAATCAGTCTGGTCATTGTACATTTGGTTATGGGGAAACGCCCAACTAATAGTGAGGACATTTGCTTTTGGATTGCCCAGAAAATTGTTCAACTTGATGCTGTGTTTCCCCTAACGGGACCTCAAGTAAAACATCAAATTTTAACCATGTGTTTGCCTAATGGTCTGGTTAACCCTTTAGCCAACTGCAACACCTGGGCGACTGTGTTTTCCACAGTGTATACCCTCTGTTATGGCACTCCCTTGATGGGCGTTCTGCCGAACGTCCTCAAACAGATACAGAATGAACATAGGGCAGGTCCAGCACTAGATTTGGGGATGAAAGTGGTTGGTAATGTTTTGGTTGTCTCTGAAATGAATCTCTATAATGTTAAAGGTGAAGCAGCTTCTTTGGCTATACGCCAGCGACTTGCCGCGGTGGCTATTGTCGACCGTGAACATGAGTTGCCTACTATGATTTCTCAGGTGTATACGTCCTTATGATGTAATAGTTTGGGGACCAGACCTTCTGTATCGACCCTTGTAAAACCAGTTTCTGACAAAGATGCTCGCCCTTCCCGTGATTTTCTTAAGAAAACATGGGATAAATCTAAATCACCACAACAAAATGGTAGGCCCTGTGGCAGTTCGCCACCCCCGGAGTCCTCTGAACAGCGTTACGATTTTCACGACCGCTCTAGGTTTAAAGCTCCTGATAGCTATCAGATACCTGATCCCCGTTTTTCCTCATTCTTTTCAGGACTCGTCTGATCAGCAGTACGACAGAGGAGGGCGATCTGATCGCAGACAAGAAGAGTATGTGCAGCCTAAATGGGACACACAATGCTTTTTTGACGTGAAGATCAAGAAGGAGGATCAACCACCTCCTTTTATGCCCCCTATTCAGAAAAAGGAAGTTGCAGCCTTAACAAGTAAATATGCCCCGGACGGTGAGAACCCTTCTCCTGGACAGGAGCTCTCCCCGACAGAGCGGCAGAAGTCACCATAGTGCGTAAGACACGCCGCCAGCATCTGGAGGCGAGAGCAACTGAAACTTTTGTCACAGTAGAGACCGCGGACATCCCCGTTGCACCCCCGGACCGACTTTACCACTTGGACATTCGAATTGAAGGTGACATTAAACGCACCATTAAAGCTATCTTTTGGGACAGTTTGACTTCTTCATATTATATTCTTTTGGCGAAAGTTGATTGGCCTCCTCCTTTTATTCTTGCTTGTCCCCAAGGTGAGGATGTTTTCCTCTCTTCATTTTTGCAACTAGGTCCAGACGCAGTTAAACACGCATATGCTTCTGAATGGGCCCTTGCTTTGGCCCCCTTTATATCGCAACCAAGCTGGTTGTGATAAGGATTCTCCTTTTCATGTTATTCCTATACATTCCACTCCGCAGCCTCAGCCGCAGTATCCAATTAAACGTGATGCCAAAGCATCTGTTAAAGACATTCTTACTCAAATCGAGTACCAGGGAGTAATTGAACCCTGTGTATCTCAGATGAAAAATCCTCTTTTTCCGGTTTTGAAACCTGATCAGTCTTATCGTATTGTATTGGATTATCGACATTTGAATAGTCAATCCAGTGCTTAATTTGAGCCGGTGGTTTCCGGTGCTCAGCACCAGCACTTAATTGTCAACACCGGAGCTTGTGACAGTCTGCCAGAAGGTGGTGCTGTCTAGCTAATCCAGAGATTACCACAACAACAGTTAATTCTTAATTCAATATACACTAAAATGACTAATACCTGCTGCTTAAGCCATTATTATAGCTTTGGGAGCTTTAAATAGTCCGAATTATCACACTTGCAGGAATGTGGTTGTTACTAGTTGTATTCTTACTATCATCTACAGTACAGCAGGGGCAATGTGTGGTCTAAGCTGCAGCAGCCTTCTGATGAGAGGCCCTGGCACTTATTTTTTTACAAATTAAGCAATGAGTCAATCAATACAATCTTTATTCGATCTCTTCAAAAACAGATCATAAAAGCACAATCACATCAAACACTCCATAAAATAAACAGGTACAAACATATTTAAGATCATGTAAAATCATTCAAAATCTTGATGAAGTTTAAATGCCTCTTAGACCGGGACCAGTTAATATGTGTACATATAATTCTTGCTTACAGCAATTAGACCATCAAACAGCCTCGCACCTTTCTCTTTCTCATACAGGCCCACAAAAAGGTGGCTACTGAAAAACAAATAAAAGGGTCAGGAAGTAATTTTTAAAAGTACAGTGCCACTCTACATTGGCTGAAGTTATATCGCCTTAAAATTGGGAGAATTCTGTCTGATAAAATTTGCAAAACTGTACTAAATGTAGGTCCGATTGGGGCGAATAGTTATCGCAAGGGCATGGGATCAGGTCTGAATGCTTAAATTTCCTCTCAGGGTACCTTAACATCCAGTCTAGGGGGGATAAGATCATAAACAAGGGACGCCTTTTGTCGATGGTTCATTTCCCTACGAACAAGGTTAACCCTCTGCATATATAAATCAATTAGTTTCTGTTTAGAGAGCCTCCTACAGGCTGTTTGGTCCTTGAATAGTTCTCCCAGCCCGATTGCACTTAATTTTGCCTCTACATATCTAAGCCATCCAATCTTATCACAGTGATCCAACTCCAGACAGTCTTTAACTATACGTTGTGTTAGATTTACTGTGGTCCTGCGCCATATGGAGAACCATAGAAGAATTGGTGGCAATCTAATGGTGTCTACCATGTAAGGTAACCCTAGTTCAAGGTGTAAGATATAATTAGAAAAAGAAGGGGGTAACGACACCCGGGATTTAAAAAAACTGTCTTCCAGTATTTGGAGTTGGTCAATGTGCGCCATACCCCAGACACCCGCCCCATAAGTTACCGCTGCCTTTGTCTTTGCGTGATAGATGTTTTTAATTGGGTCCAAGGGACTGGGGCCTCACTTTTTGGCAAAACCCTTGATGGCTTTAAGACTTCTTTCCATACCTAACGCTCTTGCCGCTACCAGGTTTACCCATGAATGGTTTTTATCAAATAATACTCCCAGATATGAGAAGGACTCTACCACTTCTATTTTCTTTGAATCCAAGTGGAAGTGGGGGGATTTTGCACCTTTACCGGTTCCTGCTATGATGATAAAAGATTTTGTGTCATTCACTTTGAGATCTAGCAAGGCCATGAATGATGCGCATGATGTTATAAGACTTTGGAGAGCTACCCCGTTCTAGCTATTAACACTGCATCATCAGCATACGCTAATATTGGTAGGGGGTGTTATCAAACATAGGCACGTCCAGAGGAGAGCCAGTCAGGGCTGCCTCAACCCTGTTTGAGTAGATGGAAAAAAGAAACGGAGCGAGGACGCATCCCTGCCTGACTCCTCTCGCGATCTTAAATGAACGTGTACATTCCCCATTTATGCCATACCAGATGCAGGCAGTGGCATTGGTGTATAGTTGGCGGATAAAATTAAGTATGGGGGGGTCTATCCCCATCCCCTCCATCAGGAGCCACATCTTCTGGTGGGACATGCAGTCGAATGCCGCTGTCAGGTCCATTAAGGCCATATAGATTTTCCCGCCTTTTGCTATCGTATACTTGTCTATACAGAGTGAGAGATTAAGGCATTGGTCTACAGTGCCCTTCCCCCTCTGGAAATCATATTGTGCCTGCATCAGAATGTTGTTTTCTTGGGCCCATGCCTCCAACTTGAATAGTAGGAGCAGACCTATGAGCTTGGCAATTGTGTCCAGTAGCTAGATGGGTCTGTAGTTCTTTGGGCTGCCCCTCTACCCTTTTTTATATATTGGGACTATGATGATATGCTTCCAGGATGGTGGAGGCCCTTCTAACGCTATGCTGTTAAAAACGTTTGTTAATAAAGGGGACCACAGATCATAATTATCCTGAAAGAGGTCAATCGGCACCCAGTCAGGGCCCGGGGCCTTCCCAGGAACACAGGCCGCCAGCCCACTTCTAACTTCAGAATGTGACAAATTTAGACTACCTGGCACTGAGTGGACTATGTCGGGTGGCGACGTAGCAGGAGAGGTGTTGAATCTGAAAATGCTTTAGAAGTGTCCCACCCAAGATTCTTCGCCTACATGTACGTCCAAGGACGGGTCCTTGGGATCTTTAAAATAAGGCGCGTTTATTACTTTCCAAAACTCGCTACTGTTACCTGACCTAGCCGCTTGCTCAAGTCCTTCCAGGCTTTCTCCCTGATGTCCTTCTCTCTATTCCTTCTAGCGGACTTATAGTCGCTGCATAACGATCTTATTAGTGCTGGGTTTCTAGGATGGATTTTCAGTGCATTGACAAGGGCTTTTCTTGCTTTAGAGCAGGGGGAATCGAACCATTGTTTGGCAGATAAACTATTTGCCGGCTTATAGCGGGTGAGAGCCACTTTTATTTTCGCTATAAGGTCTCTGAACTGAGATACTAATAGTGATGGGGAGGTCTCCTCGGCCAAACAGTATAAAATATCATTCCGTATATGTGCTATAATTGCAGGAACCAGCTCCCGTTTCTCAACTTGGGCCCACTTTAGCTGGTACCCGTTTTTCCTAGTTAGGGAGATATTTGCTACTTCCTGTTGCTGTTTCACTTCGTTACAGGGAATGCTTAATTCAATTGTTAGAATAGTGTGGCCACTATAGCATGTGAATAGGTTATCTATGTGGGACACCTTTTCACTAGATGCAAAAGAAACTAAAATAAAATCGATGGTAGACTCATAGTTCATCCGCCTAAATGTTTTCCCTATGTGGCCTGCCATCGTATTGTTAGCTATTCCCATATTCCTGGCGTATCTCCATACTCATTGTGGGTGAAATGAGGGAAAGGGTTACCCTGAGGGTCTTCCATCCCACACACCATAACCTCTTTATGCTTACAGAGGTGAATATTGAAGTCACCCACCCAGATGGTGTTAAGTGGGCCCTTTTTAGTAAGCAAATTAAGTTTATGTAACTCGCTGTTTAATTCCGCTACCACTAACTTCATATTACCACCAAATTCATTATTATAATAGTTAATTAAAAGCCAAACTCGTTGGTAGTCTCTAACAGAAGTAATTGGAAGTGGGTATTCAGGCAATCACCTATCCTTACATTTATTGATAGAGTGTTGGAGATTAAAGTTAAAAGTCCCCCTTCACTCTACCTGACACTGAGGTCACTGCCGCAGTCCGGAAAGAGTGATACCCAGGGACAAAGACGGGCTCCTTGGCCCATGTTTCCTGAAAACAAATAATCTCCTGAGCTTGCTAGAGTTTGTGCCACAGATCGTTGCCTAGCTTTGATGCAATGCCGGCCACATTCCAAGACGCTGAACTGATATTATTTTTTCCAACTACGCTCCGGGAGGGAAAAAGCTCAGGGCTTCCCTGTCTTACAGACACTGGGCTGACTGGTATGGTTGCACCCCCGTCAACGGAGAGGCCAACTGATGTTAGTCAATCACAGGTTTCCAGATCTGACAGAGCAGCATATCGGTTGTGCAGCCTTACCCTTGAGATGCTGCTAGTTCCCTCCCCGTGACTCGGTGGTTGACCTGTCCTCGCCCTACCCCTCTGTTTAGTTTCAAATATACCACTCTGGTTGTAAAAATACTCCAATGATAAAGGGATAATCTGAGTTCTCTTGAAAGGAATTCTATGGAGCTGGCTTAAAAGTGAATTACCCACATGTGCATTATTAAAATTTATCACCACGCAGTCTCCAGCAATGTATTTGATAGAGGTGCCCAGCCACCCCACTCTCCTGGCCATAATGATTTGGTTAGACAGCGGACAACCCCTCATCCCTAAGACAGTTAAGTGGCGTGATAACCAATGCAGACATTTGTCCATTAGCTGAGTTGTTGATTCAAACTGATTTTTCCGCAGAGGGGGTACATTTACCAAAACCAGTACTAACGGGGAGGCCGCTGTTGGAAGGTGGAGGACTTGCTGTGAACAGTGATCTGAACCCGCCATGAGGCTGTCTGATCTTCCTGACCGCCGAGGGTCAGTTCTTGTGTCCCCCAACGCTGAAGACACCTAGAGAGTCAGATCCCTTGCACCCGGTGGTAATAAAGTTGGATCCTCCGGCAACATATTGTAATAACCTGTGACTACGGGTTGCGACTCACAGGGCTGTGTGGCAGAGCTGGATGTAGTGCAGAGAAAGGGCGGTGAGGTCAGACCTGGATTGATGCACGCTGGGAATTGATCTTTTTCCACAGCTAGTCGTGCAGGCCCGGTGCACTGGGGGTCTTGAGGGAGCTGTGTATGTACACTCTAAGCCTCTATACAGGACAGTCGCTCTTCAATCTGCATTAGTTTGGCTAAGATGGGGTCCAATAACGCAGCCATCATTTTGCTTACTCCTGCCCATAGTGCATCATGGAGTACCAGTGATGGGGGCAGCATACTTAGGGTAGTCAATGTTGGGGAGCGCACTGTGCCCGAGCCCGTGGCCACATTGCTGATTGCTCCCTTTGGTTTTGGGGCTCGAATAGTTTTGGTTGGCTTCGGCTTTGAGACCCTGCTGCCCCTGCGTCGCTTAGCTGGTGGATCATTTGAGGGTTCGAGGTGGGGTGAGTGTTCAGGCTCCCTGATAGGTGTAGCGGGTAGCGCTGGTGCAACGGAATGAGAGAGGGTCCGGTTTTACCATATAACACATGCCCTGGGCCATCCTTGTCACTCAGTCAGTATGAACCCCTACGTCGGCCCTGCGGTCTTTCTGTAGGCCTTTTGTTAAGTTGACCAGAGTTCTGCCATTTTTCTGAACAGCAGGCTCTAAGCCTGTCTGACTAAAAATCTCAGCCAGCTTCTCACTGCGAGGCACACTACTCCAGACTAGATAGGCCCCACCCTACCCGTGTGCAAAGTTCACTGTCTCTCTCTCTACCCTGCCGAGATGTAGCCCACCACATCCCGGATGCGTCTGGCCATGAGAACAGAGAAGTTCCCAGACCGGGGTGATGAATGTGGCAACCAGGACATTACTATATATATTTTATTCCTTACATTACATATTCTCTGCTTGCCCTATGCAATTTACGACGAGCGCTTGGTCTGAGAACATAACCTTTCACCTAGTCTATGTTCCACATTTGGCAGAATAAGCACCACACGTCTGATAAATGTGCGACCCGTGGCTTAATTTGACGTAGATAGGACTGACGTTGCACTAAGCACTTCTGCTTCAGATCCCAGCCTTGAAGGGTATAAAAGAGAGCCCACGGAGTTCTCGTCGGACTACCCCACCCATCTGTTGGTAGATGGCAGGCGGGTGTGGGTGCTCCCCAAGAGCTCTTGTTTTTTGTTTTATTAAGATACAATTTAACTTGCCAATATAATTGCTGTATATGCTATTTTGTCTCTAAATTGGTGTTTTCTTATTGAGAATTTAATGCTTATATTACATTTGCAAGGCTGCTTTCTTTTAGGTTTAAACGTGAGTATTCTCTGCATTTTAGATCAAATGTGTTTTGCATTCTGAGAACATTTTCCTTGATTTAAATTATGTTTTTCATAGTGCATTTATAAATGTGTCTTTGAGGTTTTCTGAAGTGTCTCTCTTCAAACGATTTCAATGCCTTCTGAGTCCTATTGGGAATTAGATAAAAGTGCCTTCTGTTTGGTAAGACTCTCTATGAATGCGAGGTCACTATATTTTGTATTCTGTATTTTAAATGCCTTTTTCTTGAAGTTGCACCTTCTAAATAAATCTGTGAAACCTTTTGGCTTGGTTTCCATGGCTCACACATCTGTTTCCTTCATTTTAGTATGAGCGTTCCTGCGCACCCTGCCTCAAGTTAAGCTGCCCTTTTGTCCCTAAATCACTCCCTCGAACAGCTGGCAAGAGTGCCCCCTAGCCCCCCCCAAGCCCCTAAAACGCTCCCCCCAACATCTTGGTGACCCAGACGTGATGGCAGCTCCAGCTGACAGGAGACCACTGGGACCCCGGACGCAGACCACCCTTCGTGCCTCTTTCCTGACCGAACCACAGAGAACAGCACTCAGGTAAGTTATTTTTGCTGCCTGATGTGCTGTGTCTTTCTGGGAGCAGCGGGTAAGGGCGTGGGACATCTGTGTTCCTTGTTTCAAGTTGTCCTGTCTAACTGGTCTCGCTTATTAAAAGAACATTCCCAAAATGAGGAAAGGTGTACGTGGTGAACTCTAAGCCAAAGGGTGACGTTAGGAAGTTGTTTGAATTATATGTTTTTCTTTTTTTAAATAGACATACGTTGTTACAGTGCCTCTCTGAGAGCCAGAGAGGAGTCTCCGTCTAGGATTGACGAGGTAGGGAAGATTGCGTCTGGCATCTTTCAGTGTTCAGTTGTATGGTTTTATAAATAAATATATGGAATTCCTCTGTCCAGTTGCAAGAATTAGCAGGGACGGGAGGATTGCTCTCAGTCAATAGTCCTGAGAAAGAAGACAAATCCCGTAGCTGTCTAGCTAACAGATTTACGATTTCCTCTTGTGTGAAAGAGAAGAAAGTGGTTTCCCCGGGATGTATTAGATATTGTATTTTCGCTGGTTATAAGCATTTTTCTGTGTTTTCCTATTTGAGTGAAGCAATAAGATAAAAAGCGCTTTTATCGCCCTCAAATGGCCAGAAATACGCAATTGTTGTTTAAAAGTTCCAAACAATAGATCATATGCATTGTTTTCTTTTTAAAGCACATGTACAAAATGTTCGTTAAATGCTATGCATCTTTAGGACTGTGTGTTATTCGCTAGTGTTTACTTATGTATATAGGGTTTTGTTCTTTTTGAATTGACTAAGTGTTGCAGCAAAACTTTTTGTGATCATTGTATTAGAGGCCACTGCCTGGTGCAGTGGCTGATCCATTAGTGAGACTATAATATTTAGGTGCATATTGATTGTCCTGTTAAATTCCTTTTTATTATATATGCATTTATTGTTTGTATGAGCACATTTGTCAATTTTAAGTTGACTGGCCTTAAACCAACTCAGTCATTAAAGGGTAAAGGCCCGCTAGGTAGGGTGTTGCTGTGGTCTGTAAAACACCTGACAATAGCCTTACAGACTCCCCGCTAGTTATTGATGCTGTGGTCTGTAGTAATACACCAACCCCCCCCACCAGCTCTACAGACCCCGCTAGGAAGAAGTAAGTGCACATTTTGGGAAATACTAGGAGTCACCTTCACTCCAACAACTGAAGTAAGAAGTATCTGCATTACCACTTGTAGAATTACGTTCCCAGGATCAGCCAATACCCCCTGCCCCTCCTGACCCATGTGGCGCAGCACCACATTTAATTAGCACAAGTCACTTTCAGATAACTGACCACGTAATGCACAACAACATACACCGAATTGTTGAAATAGTTCCTCACATTTATATTTTGAAGTCTGTACTTTGCGACGGGAGGTTGCGTCTGGCGTCTCCCACTTTGTGCCGCAAATACGTGTGTATGGGACTGCGTCTGGCAGCTCATATTTGTTTTGAATTTTGATTACCTATTTGGTGTAAATTGTATTGTTTGAACGTTTATTTCTGCTATTTCTGCAAGGAATGGGAGGCATCTTATCGCACTGAGATTAACAGTGTCTTTTTTCAACTGCATGCTTCCAAAAGGGGAACTATTTTCCTTCATCACATCGCCTTGTGGGTTCCTCTCTCGGGCCTGGCAGCAGCCAACGCCTTTCAACCTCTTTCTCTTCATTGTAAAAAGTGTCCTTTGTTCTCCGCCTTTTTTAGTTACATGCAGTGTACTCTAATAGCTATACTCTATTTCCTTCTCTCGGTCTGCATTTTGCGTCTCTCCCTCTCTTGTCTGGCTTATGGGCCCTTCTTTTCTCTTTCTCTCACAGTGGTATCACAGGTTTTCACTACTGTTTAGCGAGATCTTATATATAGGAGTACTTCTCTCTTGTGCACTGCAGTGAGAAGTGATCAGCAGGAACATCTGGGTACGTGCCAAGCACACCCACTTTAACTGAGACAGGTTCAATTAGAGACCACGCAACTGGTGCGCATTGCATCCAGTGAATACTGTGTCTAGCTGTCAAGTAGCTGCCTTCACGACTCTTAATTAAGTCTTTTTGAGCACGGTTTTAAATAGGCTCCCCTATTTTAACTCACTATACCCTGAATGAAGTACATTCAGTTCCTTGACCGTCACACCTCAAGCTTCACACCTCACATTTCAGGCGTGCTTGGACGCTTAGTAATGGTTCCTCCCACTTGAATGTTCAGTCAAGTGGTAGAAAGATGGGGAGGAAGGCTTTCACATGCATTTCTCGCCGCAACACACAGCCACCTTTTTACGTTTTCTGTTTGCTATTATGCCTTAGATTGGCCCAGCGTTAAATGAATAGACAAGCCACATAAAAGAAAAAGTGACATAATAAGGTGAGGTCAAGGACTGCCATCCCTTACCGCCCAGAGCCCAATGATAGAAAATGTACTACCAGGGAAAATGGAGCTATTCCCTGTGATATTTTTGGATCATAGGCTTAACATAGTACATACAATGTTCTGTGGCCCACAATGTTAAAAGACTTAAAACACCATCCATATAAGTAATATAGTCCTGGCAGAGGGAAAATACTATCAGTTTCAAATGCATATGAATATCTCCCTATTTAGATGACCAATTATAATTCATAAAATAATTTTTCATTATAGACCTGATGAATATCTTTAGGCATCCATACTTCAATGAACAAAATGCAGGGGCCTACCTGGTCAGCTAGATTCACATTGAAGATTACACCAAATATTGCAGTACTAAGCAACTAAGTACGAAATAATTTACTCCTACCTGTGTCCAATTCAACGATAGCCTGAATGCTAGGGCGGATCCGGGAAGTACTGCCACAGAGCGCACACAGTTGGAGTTAGCTAATAGAAAAGATTTTGAAATTGTGTCTCGTGGCCAAGGAAGTTAGTGACACTAGCCTTAGAGCAACGTAAATGTCAGAGCAGATGGTGAACCTTAGACAGAAGATTGGAATTAGCAAGATAAGACTGTTCTCTCCCGATTTCATGCGCAGAACTAGAGAGAGAAGAGGGGAGATAAAGTGATGGAATGGAAAGCACGCTAGCTACACACATGGTTTGACTTCATGGTCACACGTCAAATGCTGCGGGGTCTGATCAGCCCTTCATCATTCTGAGGTGGATGAAATGAGTACCATTGAGTTGGAGAACAATGAAGATCTGCTGTATTAGCGTCAAAATACCATTCTGAGTGAACGTGCGCTTTACAAGAAAGCCATGTTATTTTAAAATAAGCTATATATATTTTGCATATTACAATTAAAGACAACACATGTTTTTAGATATTAAGTGGTGCTGAAGGGTTAATAGATTTTGTCTTGGGCTGCCTTCAGAAGTGGCATTCCTGGCCGACCACAGATTCTGGGCGTTGAGCCAGGCAGGAAAGAGACTTCCTGTGGTAGGCAACGAACATAAATTCAGAAGAAAGATATGTATGTGTAAGAATACGTTGGGCTGTGGAAGTGAACAAGAGAACTAAGTTGCCTAGAATCACACAATTTGGTAACGGGGGAAGCCGAGATTAAAAATAAAAATTTTAAAAAAGGTGTGGATTTAAAGAGGCCTTTTAAAAGTACAGTTGCAGCCTTTAGAGGTGGTTGCATATATTTTTCAGTTCGAATACCATGAGTTTTTGTCTCCCTTAAATGCAACATTATTATTATTACGGTCTTCCCTGCGTCTCCAAGAAGTGTATTGGATTTCCTGTCCTCGGGATGTTTGCATAGATAAGCTCAATGTTATTGTTTTCATCACCTCTTGTTTGGTTAGAAATAAAATTTAAATAGGAAAGACTTGTCATGCCACAGGCTCAGGGCTACTACATTTTCCCACACGTTTGGATGACAGCTGGACCATGTGTCCATTATGATAGTAAAGCAGCAACAACTTTCAGCAAAGCCAGAACAGGACTGCTTAAAAATAAAATAGGCAAAATAAGCGCCACAATTGAGGGAAATAAATAAATAAATAATTTAAAGAAAGCAAAAATAGTTTATTGCCCATGGATCACTCTGTTTTCACTCACTAATATTACAATGTTCTGACAACCACCTAACGCCCCATATACTTCTCACTGAACAATTAATATATGTATAAGTCACATCGACTAGACCTAACAGTGACATTCAAATTATGAAAGAAGACATATATTTGTATAAGTTAACACGCACTACGAAGTTTCTGTCTTCTCAAGCATTCAGGTGGAAGAAGAAGGGCCCCATCATTCCTGAGCTCCGACCTATCAGTCCTGGAACACAGATTTTATTGTGTTTCCATTGACTGTCCAAAGAGGAAGAAGACGGTGAACAGCGGCAACAGGAACACTGCCATCTTCACAAGCAGATGTATATATAGAATGGAACTAAGTATATTGCGTTCTTGAAGGGTTTTGACTATTTGAATGGTGCAAGGAGAAGTGCTGTTTAATATGTGTATCTAAAAGAAATAATGTGTATGTATATTAATGTTTTTCATTCCTAGGTTCTTCAGAGTTGGAGAGAATATTGTTGTAACAAATTAGATTGTAAGGTGGAATGTGCTAAAATGCATTCTAATGCAGTGCATTCGCCAGGGACTGCAAAGGATAGGAGTAATAGGAAAAGTAGTAATGTTGTGTTTATATTATGTTTATGTATTGATCATTAGTAATGAGTATATGCCAATACAGAAGGATAGTGTGCATTGAATAACAGTGCTTCATATTGTAATATCTCAAGGATACAATGTGTACAGATTTAAATATGTCTTTTAATATATAGGTGCAATCTTTCAGGGTGTTTGAAAACGTGTTTCAAGGTATAAGGGATTGACACAAAGGAATGTGGAATTTAGTGAAATATCTACTTGTCCATGGGGCAGGATGCTTCTTAAATATACTTGTCCTATAACAAAATACACTTGTCTCTTTTGTGCCATGTTATGCAGCGACAAATTATGGCAGCAATCTCATTATATAAGAGCTCTGAAATAGCCTCTCTGATTATGCTAGGGCTCCTTCCATAGTAGGCTTTGAATGCTAACAATTCCCTTATGTGGCCACGTTTCCGCAGATATCCATACTGGGGCTAAAGGTAATGGTAAGCAACAGTTCTGGCTGACAAAAAAAAAAGGTGGCTGGAGGAAACGTGAACTTGCGATAACTCAGATTTTCGCTTGGGCAAATGTACACCTGCATGTTTGCTCATGCTTAAATGCAGTTCACAAATATTTTCTAGGAGTACTATTTCTTGGCCTACTTCTGTAGTTTTGTGAATTCACAAAAGTTGTATATCTGCACATAATCCAAGGACATGGGTGCACTTTATTTAATAATTGGGCCCCTAATTAGGTCTGGCGTTAACCATGACATTTTATGTTTAATAAAATGTTGTCTCTCCCTCTCTCTCTTGGCTAGCTTCACTGGGAGTGACTTCATTCTGTTCTTTCACAAGGAGCATATCGACACACAGTTGTTTTATTCAGTGCCAGGAACTACTGTGCAATGTGTGATTTTTGAGACCAAAACAATTTTTGCTTTTGCCAATGTTTGTTATAATGGTGAGGGCCCAGCAGCTCCCACACCAATGAGGTTTCAATAAAATAATGCCAAAAAAAGTTGTGCATTGACAAAGCCAAAAGGCTGACCAACAATTTCAGACCTACTGGCTTTGCCAATGCTTGTTTATTTTTATGTTGCAAAGAAATGGTACCTACCTTATTCCAGTAATTTAGCGAAATGTTTTTGCATTTTTGTGTGAATATTTTATTTTGAAAGCAAAGAATTATCAGTCTTGCTTTCAAGCTTCTGCAAATATTTCCATCTAATAGGAGAGCATTCGGAGAGCAGTATACATAGCCTCACATTGCTAAATATTGAAAACGTGTGTACACATTGTTATACTCTAACCACTGTCAGTACTGCAGTCTGAGCTTACAACATTTACTTAGAGCACTCACCCTAATAATAAAGACTTTGCATTAATGAACAATAAATACAAGTTTGAACAGCATTAACACATGGACACAAATATTTCCTTTACTGCAGACAATGCCTTTCCCTGATCCATAATGTGGTAGTGTAAACTGGCAGCCAAAGGGTTTGTGCTGTAGGGGGTTGGGCCTACTTGTCCCAAGGACAAAATACGCATGAAAACTTGTTGACCTTGACCTCAAACAACATGTCCTGGGCGTGGGGCTATAGGAATTCCACATCCCTGGGCACAGTTTGACAACTATGAGTGTTTTGATTCCTATAGGTGTTACTGTGACAGAGATTTTCATCTGTGTTTGCTGTTGGGTCAAGCTATAGTACAATGTTTTAATTCTTCTTTTGCTTCTAGAGATAAATGTATTTCTTTTTAAAGTCTTGTACAGGGACGCCAATATAATTTTTAGGTTCTTTCCTCCATTTGGAGTTCCCTCCTTACCTCAGCTGGCCAACAAATGCAGCGTGCAACATTAATAGCTCAACTATTGCTAGACATGTTGCTACCAAAGTTTCAATTGTAGAATGTGCTGCACACACCTCCTCGAAGGACTATTTATCAATTGGTAAATAATTTATTGATACGGATGTACAAAAAGGAATAACATTAACTGGTTGTGAGTACACAATGGTTCAGATTGCTTCTACTGCACATGATATCATGATATAAAGATAAAGGATGATGATATGTACTGTGACCCTAAGTATATTATTGAAAGGCCTGGGTGGAAGAAAAGGAAGAAGGGAACAGGGGAGGACGTATGCAAAAAAAAAAGGAATACGGTTAGGCCCAAATGGAAAAAAAAAATGTTTACCAACGATAATGCTTGGTCCCATGGCCCGTCTTTTTCATGGTTCATCACTTGTAGGACGTGATGGGAAGATCAGACTGTTTTCCTAATGCTGTATTTCCACTGCCCCAGGCCACTTCATTTCCCCACATTAAATGGACTTCATCAGCATGCCCCCTACTCAAACTACAAGTACGTGTTGGTTATTGTGTGCATGATCAGCAAATGGACTGAGGCATGCCAATCCAAGAACAGCAATACACAAACTATTGCCAAATGCCTCCTGAAAGAGTTCATACCGCGCTTTAAAGTACCTATGCTTTTGGGTTCTGACAATGGACCGGCGTTCATCTCACATGTGATTGAGGGGTTGTGCAGGGGGCAAGGAGCCACACAGAAACTACATGTGTTCCACGGAAACTACCAAGTGGGAATGGTATCTCAAGCTCATCCTGAAGGCTTGCACGTGCTACACAGCAGTGAAAGGAAGAGTGTGTAAAGCGGGCCCCAAGGATACATCACCTAAAGACGTCTGGAACATCGATGCCCCAACCCCTCAGTCTACAAGTTGTGACAATGAGACATCTTTACCTTCTTCATCACTTTGTTTTCTTCATGTTGAATGTGCCTAAGTAATAGAAGTGCTTGTAACCTCTCAAATTACTTGAAGACAGGCACCAACGGTTACTTTTTCTGTTTACAGGTATCATCTCTGAGGCTCTACATTATTCCACAGTAGACTTCTTTGAAAAGAGTAAAAGTACAGCAGAAGATAATACATTCTTCCAACTAGTCATACTAGTCACACGTACCAACGATTGGAACAATGCCTCAAGACTTTCAGAACAATTAGAGAAAATCATCATGGGTGCTACTAGCACCATTGACCCCCATTGCTATAATGACTACGCCCCTTATAGTGAGTTGTGATCACAGTGTTATACCTGAGATACTGCTTAAATGAAACAGAGAAATTGTACCAAATTGAAAAATAGCCATTGATAAAGACGGGACAGGGAGACAGTTGACAGGGCAGGATATTATGTTTGCACACACCGGTCTACAGACACAGAAAACAGCATGTCAACTTTGACAGGCCTGAAGGAGTCTATATGATGTTAAGGAAGATACCAGACAGCCAATGTTCCAATGAATGACACCCCTGGGATACACCTACTAGGAGGAGGGCCTGAAAAGATTGCTGTAAGAATTTTGTTCAGTAAATGAACAAGAGGAGGGAATGAGAGAGGGTCCGGTTTTACCATATAACACATGCCCTGGGCCATCCTTGTCACTCAGTCAGTATGAACCCCTACGTAGGCCCTGCGGTCTTTCTGTAGGCCTTTTGTTAAGTTGACCAGAGTTCTGCCATTTTTCTGAACAGCAGGCTCTAAGCCTGTCTGACTAAAAATCTCAGCCAGCTTCTCTCTGCGAGGCACACTACTCCAGACTAGATAGCCCCCACCCTACCCGTGTGCAAAGTTCACTGTCTCTCTCTCTACCCTGCCGAGATGTAGCCCACCACATCCCGGATGCGTCTGGCCATGAGAACAGAGAAGTTCCCAGACCGGGGTGATGAATGTGGCAACCAGGACATTGCTATATATATTTTATTCCTTACATTACATATTCTCTGCTTGCCCTATGCAATTTACGACGAGCGCTTGGTCTGAGAACATAACCTTTCACCTAGTCTATGTTCCACATTTGGCAGAATAAGCACCACACGTCTGATAAATGTGCGACCCGTGGCTTAATTTGACGTAGATAGGACTGACGTTGCACTAAGCACTTCTGCTTCAGATCCCAGCCTTGAAGGGTATAAAAAGAGAGCCCACGGAGTTCTCGTCGGACTACCCCACCCATCTGTTGGTAGATGGCAGTCGGGTGTGGGTGCTCCCCAAGAGCTCTTGTTTTTTGTTTTATTAAGATACAATTTAACTTGCCAATATAATTGCTGTATATGCTATTTTGTCTCTAAATTGGTGTTTTCTTATTGAGAATTTAATGCTTATATTACATTTGCAAGGCTGCTTTCTTTTAGGTTTAAACGTGAGTATTCTCTGCATTTTAGATCAAATGTGTTTTGCATTCTGAGAACATTTTCCTTGATTTAAATTATGTTTTTCATAGTGCATTTATAAATGTGTCTTTGAGGTTTTCTGAAGTGTCTCTCTTCAAACGATTTCAATGCCTTCTGAGTCCTATTGGGAATTAGATAAAAGTGCCTTCTGTTTGGTAAGACTCTCTATGAATGCGAGGTCACTATATTTTGTATTCTGTATTTTAAATGCCTTTTTCTTGAAGTTGCACCTTCTAAATAAATCTGTTAAACCTTTTGGCTTGGTTTCCATGGCTCACACATCTGTTTCCTTCATTTTAGTATGAGCGTTCCTGCGCACCCTGCCTCAAGTTAAGCTGCCCTTTTGTCCCTAAATCACTCCCTCGAACAGCTGGCAAGGGTGGCCCCTAGCCCCCCCAAGCCCCTAAAACGCTCCCCCCAACAGGGTGCAATTCCCGAATGGCTTAGTGAGGGATTGACAGGTGGTAGCAATTGCGAGGGCTGAGTGGGAATGCTATCCTCTGTTAAGTTAAGTCCCCTAGGGAAGTCCTCAGTGGGTGAGAAAGGGGTTCTAACGATAGACACCTCTCAGTTAGCTCAATCTCGTGCGTAAGTACACTTGCTGCTCTGGACAGAAATGAGTTGAGTGTTGCTACAGTCCCTCCGCCCACTTTCTCACTAGGCCCTTTCCGCTTCACCATTTTCACCAAGGAAGATATGAAGACAGTACCTTAGAACGAGTGTTGGATGTTAGAGGGGGGGGGCCCAGCCCAGCCTCCTCCGGGCTCCAACGGGCGTGGACGGGCAGGCGGCAGCTGGGAGAGTGAGTCCTCCCCACTCCGTGTCGGGCTCCTTTCTGTTCTCCTCCGATGCGAAAGTGGCTACACACGCCGCAGGCTGGGTTGCGCCTAAAAGGCGTTCAGGATACTAGGTGTCAGCTGGGAGAGCGAGTCCTCCCCACTCCGTGTCGGGCTCTTTTCTTTTCTACTCCGATGCGAAAGTGGCTACATGCACCGCGGGGCTGCGTTGCGCCTATAAGGCGTTCAGGATACCAGGTGGCAGCTGGGAGAGCGAGTGCTCCCCACTTCATGTCGGGCTCCTTTCTGTTCTCCTCTGATGCAAAAGCAGCTACATTTGAATAGTCATACCCGCACTTTTGCTGTCCAGAGGACACATAGTACTGCACTGATTAATAATATTGTTCGTAAAAAAATTAAAACCACACTTGATATTTCCAATGGTTTTTTTAGTCACAATCTGGCTCCTGAGAGCCGTGATTGGTCCGCGTTTACCACCCTTGGATCCCAGAGGCAATATGCATGTTTGCTATGGGATATAAAAATAGCCCAGGTGTCTTTGCAGCACGGATTGTGCCAATTCTACATGGGATTGACCCCGACGCTTTGTCCTATGTCGATGACATTTACTTAACAGATGATGAATTAAATACTAATTTGGCAAGAGTGGATCGCATAATCACGCAATTTGCTGAACTTGGTTATAAGTAAAAAAAAATTAAATCTCAGGGGGCTTTCCTCAATGTGCCTTTCCTTGGTTATGTATTAACCGATGAGGGTAAGAGCTTAGTCCCTCACTTTGTAGAATAATGTGCTCAGTTACAGCCACCAAATGCACTTAAGAAGTTACAATCTTTGCTTGGCTTTTTGTATTTTGGGAGAACTTACATTCCTGACTATGCTAAGCATAATAAATCACGCTATGCTTTATTACGTCCAGATTTTTTGGCATCCTGCTGGATGCCCAAACACACTGAGATTCTCAGATCTTCACAGTTTTATTTGCTTGAAACACAACATTTGAGTATGCGTCTTAATACAACTAATTTGGTTATCCGGATTTTGCTGGGTACAATTGGATTTACCTATGTTACATTTAATGAAGATGAAACGGTACCTATAGCATCTAAGTTGCATTTATATTCACTGGCAGAAATGCGTTTTGCATCCGTTGAAAAAATACTGACAGCAGTACAGATGGCCATCCTCAAAGAATGGCCTTAGGCTCAAGGTAAACACATTATTCTAATTTCTCCTGTGCCCGCCTTAGAGGCTGTCACGAAAGTTAGCGTTCCTAATTCAAAAGCCCTTCATCCCCGAAGAATACAATGGGCTACGTCCTTAACAGCAGTTAATGTTGACTTTGTTTTCGACCGTTCTTTAAAGACACAAGAGTTTTTGCAATATGAGCACGTTTATCTGGTACCCTCTTCAATTCTTCCACTTGATGAATACAGGTGTATTATCTACACCGATTGTTCTGCACAACTGCCTATAGGTTCTAAACAGCAATACTCTGCAGGATGCGCCATCGTTTTAGTCAGTATGTTAGGTGGCATTTGCCAATCTCCTATTACTCACACTCGGTCTCTAGGAGACTGTACTGCGTAGTTAGCTAAACTAAAAGCTTTGCTTCATGCACTTGCACATATGGATCCGGAGTTCCCCACACTTATAGTGTGTGATTCATTTTACTGTGTACAATCATTTAATGATAATTTGCATTTTTGGCGGCAAAATGACTTTAAGGATTCCAAGGTAGCACAATTAAGCATAAAATGCTTTGGGTTAGGGTGGCAGATTTTAAAGATAAATTGCCACAAGCTCATGCAATTCATACATTGGGTCATCAACATGTGGGAGCACATGCAGTAGGGAATTCTGTGGCTGATGAGGCAGCCAAATCTGGAGTAGCCACATGTAAATAACCGCAGTTACAATGTTCTAAAACTCGTGTTGAGAATGACATCTTGGCTGCCGTCCATGCTTTTCAAGCCGGCACCACTTTACCAAAAGGTTTTCCTTCCAAGTATTCCTATTGCCTGAATGAATATCATGTTCCTTTTGTGACTATACCAGGGGTTGGCGATTGCATGATGCCGCATATGAAGGAGTCGCTTCAGCACATGCAGGAGTGGCTGCCAGAATTTCACTTTTGCAACAATGGTATTGGTGGCAGGGTTTGTACCAGCAAACCAGGAAATATGTCTTGAATTGGGAGATTTGCTAACAAATGAAATGTTCCACTGTATCTAGAACACCACAGACACATTTGTTTAATTCTAATCAGCCTTTCAGCTGTGTTTATCTTGATCATTGTGGTCCTTTAATTTTCGATACTGCATTCAAGTTCATTTTGGTTGCAGTTGATTCTTGCTCCAGGTTCCTCTGGGTTTGGCCACAACACTCTGCTGACGCTCGAACTTTTATTGAAGATTTGCAAGTCTTCGTCGGGACATATGCCTTTCATGCATTCCACTTGGATCAAGGCCCGGCTTTTGCCTCTAAGGCTTACCGGAATTCAATTAATTCCATGGGTATGCAAGTGCATTTTTCTTCTCCATATAGGCCTGAAGGCAATTCTGTTGTGGAGAGAATGAACTGTGACTTAAAGCAATCCTTAACAGCTAGAGTATTAGGTACATGACGTGGTTGGTTGAATCATCTCTATGGGGTTCAACGAGCATTAAATAATCTCCCGAAAAGATCTCTGGGTGGGAGACCCCATATGAAATGCTTTTTAGCATCATGATGTATGTTCCAGACCTAGATGGTCCAGACGTTGTGGCGGCCGCTGCAACCTTTGACGTAGATAACCACTGTACTGTCTTACAGGATCTACAAAAGTGCTGTGATACTCTGGCTCACACGCATATGCCTGAATCTCTCTCTTCAAGTCCGGATACTCAAATTTCTGTATCTGGTTAGCTTCCCAAAGTTGGAGACCTTGTTCATGTAAAAGTGGCCCTCAAAAAGGAATTCGACTCAATGTACTGTGTTCCTGTTCCAATCCGTGGTATCCAGGGTACACAAACTGTGATTTTGCCACCACTTCCTGGACAAAAAGAAAATCAATTTGTCTCCATTGAACAGGTCAAACTACCCCATATGGCCCATTCTCCATAGTATGCCCAGGAGTGGTCCCCCACAAGACTTTCATTTTCAGCCTGTGAACATCACCATTGCTGCTTCTCCCGGGCCGCTGGGGGAGGCCGAAACCTCTGTCGACTTGGTACCTGTTTCTACTTCTCCATCTTCTACAATGGATATCATTTTATACTGATCTGCCATTGGATATCCCTTATGAGATACATTTTTCAAATCCGACTGCTGGTTCACAGCCTCCTCTTTTCCATTTGAGTTCCTCCGGATACTATATGGAGCAAGATCATTTTCGTTGGACAGTTCTTCGGTGTTTTCGGTTCTGCATCCACCTCCAGTACAGATTTGTGTTTTTTTTCGTGGTTTAAACACACTTATCTAGTACCTCCTTGGATATATATTTGGATCATATTTTCTTTGGTTCTTTTATTCATGTGGATTGGATTTGTGACTGTTTTTTCCCTTCTAATAAACGGCCATTACCTTTCAGAATGTTTTGCTACAGAACTAATTGCTGGGGTGCTGGCTCCACATTACTCACATAAAATGAAAAGAGACTTGTTCCTAGTCAACATTTCAGCCATTCTGGTGACTGATGTAATTGTTTGGGATAAAGTTCCTTTGAATATATTTAGTCCTACGGAGACTCTGCAGATTCCATATGTGTTTATAGTTTCTATGGGTGATGTAATAGTACCGGGGTTACAATCAGATGATTGATATGTTGACACTGTCAATTCAATGCTTTCTGAATTAGAATATTATACTATGTTTGAATCAGAAGATTTATACCTTAATTCCGCTAATTACATTGAGATGTTCTGTTACCACCATTATGGACATCATTTTCTGCATAGGGCTAGTGGACAGCGCCCCCCATAATAATTATACACAGTGGGAACATTGTCCAACTCCACCACAAGGTAGTTCAAAAACGCAGGCAGATAAGTACACATATTTTACAAGTTATGACCTTTTAGACCCAACATCATACTATTTTAAATTAATTCCAACCCAGTCGAAAAAGTATAGGCTTACTCAGACCAAGCTTATATATGCGGCTTCATTTGTCGATCAGCTGGCCCTTAAAGGCTATGATTATTGGAAAAACAATATTGATCTGAAATCAATTTGGGGTACAAAATACTGGCAGATTCAGTGCACAGAAACTTTATTTCAAGCCGGTCTGATTCCCACACAAAACAATTCAACAGACTACTTGTCAGGGATTGGCACAAAATTAAATACTTGAATTCTCTGACCATTCCTTCAATTGCCTGCTTTGATAACTGGCAAATGTTTTTACAAATGTTGTCTTCCCCCTCAATTTGTAATGGGGTAGCATGTTTCCTTGCTGGGGTAATATGACTCAGAAAAAACGTATTCATTGCCTAGTGGCAACTTATTACATTAGCTGGTGCTAGGTAGGGTTAGGATAGTGGCTGACTTTCTGTTTCCACTGTCATTTATCTGGTAATGTAATATCGCACTTTCTTATACGACTGTTTTTATGCTTATTCTGGTCTTCTATTGACATTACCAGTGGTAATGCCCAGGGTGGCCTCGATCTATTCCCTGCCCACATAACGGACCCTAGTTAGGGGATTTTGTTGTCAGGTTCTCTTAGGTTGAGTATCCACCCGGATCACATATTTATAGGCATGTTCCACTGCCTCCTCTTTTTAGTAGTTTCTTTTTAATCAGATTGCCCTTTGCACAGATTTTTAAGGACTGCTGATATATTTTAAATTAATTTTTGTGCTTTATTATGTCCATTGTTTGTATTTTTATAGGGATTCATGTTCCAGCATAATTGTGATATCACTCGTTTGTAGCTGTTTGCTTGCTTTTATGGCCATATTGGCCGAATTAAAAATTGGATTGAATTGACTGGAAATCTTACAAAAATTATACCGAAGCCTAGTGAAATAGTATGATACAAAATGGTACATTTAACTTGTCATTTTGGAGTTGTGGTGGGTGGTTGTTGAGGGCCGTTGACACGAATGGTTGTCATGCTTGTTTTCTCCACCCCCAGTTTCAAATCAAGTAGACCAGATCCACGGTACTCACGGTCAACCCATTCTAACATTATTACCACCTATTCAGTGGGAAAGTTATGCCAGCAATGGTTCTGCACTGTCTGCAGTGAAACAACATATTTCTCTTCTTGGCCCCAAGTCCCCTCTTTCTAAAAGATTCCTATATGCGGCTTAAAATGAAATTTGGAAATTATCACAAATGGAAGCTTCTATGAGTTTGAGACAAATTGATCAAGATAATTTAGATAAAGCGCTTGCTGTAGTGGACAACAGTATTAATATGTTATCATCCTGTTTTTATAATTTGAATTGCATTGTGTCGTCTGTTATTGATATCGTACAGAAAGATATGTCGACATTGTATCATGGTCAGAGTCAGCTCAGATCCATTATGCAGTTTAGTTGGATGCTTCAAACACTCAAAAATGGAAACGTTCCTTGGCACTACCTGAACTGTACTGCTTTGTTTCTACCTTTCAATCTAACACCCAAGGAACAATCAATGGCTATGAAAGACGCAACTTACACCATGCTACATTCATAGAAATGGAAAAACTCCGATTCACTATCGCCGAGACGCCATGAGCAGTGTGGTTAATACGTGGCGTTATTTCATTGCCGATATCAACATTTCAGTTTACAACTTGCATGAAACATTTTCCAATAGGTAGATATGAACCCCTTGGGGAGAAGCTACATCATACATAAGTTATGGTCCCTGCCCTTTACCTATCGCTGTGAGAGTGCTGTTAGAGAAGTTTTCTTACGGGAGAGGAGCATGACTCCACTGCCAGCCACTCCCTTGCTTGTCAACATGTTAAAATTCACGGCTCTTGTAATGTTTTGGCGCATAATTTGGCTTGTTATTTAGAAGGAACACCAGTTCCCGCATTCTCCATTTTATTACAGTACTTTCAAATGGAAGCTATCTCATGCTTAATAACCAAGACTGTTGTGATATGCGGGAGGGAGTTCCGTATATTGTGTCCATTTCCCAGGTAGTCACTTGCTGCAACAACGTCCTGTTTCCCCTCCACAAGGAATTGCAGATAGCTCACTGTGGTCTTCCATTCCAACTTTGAAGGCACATTTTAACAAGCTAAGCAGACTTAAAGCATTATTGTTTCAATAAGAAGTGGCTCTTACATCTGCCCCCGAGACCTTCGAATTGCAGGTGGCTAGAACTACTGGTGAAATATAGTAATTGGTAAATACAAACCTCCCCCTGCAATTTGGTGAATTGATACATCAAATTTTTAATGCCTCTGATACAGCAGGTGTAGCCCACTTTTTTAAACTGGTAGGCTCTGGCCTCGTTACTTCTTTTCAAACTAATTTTGGAGTAATTCCGGCTGTTATGCACTCTATTTTTTTCAGCATGTTCGGTGGCTTCCCGTTTTTGCTGTTCCTTATTTGCAGCATTCTCATCCTGTCACTGCTATTCTGCAATGGATGTTCCTTCTGCGGCTACCCCAGACCTGGCATCGCTCCAGCACTACCTTGAGTGTATGCTTCAGCTCTTTTGGATGGTTCCACTGCAGGCATTGGATGTGGATTGGTGCTTAATCTTTCGCCGTGCTTACTTCACTTGTGTCCAACCTCTATTTCACTGCATCTGGTGCACCTTTCAATGGGCACTGGACATATCCCTGGCTCTACAGATGCCTGCTGCCCTGGATCTCGAACTGCTGGTGAGTCACTTACGGGCCCATTATCAGGATTGTTCCTTGGGTTTGCGACCTCTACTGAATCTGAGTCTGGAGCAAAAGGCCAACAGGAGTTCCTGTGCATCGGCACATCGATTATTGGATCAAAGTTTCGTTGAAGTCAATGCAGGTTACCCGGTCATAGTGTCTGCATTGGTTGGAGCCTAGGATCATGTCTGCTCTTTGGAACTTCTGAACTGGGCCGTAGACCTGTCCATCTACATGGAGTCGGACCTCATTATGGAGTCCTCTGCTTCTACAGTGGCTGATTACATACTGGATTCCTCCGACAAACATTAATTGGATATTTTTCTTTTCAAAGTGTAATTTGTTGGCTCCCACTACAACAATTAATCCTTATTGATGGCTTTGAATTTGTTTATCTTCAGATTTCTGTTATCCCCTCACGTGCTACCTTCCTGGCCAAGGGGAGAGCGTCGTGTTCTGTACATGGCCCATTGTATTTTTCCCTATGATAGCCTAACTGTGCATGACACAGGCCTCATTAGCTTTGCACACGTTACTCTATAAACACGTCTGCCTTTGCGCCACATTGTATTTTCACACAGAACCTGCAGTTGTTTTCTCGTTCATCTTTCCTGGGATTTAGTCTGAACACAGCCGAAAAGGTCAAACAACAATATCCATTGTTATTTTGTTCTGGTCATGCACTAGCACCTAGACACAACAGAAGAATGCAGGTGTTGTTAATGAGCATGTATGCTTTGTCATTTAGGAATGCACTGCACAGTAATGTAACAGAGAGAGATTTTGTGAGAGAAGATCACGGCTGTATCTGAGATGTAGAGCGTCCATCTGTGTATGCTAAGGTACGGGGTCCGCTACAAATCCCAGAGATCTTTGCTATATAATCATTTTGCTTCTGTAGAAGGGGATGGGGGTTAGGCTAATCTGTTTTATAATATGACAGCGCTTTTCATAATATAGAGTTTACTGACTATGCTGATGATATTTTTGCTAGGCAGTTGTTTTCTGATTGTGGCACGTATACTGCATTCTAGAGCTCAATAGTTTAAATAAACATTTCAAACTTCCTTCGTGACTCTGTCATATCTTATTGTGGACGAGGGTCTGAGCGAAGGTGAGTGTCCTGTTACTGCGATCACTGAGGGGGTCGGGAGTCTTGTGTTCTGGGGTGTTAATTCACTTGTCTCTCTGGACATGAGTAGGAGGGCAACTGAGACACTATAGTTAGTCGGACTCTGACTTATGGTACTGAGGTGATACAGTGGCTTAGTCCATATCTACTGATGTTCTATGGTCCCCAGCACAGTTCTGTTCATGAGGAGAATCCCTGCAACAGAGTATGGGCCTTCCACGCATCCACCTATGAACACAATACGAAATTTACAAAGGTCTGTAGACCTGGGATTGTGCCAAAATTGTGCGCCTCAGTGACCTAGGCATAACAAGGAGAAATATCTTTAGTTCTCCTCGTTACTTTCTCTTTGTATGCGTGATACGTTCTGCAGCACACATACAAGGCCTGATTCAGAAAGGTAAACTTACACTTTGGTGTAAGTTTCCGATTGTTTGCTAGTAGTATCTTTATGACTGCGGAGTCTCTGCACATAAAAAGGACAGTTCTTTGTTTTTATATGCGGATACTCAGCAGTCATAAAGATACTACTAGTAAAATGCCTTTAGGAATAGCAAACAATTGTAAACTTACACAAAAGTGTAAGTTTACCTTTCTGAATCAGGCCCACAAAGAGGAAAATGCCTTTAAGGATTGTTTTTGTGGAGGAAGGTGCCTCGTCCTGCACAAAAACAATCCTGCCTGTAACTCAGGCACACTTTCATCATGGCGCAAGGGTGCCTGCATTGGCAGAAATGTGCCATATCTTTGGAAATATGGCACATTTCTGCATTGCGTGAAAGAATAGTAAATCTGCCCCCAGGCACGGGGAGCCTCGTGTCTTGAGCCATCACAGACTTTCTGGTAATGCTCTTTGTTGTTTTTGTGCATCTGCGTGGGCATTGGAGAGTTTACCAGGTGGTTGTTGAATGAATGTGTAAGGTAGACTTTTTGGAGATTGAGTGATTATGAATGAGTGTTCCTGTACTTTAGATGCAAGGGAATGGCTGTCATTTGCTTTGCTGTTTGTAAGAAAGTGAGGTGGATAGTATTCTGTGTGTTCCCATTCCCTGTATGTCTAACCTGCTGCTTGGAATGCTGAAAGCAAACGACTTAATAGAATGTTGAGTGTGGTCTGCAGTGGAAGCTAGGAGATAGGGATAGTTGGAGGTAGGATTGAGCCCTGACAGGACCTGCCTGTTGTTGCTGTGACCTAAGGGCCTAACATAAACAACAAACTTACCTGAGTTGCTCCAGACTCTTTTAAGTAGGCCCTATCCTCTACAACAGTAATCACTGTATCATTACTTATTTACTTGCTTCTTATATATGCCACCAAAATAATTGTGGCCATCCATGCACTCATTTATCATCTTGCCCATTCATATATCCTTACACTCACCCATTTATCCATCCTTGCATTCATACATGTATCCAGTAATCTGTCCCTGTAATCATTCACCCATTCTTTCATCGATCCATCCATGCATCCTATCACTCATACAAACCGGAACCCAATTACTCTTACATTCATCCATCTATCCTTTGACTAATTGTTTCTTTCACTCGCTCAGTCCGCACATTAACAAAATAGATAATCAATAAAAGAAACAATGTCATTTAGAAAAATATTCAAATCTATTCTATTGCCACAGCCAAGGCTTATTTGAAGTAGTTAACAGTGTTTAAAAGATTGTCAGTTTCACACCACTGAATGACTAATGTAAAGCACTTTACACTTAAATACCAAGCCGCTGACATAACATTAGTCCGGTAGATTGTTGAGGGGGATGTCCTGTGGCTTCCTGCCAGTATGAACACACCCTCTGCTGTGGAAAACATTCCACAATTCAGCAGCAGACGGAGTAGTGCTTTCAGACTCCTGCCACCGGCATCCAGGCACCATGACCAAGTTTCCAGGTTTCCTTGTATTCTGCATCCTGGCACCAGGTAAGGTCTGTTTTCTTAACATGGTAGAGGTTATGCGGTTGTCTGTTTTTTGGGTGGTAGGGCTGCAGTATGTGGTTAAATCATTGTAATGTATTTAACATGTGTTCTTTCTATCAGAATCTTTGCATAGTGCAATGATAAGGTCTGGGTTTTATTCCAAGTTAAGCTGCAAAGCAGAGAAAGTTAGACAGCCACACATTTACTGAAGCACTCGCTTTCTATCTTGGATCTGAAAATTCATGTAGACTAACATGAAAGAAATATATTTCATCAATTACATTAATGCTGATCTCCCTTAACACCCTCCCCCACCCACCATTAGCCTAATGACTTTTTCACTACCGCATCTCGCACTAATAACAGATTAATGCTGTACTAATGCACCGCTGAAATAGTAGGAAACCCCAGTTCCTGTAAAAGCCCTTTTCGGAAGTGTAATGGATACGTTTATTAGCTGTCTTTATGCAATTGAAAAAGTTGTATCAATGGTCTTGGAATAAAATGTCTGTGGTCCTTCGGATTTCATTTGTGTGAGGTATTTTGATGTAGTGTGCTTAGCTCCAAGGAGAATCGATAGCTTTATAAAGAAGCTTTCTTCTCTGACTGTAGTCCTTGGAAACGAGATGGGGCAGTATTATGAACAGTTTTGCTGGGGTCAGAGTAGAACTGAGCGCCTGCTTTTATGCGTTTCCACTGTCCAAAATGTGTGACTCAGAATTTCTCCGAGTTAATGCATGAACTGCTTCGTTCTCTTTTTCTGACCTGTGCTGTCAGCAGTTCATGCATAGAATCAGTGAAATTCACTTTGGGCACAGGGGGCAAGACGTACAAACCTTTTGCGCTGTTGCATTTACTTTCCAGTGCAAAACTTGCTTTGAGCAGGAAAGTTGCTTAAAAGTAACTTTGTGCCTGCTTTGCGTTACTCTGCATTAGTGGGGCGTTACTTGGGTGATACGTGGATGTTCCTGTGCTACAACTCATGCTTTTTGATGCAAAACCCTATCTGCTAACAACAGTAGTCAGGGTTTTGCCCCCCCAAAAAATGCCACAATGAAGCAGGCGTTAAAAGGAAAAATACTTTTATTTCTCCTTTCTCTTCCTACTTTCCATGAGTGCTGCAACATACAGCACACATATGAAGTAGGAAAAGTTTTACAGTTTGTCTAGGCTTAGTATTTTGTACTGGTAGGCTACCCTTCCAGTACAAAACCTATGGTAGAATCACGCAGACTCCATTGCACTATGGTGAAAAGATGTATGCACAGCGTTCGGCAGCCTGATTGTGCGCTGACGCTAGGGCGAGGGGAGGAGATTGCCATATCACTGTAGATATGTGTTAGAAATGGGGATCTCGAGTTGGCAGAGGTAGGTACCTTTGCCCAAATCGGGATCCTTGCTTCTAGTCAGGGTAAGGGGAATACACTTCTAAAATAACCCCTGCTCATCCCCTTGGTAGCTTGGCACAAGCAGACAGGCTTATCTCAGAGGCAGTGTGTAAAGCATTTGTGAACACATACAGTAATCAAGTGAAAACACTACAAATGGACACCACACCAGTTTAGAAAAATAAGTAATCTTTATCTAAACCAACACAAGACCAAACAACAAAAATCCACAATACAGTAATAAAAATATGACTTTCAGATGGTAGAAATAGTTCAGTTCAAAGCAAATTGCAGATGCGACACTTTTCACACAAAGTACCTTAGATGCGTCACGCAAACAAACAAAAAGGGCTGCAGGGAAGGTGATGCGTCGGTTCCTTACACTCAGGGAAGGTGATGCATTGGTTCCTAGCTCCGGGGGAAGTGATGCATCTGTTCCTTACCGGAGAGGAGGTGATGCGTCGGTTTCTTACTGCGTGGGGAGGTGATGCTTCGGTTACTTACTGGGTCCCCCATCAATGCGACAAACTTGGCGCCACGATGCGATGCGACGATCCGGAATGTTGTTTGGATTCTTGCAGCCGCACAGCAGGCCTTGCGTCGAAATCGGTGAGGTGATCTCGAACTTTGGAGATCGGTGCACTCGATGTGGCGTGCTGCGATTCCTCGAGCCGCGGGCAGGCGCTGCGACGATTTCTTCAGCGATGCGTCGCAAACAGGTGCAGATGCGTCTCGCTTCTCGAAGTTGCGTTACTTTTCCCAGCTCCCAGCGGCAAACAGCCTCCAGAGATCAAAAACAACAGCAGGCACCTCTTAGCAGATCAGAACTCCCAGCAAGAAAGTTCAGGGGAGCTGGTGGTGAAGTCTCTGTGTCCCTGAGACTTCAGAACAGGAGGCAAGCTCAATTCAAGCCCTTGGAGATCTTCCTCAAGCAGGGGACACAGCAAACAGCAAAGTCCTTTTCTCCTTTCCTTGGCAGCAAGTAGCCACTGCAGGCCAACCCCAGACACCAAACAGCACAGGGGCAGTATTCCTCCTCAGCTTCTCCGGCTCTTCTCCTTGGCAAAGGTTCCTCTTGATTCCCAGAAATGATCTAAAGTTCTGGGGTCTGGGCCCCAAGATTTATACTACAAAATCCTTTGTTCTCTGGTGGCAGAGAAGCCCTGTGCTTGGTCAAAACCAGTTCTGTCCTCTCTGGTGCAGCTTCCTGGCAGGAGGTGGAGACAGCATTGTGGAAGGCAGACCACGCCCATTCAGGTGAAAGGAAATCTCCTCCCCCTACTCTAAATGCAGCCCAGGTCTATTCAGCCCAGCCCTGACTCATCAGACTCTCTGGAGCCACTGCTCCTCCCCAGCCCTTGTCAGCCAAAGCCTGGCATGCAATACACAAACCTAGCAGAGGCACACTGGATGGCTAAGCAAGAAAATACCTACTTTCTAAAAGTGGTATTTTCAAACACAGAATGTAAAAATCACCCTCACTAAAAGATTAATTTTAACATTCTGAGTTCAGCCATACTAAACTTTATTTTTCTATCATGTTCCCAGGGCCAGATATGTTTATAAGATGTTATAAACAAACTCCCCATTCTATCTTATGGGAACAGGTAACCTTGCAATAGTGAAAAACGAAATTGGCAGTATCAGGACATGCCACACACACCAGGGCATGTCCTACCTTTCACATACACTGCACCCTGTCCACAGGGGTACCTTGGGCCTACCTTAGGGGTGACTAACGTGTAAGAAAAGGGAAGGGTAGGGCCTGGAAAGTGGGTGCACTTGCCAGGTCGACATGGCAGTACCAGACTGCACACAGGCTCTGCAATGGCAGGCCTGAGTTACATTTACAGGCTGCCTCTGTGGGTGGCACAATCAGTGCTGCAGCCCACTAGCAGCATTTGATTTACTGGGCACACACAGTGCACTGTACTAGGGACTGACTAGTAAATCAAATCAGCCAATCATGGAAACACCAATCCATAACAACAATTTACAAAGGGAGCAATTGAAGCTTTGGGACTGAATAGCAGTGGCAAAGTGCCCAAAGCATCTAGACCAGCAAAACGGAGTCCAACACACAGCAAAAACACAGGAGGCGAAGGCACAAAATGCAGGGGAGACCCACGCCAATGGTGCCAGGTCTAACAATAGGACACTTTACTCCTCTCTCCCTATCCTTCAGTGCAGCGCAGGAACTTTGGGTGCTGCATTGCATTGTGTGACAGGGTCATAAATCTGGCCTTAAATGCATAAACACAGGCGCTCAGCTATGCTCTGAGCCAGTGCAACTCTTCATGATATGCCCCATGGACTGTTCACAGAACTGTATGGTGTTTGGAGTTTGGTCATGGTTGGAATGGAGAAACTAGGATGTGATTGAAGACTGGGCGCTTGGAACATATGATTAAAGGTGATCAAATTTTCAAAGCCAACAATGGGGACACACAGTGGCGGCCGCCACTAACAAAGGGTGGTGTGGTGAGTCGGGAGAGCGCAGGGGGGTGGTGTGAGAGAGCGAGCTCGGAGGGGAGGGGATGGGTTAATAATAATGTTTAAAACATACCTGACGCTGCCGGCTGCCTCCAGAGATGCGTTGCTCCTGCTGGCTGTTTCCTGGGTCCCAGCAGCCCCTGGGACAGACTCCCAGGCAATCCCTGTGCTGTGCAGAGATTGGTCTGAGTGGGCGGAAAAGACGCCCTCCTCAGACCAGGGAGTCTGTGAGGGTTTCTTGAGCCTGGCTGCTGAATGCAGCTGGCTGGAAAAACCTAAGTGAGCATGTGTGTTCTGGTCGGCCTGAGATGGCCATCTAAACACACATGAGCACTTAGGGACTAGGGAGTGCACAAGCACTCCTCCTCCCACTCCCATGCCCCGCTTTCCATGTATAAGCTGGCAAACGAAAAATAAAACGATGCTAGAGCATATTTTATTTTTCCTTTGCTGGCTCTGCCCCAGGAATTGGGGCGACGCTCCTCTGCCATTGCGGAGGAGCCGCCACTGGGGACACACCATCAATGTTCTCTCTAAATAATATTTTCTATGTGTGCGGCAATGCAGTGTTCCTGAGGCACTTTTCTCACTGTGAATGCATCGAAACTTTGATGTGATCCACTCTGTGAGCAAGGAAGCTACCACTTCAATGTGGATATATAGGAGACAGGTCCGGAGAACTTTTGGTTTATAAAAAAGGCAGTAAATTATACATTTTAAAGTCTATGTTTGTAATCATATGAAGAAGCCATAAACAAATAGACAAAATCCGAATGGAGCTCATGCAGTTATCTACACATTTTTCTACAGCGCCAAGAAACATCATTCCTCTGCAGAAAAGTGTCTATAAAGTGCCTGATCTTAGTCAAACAAACCATACTACATGTTTGTAGCAAAGTAGAAATCCTTACTAACTGAAAACATGTCACCATACAAATACTGAGAGATAAAACTAGGATAAACATTTAAATGTTTACAAAAGGGACACCTTTCATCAACGTTTGAGACAGGGGTGTTGCAGTCGAAACACATCACCGCATATAAATACATTTCATGTTATTTCATGTTACATTGGAGTGCGGACATCTTCTTTTGCAGAGGAATCAGATGAACCTATTACGAAACAGCACCCATCTGCATGCACCAACGCGAAGGTGATTGAGCCATTCTGCATGCATGTGTGTGTGTGCATGTGTGTGGGTGTGTGTAGTTAAGAAATTAGCTATGTTTAGACTCAGACACACAAAATCACTGAAATTCGCATTAGAAAGTCATGGTATGCAACGCACACATCTCAATAGCTCACGTCACTCTCCATGGTTTGGTCTTGGTAGTCAGCCTTTTTTCCCCTTGTGCCATTTTAAAATGAGTACTTTGTGTTTTGTTTTGTAGTTTTTTTGCATAACCCCTGCACTGTGCCCACTCCAGAGTACATGCAGACCCACTTCGGTATTCCTCAGAATAAACAAGCCAACATGCGTTTGTGTTGGTCATTGTTGGCCGCAGTTTTATTAGGAATACATGCATATACTTTTTGTCATCACTTGCACGACCTTGGTCATAAATCATCATTAGCGAACTGCCATACTTGGTCATAAATCATATGCTTTTGTTTGCCATACACCTTGTCGGCCATAAATCATATGTACATCCCCAATTAGCAAATTGGACTGACAGTTCGTTGGTTAGTTCTTTTTGCAGGCTTATCTTGTCTCTTGTCCCTTCTGGGTCATCTCATTGTCCGGTTGGATTTGCGCTCTCTTGGCGCGGGGGTAGCTTTCCTCCCGGAGTTAGGCCCCAACTCTCTACCTTGTTAGATTCTTTTGTGCCCTGCCATCCGGCGGGGGTGGGCTGCGAGTGCCGTCTCCGTTTGCTACCCCCTTTTTTGTTAGGCCCACTCACCCTGCCGTGAGGCACCCCAAAGTGAGTGGACCAATTCCTACACACCGCCTGTCGGTGTGCCTCCGTACCAACCATTGTACTCGTAGCTTTTCGCCATTCGCTTGCCCGCTTTCCAGCACTGCGACACTGCTGTTCCTTGGGTGTGGGTGGGTGGGACAAAACTTCTGTTGCGCGCCGCTGCTGCTCCCCTGCTCCACGAAGATAGGAGCTGCCTTGGGGAGCGGCGCCCCCATTTCTTCTTTCCCGCCTAGCTGGCGGTTTCTCCCCATTGGGGGTTTGTACCCCGCCCGGCCCCCCATTGGATGGGGGCCTGGCGCCTTCTTGGCGGTTGCAGCGGGTGGCACAGGGCGCTTTTCCCGCTTCTGGGGCGCTCCAATGCGCCGCAAACCAGTTCTTTCCGGGGGCTCAGCGTCGGTTATGGGGCCGGCCCTCGAGGCCGCCTTTGGGGGCGGCCTCTGTGATAACCCCCGCACTGTGCCCACTCCAGAGTACATGCAGACCCACTTCGGTATTCCTCAGAATAAACAAGCCAACATGCGTTTGTGGTGGTCATTGTTGGCCGCAGTTTTATTATGAATACATGCAAATACTTTTTGTCATCACTTGCACGACCTTGGTCATAAATCATCATTAGCAAACTGCCATACTTGGTAATAAATCATATGCTTTTGTTTGCCATACACCTTGTCGGCCATAAATCATATGTACATCCCCAATTAGCAAATTGGACTGACAGTTCGTTGGTTAGTTCTTTTTGCAGGCTTATCTTGTCTCTTGTCCCTTCTGGGTCATCTCATTGTCCGGTTGGATTTGCGCTATCTTGGCGCAGGGGTAGCCTTCCTCCCGGAGTTAGGCCCCGCCCTGCCATCCGGCGGGGGCTGGGCTGCGAGTGCCATCTCCGTTTGCTACCCCCTTTTTTGTTAGGCCCACTCCCCCTGCCGTGAGGCATCCCAAAGTGAGTGGCACAATTCCTACACACCGCCCGTTGGTGTGCCTCCTTACCAACCATTGTACTCGTAGCTTTTCGCCACGCCGACAGGGAGGCTTACGTCTTTCTGCGGCTCCCCCCTCGCTCGCTTTTTTTTTTTTAATTGCAACCTGCCAAGGCCTTGGTACCCCACAGGTTGTCCCAGAACACTCGCATTCCTTCTTCTGACAGATGGACTCCATCCTGCCCATAGAGTTCCGGGCGGCCTGGGTGGATGAGCCCGTGTCTGATGCTTTCCAACCCATTGGTTCTGCAGAATTTGCTCACAGCTATGTTCAGTTTCCTCCTTGAGTTTTCCACTGCCTTTTGTGATTCTGCTCCGCGCCATTCCCTTCTGCTGATCGGCTCTGACCAGATGACGGCAGTACTCCCGAAAGACCTGGCTGCCTCCGTGAGGTCCCTCTGGATATCGTGGAGGAGTGCTTTTCTCCCCCTTTTTGCCAGGTCGTTGCCCCCCAGATGGATAATCAAGATGTCGGGATGCCATGCTGTGTCCGCCTGCAGGTCTGAGAGCGTCACTGGCAGCTGGTCCCATCTCATTCCTGGTTTTCCCAGCCGTCGGATGCATGTGTCCACTGGCCTTCCTTACCGCCTGTGGCCCCCTCGCCACCACCAGGACTGCATTCTGGCTATGAAGGAATGGCCTTCCACCCACACCAGGCGCGGTCTCCTCCCTGCTGGAGCAATTATCACAAATGTCAGCCTGCGGGTTACCCTTTTGGGGGCGGCGCCCCTGCCCCCCGTGGTGGTCGGGGAGGCCCTACATTAGTTGTGGCCTCACGTAGGGCCGGTATGCTCGTGACCGCCATCTACCTACTGCCTGTATCCCTGCCTCAGACATTCCATGCTGTGCTGCTGATGTTGCTGGCCCGATTCTGAATGAGTGTGACCGAAAGGATGCTGGGGTAGGCCCGCTTTGCTGAGGGCCAGGCGCATAACCGTTGTGAATTGGAATTTGCTTAAATGGCTGCCGTCCTTGTGTTTGAACAGTGGCCCTTCACCGGCTGGTCGAACCGCTATAAATGCCAGCAAGCAGCACACCGCACAGCACCTCTGGTCTTTGATGCATTGTAGCCGCACTACCATCCCTTTGCCAGCCTGATCTGTCTTTGACCGCCTCAGTAGTATCTCTAGCTCGGTTGATTTGGGCATTATATCGCTAGCTTGCACGCAGCACCCAGCTGGCCCAGCCTTCCTGGGCGCCACTAGTTCACTGAGGCGGAATGCCCCAAAGAATGCAGTGGTGAAGGCGGCCTTAAACAGGAGGAGTTCGAATGTATCCCTTGTTATCTCACCTAGTGTTTCCATCAATAGGCCAAGTTTCGTGAAGTCTATTGGACGCCTGCTGTCCCTCCTTGTGCCTTCCGTGCGCTTCCACCCTTTCATGGCTGCTTTGATGTAATGAGAAGCCGCGGGGTCTTCACCCGTCATGAGTTCTGTGTAGTGCGCCACTGCGGACAGGTGTGCTTGTGCCCATGACCTGGATCTTTTGCAGTTGAATTCCCACTGGATGAACTTCTCGACTGCCCTGCTTGTAGCGCCCACGTCCCCCAGGGTCTGGAGGCCCACTATCTGCATCACTGTCCCAACATACTTCCTGTATTGCCTGGCTGCTTCCAGGGCGGGGCTTGGTTCACTAAAAATGACAGGTCTACCCCGCCAGGCCCCATAGTTGCGCCGGGAAAGGGGTCATGACCGGCTCCTCCCCCGGGGCCAGCTGCCTGAATCTGTCCATCTGTGCTCTTGATAGGGCATCCGCCACCTCGTTCTCCACCCCTGGTACGTGACGTGCTCTCAGGTCTATGTTTCCATCCAACCGCAATTTAACCAGTTGGTGCATTAATCTCAGTGTGTCTGGGCACCTAGCTGATCCTTTATTAATTGCTTGCACCACCCCTTTGTTATCTGACAATAGTGTCAGCTTCATGTTATGTAATTCATGTTTCCAGATTGTTAGGGCTACTACGAAAGGGAATAGCTCAAGAAATGTAATATTGCTGGTGATGCCCAACCTGTGCCAGCTGCTGGGCCATTGGCCCGCGCACCATTTGCTGCCCAGGATAGCCCCAAATCCTGTGCTGCCTGCTGCATCCGTGAACAGCGCTATCTGTCTGCTTGTGACCCAGCCTTCTCTCCAGATTAATACCCTGTTGAAGTTTGCCAGAAATGTGTCCCACATTAACAGGTCCCGCTTGACTCCCGCCCCCAGCCTGACATGGTGGTGCTTGAGTGTCAGTCCTGCTGTTAGCTGGGTTAATCGCTTGGCGAACACCTTGCCTGCGGGGATTACCCTGGCTGCGAAATTGAGCTTGCCGATCAACCTCTGGAGCTCCCTGAGCGTTGCCTTCTCGCGACCGCAGAGGCTCCTAATGTCCTCCCTAAACTCCTTCACTTTTTCTTCCGGGAGTCTGGACGTTCCTGCCACTGAGTCTAGCTCTATCCCCAGGAATGTATTTTTTGTTGTTGGGCCCACTGTCTTTTCGGCTGCCAGCGGGATTCCTAGTTCCTCTGCTAACTCCTGAAATGCTGCCAGGGTGTCGCCGCACTCGTCCGACGCGGCGGGGCCCGTGAAGAGGAAATCATCCAGGTAGTGGAGTTTCCCACCTGGGGGGTGCCTGGTATGTACGGCCAATTCTAGGAAGGTACTAAAGATTTCAAAGTACGCGCAGGACACCGAGCACCCCATGGGCATGGCTTTATCAAAATACAGCTCCCCCTCCCACCGAAAGCCCAAAAGGTGGAAGCTTGAGGGGTGGACCGGGAGTAGGCGGAAGGCGGATTCTACGCCCGACTTTGCCATGAGGGCCCCGTGGCCCGCTGCCCTATCTAGGTCGATGGCGTCATCTACCGTGGCATAGCCCACGGAGCAGGCTTCTGCGCTGATCCCATCGTTTACTGATGTCCCCTCAGGAAAGGACAGGTAAGGCGGAACTGGCCGGGCTCCTTTTTGGGTACTGTTAGACCTGGCATATCTGGGCATGATTACCCCTGACTTTTTGCCTCTATCTCCTTTGTTTTTAGATGCTTTGGGTACTTTGCCACTGCTGATCAGTGTCAAAGTACAAGGGTTCCCTGTATAAAGTACAATGGTAATTGGTTGGCCATGATTGGTATGTTTGCCTTACTAGTAAAAGTCCCTAGTGATGTGCACTGTGTGTGCAAGGGCTAGTAATGCAAGGGCGCTCAGAGAAGGGAACTCAGGCCTTCAGTGTAGGGCCTGCATCGCAGTTTGCTAAGTTAGCATGTTGTCCTGACAAGTGCAACCACTTGTCAGGCCTTACTTTCCCTTTGCGTACACTGTGGGCACCCCTGTGGTAGGTCCCGGGTAACCCCTGGGCAGGGTGCAGTGTAGGTAAAAGGCAGGACATATACTGAGGTGTGTGCTATGTCCTGACAGTGAAAAACACTCCATTTAGTTTTCACTGGTGAAAGGCCATTCTGCCCATAGGACAGAATGGGGAGGCTGGGTATGGTGTTTTGTTAGCCTAGTTTCCTATAAGTTTATAATGGAGAGGTGAAGTTTAGTATGTATGAACTCACAGTGTCTTAACACATCTTTCTATGAAAGTGGTTTTGTCACTGTGTGTTCAGAAACCACTCTTTTAGAAAGTGGCTGAGTTTTGTGCTTTAAGCATTTCTGTGTGTCTCTGCTGAATGTGGATTGACTGTCTGGATCTGAGATGGGAGGGGGTGAGATGGCACCTGGCTGACCTGCATCTGGAGAGTATGCGAGGAGAAAGCCCGGGAGGTGAAGAGGCCTGGGTTGCAGCTATAAAACATTTGACCCATCTCCTGCTGAGTGATTAAGGGTCCAGACCCCCAGTATCAAAGGGAGAAAGGTGACACTGGGAGGGAGACACCCAGAACTGATTTAGGCAGGGGTCAGGGACCCCTGAGCACAACGAACTTCAAAGACATGAAGGGGTATAACTAAGAGAACTGAAACCCCTAGAATTTGGTGTAATTTTGAATGGCGAAATGGACAGGTCGAGTCTGCAAAGGCTTTGACCTCTTTCGTGGTCAAGAAGAACCTCTGCCAAGGAAGAAGTTGCTGAAGAGACTGCTGGATAGGACTGACCCTTGCTTTGTGATCTGGGGCTGGCCTACAGTTTGTAGCTTTTACTAAGGAAGAGACTGAAGGGACATTGCAGTGGTTGGTGTCCCCCCTTCTTGGACAGGACTGTGCTTTGTGCTGTGTCCTGAACCCCAAGGGCCCGAGGTGAGCTGGCTCCCTGTTTGGAAACACAGGAACATAAAAGTTTCTGGAGAAGTCCAAAGCAACGTGGTGTGCACGTGCTTTTGCGGCTTGAGACCCTCAGAAGTTGTGCCTTGTGATCGGGGACACGCAGGAGTAAACTAAGTCTCGGACGCGCAGGGTGCGTGTCGTGGTGCAAGCCGAGGCCTTGGTGAGGAGCGCCTGGTCATTGTGTGCACCGGGAGAGGAGGTGAGACTCGGATGCGCAGGGTGCGTGTCGTGGTGCAAGCCGAGGCGTTGGTGAGGAGCGCCTGGTCGTTGTGTGCACCGGGAAAAGAAGTGAGTCTCGGACGCGCAGGGTGCGTGTCGTGGTGCAAGCCAAGGCATTGGTGAAGAGCGCCTGGTCGTTGTGTGCACCGAGAGAAGAGGTGAGACTCGGACGCACAGGGTGTGTGTCGTGGTGCATGCCAAGGTGTTGGTGAAGAGCGCCTGGTCGTTGTGTGCACCGAGAGAAGAGGTGAGACTCGGACGCGCAGGGTGCGTATCGAGGTGCAAGCCGAGGAGTGGTGACGATCGCCTGGTCATCATGTGCACCAGAGAAGAGGCGAGTCTCGGACACGCAGAGTGCATGTCGCGGTGCAACCAGAGGCGCTGGTGAGGAGTGCCTGGGTAGCGTGTGCACCGAAATCGAAGTAAGTCTCCGCAAGTGCTGAGGGCGGGTCTCGGTGTCCACTGAGACCGCCGGAAGGAGGGCCAGGTCATTGGGCCCTCGGAGTGCAACAGTAGCGGCCCGGACCGGCAGTCCCGGAGGAGCGGAGTCACCGGCCCGAGCTCGCCGTGCCCATTGACGGAGTTCTGGATCAAGGCCCAAGTCGCTGAAGGAGGGGAGGAGAGTGGGGTCGCGCCCCCCCAGGTAATGTGGATCACCACCTGGGGTGGGGTGCGGGCTCGGAGGGACACTCTCTCGGCCTCTCGCTCCTGGCAGCTGCGTGAGCCTGTTGCTTCGGCTTGGATCGAGGCCCATGCTGGTCCAAGGAGGGGCAGTACTGGGGCCGGAGTGAGAAGCGGTACTTTTGTGTTATCATTGATCCATGTCGGGGGCAACTGTTAATGGAGCACCTAGACTGTCGTATTACACTTAGCATTATTGCTGCTAACGAACTATCGAACTGTCGTATGACGCCTGACTCTATTTGTGCCTGACGAACTACATGCTGGGTGCGCTACGCACTGCGTTATTTTCCCTTGCAGAGTACATGATTGTAAGCGTGGCGCATTGCATTATTTCTTCATCGCACAGTACCTGATTATAACGTGGCGCATTGCATTATTTCTTCAGTGCACAGTACATGATTGTAGCGTGACGCATTGCTTTGTTTCTTCCTTGCACAGGGCATGCTGGTGGTGATACGCATTGCATTATTCCTTCTATTGCAAAGTACATGACTGTGGCGCTACGTATGGCATTGTTTCTCTATTGCACAGTTCAGGAGTATATCGTTACGCATTGCAGTATTTCGTTTCTTTTGCAACGTGTGTGATTCTAGCAATACGACCTACCTAACCTTTTGGAAACAGTTAGAAGTCAGCTTAACTGTTGGTTAGAAGCGGTGGTTGGGATTAGAACCTACCAATCCACCGGGAGGAATACTACCCATTATTATATGTTGGTTTTGTATCGTGTGGTCATATCGTATATCTTCTTGAATAAAGATTATACTTGTTTTATAAAAACTCATGTGGAGTCTATTTGTGGGGACATCATTGGGTTGCTGTGAGTGTGGTTGCACATACTGTACACTCGTGCCTTGGAGATAAGCCTGGCTGCTCGTGCCAAGCTACTAAGTAGGTGAGCAGGGCTATCTCAGACGATGTCCTTACTTAGCCTAACGTTGAAACGAGGGGTCCGGATCTCGCACCTGGCAACAGCGGTGTGGGATGGGGACTCCCGCCTCCAGCATTTGGTGGCCGCGGTGAGGGATAAGGACCCCCACTTCCAACATTTGGCGGCAGAGCGGTGGGATTCGATCCTAATGTAAATTAAACGTGTATGTGCAAAATCACTCACAGTAATTGGTGTTCATCATAAATTGATCGCAGACCACGACGCAACCACATATTGTGTTTTTGGAATTGTTGGTTCTATTGTTGAGTAACCTTTAAACCACACATCATGTCTCAGGGAGAGAGCCAGATAGCCGGTGAGGCTGAGGCTGCAGAATTAGAGTTTAACATTGAGGCACTGTTTTCCTACAAGGTTGATCAGTTGAGGAAATTCTGCAGAGCTTTGGGATGTCCCATGAAGGGTAGCGCCAAGAAGGAGGAGCTGCAAATGGCCTTGAGGGCCTGGTGGGAAGCCAAAGCGGCTCAGGAGACGGGGGATGTTGAGGTGGATGAGGATGACCCAGGGAATGGATTTGGTCCACAGGATTTGCCAGTGGAGAGACCAGCCGCAGGGGCTGGTAGTAGCCATTCAGGGAGGAGCTTTTCACCAGAGGAGTTGGAGGAAATTCAAAGGGTCAGACTGCATGAGTTGGAGGTGTTAAAACTTAAAACTCAAGCAGAGGAGAGCAGGAACGCTCTCGCGTTGGAAGAGAAACGGATTCTCTTCGCTCATGAGTTAAGCATGAGGGAACTGGACATTAAGGGTAAACAAACAGAGTCCAGTTCGAATGGTGGCAGCGCACCACCAGTGCCAGGAGGGAAGGTGTACATTCCCAAGGATTTAGTGCGAGATTACCAAAGGGGTGATGACATTTATGCGTAGTTCACGGCATATGAGATCGCACTGAGGATGAATGAGGTGCCTGAAAAGCATTGGGGGCGGGCCTATGGAAACACTTTGAGGCTTCGGGGAGGGACGTTCTGTCACCCTTAGAGAGGGCGGGAACCCTGACCAACGCCAACATGAGGGAGGCTTTATGCCTCCGGTATGGGCTCACTCCTGAACAATACCGGCAGAAGTTCAGGACCTCCAAGAAACTAGAATCCCGTACTTGGGTAGAATGTATGAATGAGTACACCCGGGCACTGGATGGTTGGATGCTGGGCAGCAAGGTCAATGATTTTAAGGGCTTATGCGATTTAATCAGTTGGGAGCCCTTGAGTAGTCTGTGTGTTCCAGAGCTGCGCCATCATCTATTGGATAGTAAGCTGACTGATCCCAGTAAGCTTGCTGAGGAGGCGGACCGCTGGACTAGTACCCGGGTCCACCAGGGGATTGGGAGTACCCCTGCTAAGTGTGTGCAGGGTCCCCCGCCCAGGGTGGGGGAGGACAAGGGTAACCACAAGGAGTCCCCTAAAGGGCCCCAAGGTAGTTCCCCCAAGAAAGGGTCCCAGTCTCCCAAGGCCAAGAGGGCCTGGGCCTCCAAGGGCAAGAAGGAGCCCGAGGTCCTCCTACGTGTTACTTCTGTAAAGAAGTGGGTCATATTTCCCCTAAATGCCCCAAAAAGTCATCTGCACCCACTGGTGCTCCAACACCTGGTTTAGTGAGTGTAGCGTTGGGGGAGGAATTGAGTCCTTGGAATGGGGAGGAGCAAGCAATTATGACCCTGGTCTCCTTAGGAGATCGAGAGATGGTTCAGGAAATCCCTCTGCCTGAGAACACTAGAAAATACATGCAGTGGGTGACATCAATGGACGAAGGGTGGAGGCTCTGAGGGACACCGGAGCCAGTTTGACATCTGTCAGGTGTCAGTAGGTGTCTGAAGAGCAAGTAATTCCTGATGTGCTTCACCCTGTAATGTCAGCAGACAATTCAGTGCACCTCTGCAAGGTGGCGCTGGTTCCCTTTGAATGGGGAGGGGTCTCAGGTTCTTTGAAGGTTGTTGTAAGTCCGTCCATGCCTGTAGACTGTCTGCTAGGGAATGACCTGGAGAGTTCCCCCTGGAAGGAGGTGGAGCGCCAGGCGCATTTGGAGATGTTGGGTCTACCTGAGTGGGCTTGTGTGACCACTCGGTCTATGGTAGCCAGTAAAGGTAATCATGGGAACCTGGAGCCTGAAACAGTGGCCCAGGTGCCTGCCAGTAAGAGAAGAGGCAGGGGGTGCGGGAAACCGGCCCCCACAGTTCCCACGGTCCAGGAGGAGGCACCCTTTGAGGGGGATGCCCTGGAGCCTACGGGGGAACAAGTGGCTGAACTGGGGGACCTACCCGGGCTGACCGAATGGCAGCAGGAAGGGGGGCCCTCCAGGGAGGAATTCTGTGAGGAGCAGAAGAAGTGCCCTTCTCTTGTGGGTTTGCGGCAGCAGGCAGCAAACCAGGCAGCAGGTGATCCGCCGGGATCACACTTGATTTACTGGGAAAACGATCTCCTGTATAGTGAGCCAAAGGTGGCTGAGTCTGGGTCAGCCCGGGCGCTGGTGGTACCCCAGCGCTTCAGAGCCTTCCTATTGGGGTTGGCTCATGATGTACCTTTGGCGGGACATTTGGGGCAGGACAAGACCTTTGAGCGGCTTGTCACCCACTTCTATTGGCCCCAGATGCGCAAGAGTTCTGATACTCCTTGCAGGACCTGTCAGACTTGTCAGGCAAGTGGTAAGAGTGGAAGGAATCGAAAGGCTCCCCTCCAACCAACCTGTGGTCAGCGCACCCTTTGAGAGGGTGGGCATTGACATTGTGGGGCCTCTGGATCCCAAGACAGCCATGGGCAACAGGTTCATCCTGGTCTTGGTGGACCATGCCACCCAGTACCCGGAAGCCATCCCTCTCCAGACGGTGATGGCCCCCGTGGTGGGCCGTGCACTGATGGGCATTTTCTCCCGTGTGGGGTTCACCAGAGAGGTGGTGTCCGACAGGGGTACTAATTTCATATCGCGGTATATGAAATCTCTTTGGAAGGAGTGCGGGGTAACTTACAAGTTCACCACCCCTTACCACCCCCAGGGTAATGGTTTGGTTGAGAGGTTTAGCCGGACCTTGAAGGGCATGATTATGGGTCTGGAGGAATCCATGAGGCGTAAGTGGGACGTCCTCTTGCCATGCCTGCTGTTTGCCTATAGGGAGGTGCCACAGAAGTCATTGGGGTTCAGTCCCTTTGAGCTCCTATATGGGCACCCGGTCAGAGGACCCTTGAGTTTGGTGAAGGAGGGCTGGGAGAAGGCTCCTAGTAAACCCCCCCAGGATGTATACAGTTACATGCTGGCCTTCAGGAACCAAACTAGGCGTTTCAGGCAGCTTGCTCAGGCGAACCTGGAAGCCAGCCAAGAGGATATGAAACGATGGTATGACCAGAATGCCACTCTGGTCAAGTTTCAACCTGGGCAGAAAGTGTGGGTAATGGCGCCAGTGGAGCCTTGTGTGCTCCAGGACAAGTGGACTGGGCCTTATGAGGTGGTGGAGCGCCGGAGCGAAGTGACCTACCTGGTGGACTTACAGTCTCCTAGGAATCCTTTGAGGGTTCTCCATGTGAACCGCCTCAAGCCACACTTTGAGAGGTCTGAGGTGACCATGCTCTTGGCTACAGATGACGGGGCGGAAGAGGAGAGTGAACCCCTTCCGGACCTCCTGTCAGCCAAGGAGAAGGATGGGTCAGTGGATGGGGTGTACCTCTCGCCTACCCTGACCCCGGAACAGCGGAGGGACTGTCGCCAGGTACTGGGTCAGTTCGCCTCCCTGTTTTCCCTGACCCAAGGAGTCACCAAATGGTACATCCATGATGTGGACACTGGAGACAGTCTGCCTGTAAAACAGAAATTTTACGGGGTAGCTGATAAGGTCAGGGCCAGCATCAAGGAGGAGGTTTCCAAGATGCTGGCACTAGGGTGATTGAGCCATCCAGCAGCCCCTGGGCCAGTCCAGTGGTCCTTGTGCCAAAAGCTGCTGCGCCGGGTGCCACTCCCGAACTTCAGTTCTGTGTGGATTGCCGTGGGCTCTATGCGGTCACTAAGACTGACACACACCCCATCCCCAGAGCTGATGAGCTTGTGGATCGGATGGGCGCTGCCCGGTACCTCAGTACATTTGATTTGACATCGGGGTACTGGCAGATTGCCTTGACCGAGGGGGCCAAGGAGAGGTCAGCGTTCTCAACGCGAGAGGGGCACTACCAGTTCAGGGATATGACCTTTGGGTTGAAGAACGCCCCTGCCACCTTCCAGAGACTGGTTAACCAGGTGCTGAGTGGGCTGGAGGAATTCAGCACCGCTTACCTGGACGACATTGCAGTGTTCAGCTCCAGTTGGGAGGAACATTTGCAACATCTCTGTGAAGTATTAAAGGCCTTGCAGAGGGCGGGCCTAACTATCAAGGCAAGTAAGTGCCAGATAGGGCAGGGTTCCGTGGTGTACTTGGGACACCTGGTGGAGAGCGGCCAGGTGGCGCCCCTACAGGCAAAAATTGATACCATCCTGGCTTGGGAACCCCCCAAGACCCAGACAGGAGTGAGGGCCTTTCTAGGACTCACTGGGTATTACAGACGGTTCATGAAGGGGTATGGCACCCTGGTTGCCCCCTTGATGGAACTGACGTCCAAGAAACAGCCCAAAAAGGTGGTCTGGACTGATGCCTGCCAGACCGCCTTTGATGCCCTGAAGACTGCCATGTGCACAGCACCCGTGTTACGGGTGCCGGATTTCTCCAGAGAGTTTATAGTGCAGACAGATGCTTCAGAGCTTGGGGTGGGAGCAGTACTCTCACAACTGAACAACGAGGGCTTGGACCAACCCGTAGCTTTCATTAGCAGAAGGCTACTTCCCAGGGAACAGAGGGGGAGTGCAATTGAACAGGAAGCTTTTGCTGTGGTCTGGGCGTTGAAGAAGTTGAGGCCCTACTTGTTTGGGACTCACTTCCTGGTTCAGACCGACCACAGGCCCCTCAGATGGTTGATGCAGATGAGGGGTGAGAACCCAAAACTGTTGAGGTGGTCCATCTCCCTACAGGGGATGGACTTCATGGTGGAATACCGTCCGGGAACAGAACACGCCAATGCTGATGGTCTGTCCAGATTTTTCCGCCTTAGTGATGAGAACTCCCATGAGGGTGGGTAGTTCCCCCCACTTTTTGGCTGGAGGGGACGCGTGTTAGACCTGGTATATCTGGGCGTGATTACCCCTGACTTTTTGCCTCTATCTCCTTTGTTTTTAGATGCTTTGGGTACTTTGCCACTGCTGATCAGTGTCAAAGTACAAGGGTTCCCTGTATAAAGTACAATGGTAATTGGTTGGCCATGATTGGTATGTTTGCCTTACTAGTAAAAGTCCCTAGTGATGTGCACTGTGTGTGATAGGGCTAGTAATGCAAGGGCGCGCAGAGAAGGGAACTCAGGCCTTCAGTGTAGGGCCTGCGCGCAGTTTGCTAAGTTAGCATGTTGTCCTGACAACTGCAACCACTTGTCAGGCCTTACTTTCCCTTTTGCGTACACTGTGGGAACCCCTGTGGTAGGTCCCGGGTAACCCCTGGGCAGGGTGCAGTGTAGGTAAAAGGCAGGACATATACTGAGGTGTGTGCTATGTCCTGACAGTGAAAAAACACTACATTTCATTTTCACTGGTGAAAGGCCATTCTGCCCAAAGGACAGAATGGGGGAGGCTGGGTATGGTGTTTTGTTAGCCTAGTTTCCTGTACGTTTATAATGGAGAAGTGAAGTTTAGTATGTATGAACTCACAGTGTCATAACACATCATTCTATGAAAGTGGTTTTGTCACTGTGTGTTCAGAAACCACTCTTTTAGAAAGTGGCTGAGTTTTGTGCTTTAAGCATTTCTGTGTGTCTCTGCTGAATGTGGATTGACTGTCTGGATCTGAGATGGGAGGGGGTGAGATGGCACCTGGCTGACCTGCATCTGGAGAGTATGCGAGGAGAAACCCCGGGAGGTGAAGAGGCCTGGGTTGCAGCTATAAAACAATTGACCCATCTCCTGCTGAGTGATTAAGGGTCCAGACCCCCAGTATCAAAGGGAGAAAGGTGACACTGGGAGGGAGACACCCAGAACTGATTTAGGCAGGGGTCATGGACCCCTGAGCACAACGAACTTCAAAGACATGAAGGGGTATAACTAAGAGAACTGAAACCCCTAGAATTTGGTGTAATTTTGAATTGCGAAATGGACAGGTCGAGTCTGCAAAGGCTTTGACCTCTTTCGTGGTCAAGAAGAACCTCTGCCAAGGAAGGAGTTGCTGAAGAGAATGCTGGATAGGACTGACCCTTGCTTCGTGATCTGGGGCTGGCCTGAAGTTTGTAGCTTTTACTAAGGAAGAGACTGAAGAGACATTGCAGTGGGTGGTGTCCCCCCCTTCTTGAACAGGACTGTGCTTTGTGCTGTGTCCTGAACCCCAAGGGCCCGAGGTGAGCTGGCTCCCTGTTTGGAAACACAGGAACATAAAAGTTTCCGGAGAAGTCCCAAGCAACGCGGTGTGCACGTGCTTTTGCAGCTTGACACCCTCAGAAGTTGTGCCTTGTGATCGTGGGCACGCAGGAGTAAACTAAGTCTCAGATGCGCAGGGTGCGTGTCGTGGTGCAAGCTGAGGCGTTGGTGAGGAGCGTCTGGTCGTTGTGTGCACCGGGAGACGAGGTGAGACTCGGACGCGCAGGGTGCGTGTCGTGGTGCAAGCCGAGGCGTTGGTGAGGAGCGCCTGGTCGTTGTGTGCACCGGGAAAAGAAGTGAGTCTCGGACGCGCAGGGTGCGTGTCGTGGTGCAAGCCAAGGCGTTGGTGAAGAGCGCCTGGTCGTTGTGTGCACCGAGAGAAGCGGTGAGACTGGGACTCGCAGGGTGCTTGTCATGGTGCAAGCCGAGGCGTTGGTGAAGAGCGCCTGGTCGTTGTGTGCACCGGGAGAAGAGGTGAGACTCGGACGCGCAGGGTGCGTGTTGAGGTGCAAGCCGAGGAGTGGTGACGATCGCCTGGTCATCGTGTGCACCAGAGAAACGGCGAGTCTCGGACGCGCAGAGTGCGTGTCCGGTGCAACCAGAGGCGCTGGTGAGGAGTGCCTGGGTAGCGTGTGCACCGAAATCGAAGTAAGTCTCCACAAGTGCTGAGGGCAGGTCTCGGTGTCCACTGAGACCGCCGGAAGGAGGGCCAGGTCATTGGGCCCTCGGAGTGCAACAGTAGCGGCCCGGACCGGCAGTCCCGGAGGAGCGGAGTCGCCGGCCCGAGCTCGCCGTGCCCATTGACGGAGTTCTGGATCAAGGCCCAAGTCGCTTAAGGAGGGGAGGAGAGTGGGGTCGCGCCCCCCCCAGGTAACGTGGATCACCACCTGGGGTGGGGTGCGGGCTCGGAGGGACACTTTCTCGGCCTCTCGCTCCTGGCAGCTGCGTGAGCCTGTTGCTTCGGCTCGGATCGAGGCCCATGCTGGCCCAAGGAGGGGCAGTACTGGGGTCGGAGTGAGAAGCGGTACTTTTGTGTCATCATTGATCCATGTCGGGGGCAACTGTTAACGGAGCACCTAGACTGTCATATTACACTTTGCATTATTGCTGCTAACGAACTATCGAACTGTCGTATGACGCCTGACTCTATTTGTGCCTGATGAACTACATGCTGGGTGCGCTACGCACTGCGTTATTTTCCCTTGCAGAGTACATGATTGTAAGCGTGGCGCATTGCATTATTTCTTCATCGCACAGTACCTGATTATAACGTGGCGCATTGCATTATTTCTTCAGTGCACAGTACATGATTGTAGCGGGACTCCTTCTCCTCTTGGGCGCTGGTGCATCAGCCTCCTCGGGTTGTTGGTTGCTCGGTCCTTCCCCGGCGTCCTGCAACAAGTGTGGCTGCAGCCATTCGTTCCCATGGACCTCGGATGCTGCCCAGATTCGCCTCAGCAACTCTCCCAGGTCCTCTGCTTGGTTTGCCATTGCTGTGTGCTGGCGCTCTCTTCTTTTTTTTTTTTTTAATAGCGGGGTGCTGCCGCTGGCCCTTATGCACCAACTGTGCCTGGCTGGGTCTGTGGACCAGTTCCCCCCAACCTCTGATGAAGCGGGGTGCTGCCGCTGTTAATATGCACCAATCGCTGACCTATCTGTGCTTGAGCGCGCCCTTGGTGCTCCTTGTTTGGTGATGCTAACTCCTTGTCCCCTTTGCTAGCGTCCGATCTCGTTGGAGGTGTCACCCTCAAGCAATTTGCTGTTCCTTTCGATTATTTCTATTATCGGTTCTCCACACGTGTGCCCGGTGTTTAACTCTGCCCCCCTGGGCGGTGCTGAACTAAAAATGCAGGGAGATCACGTGCCGTATCTCTTGTTTTGATGAAGGCCAGGCTTAGAAATCAGTTACCGGCAATGCCGACCTCTCCGGTTCGCGAAACGGCCCGCAGCTTCTCCGAGAGCCGCCTCCGTACTTCCGAGACCCCCTTCGCTCCGAGCCGAGCTAGCGGGATGCCGCCGCCTCTATTGCACTCACCGTTGCCCTTCCCAAATGCTGAGCCGCTTGCCTGTGGGACTCGGTTGTCCCCGCTGTCTCTCTCCCGCGACCGCCCCTTCCTCTAGTTTGCGGCGTCGGCGGGCTGAGTGAGACCTTTCGATGTCTTGCTGGGTGGCTTTCAGGCAGCTGCGCCATGGACTCACTTTACTGCGTGCGCCTCCTGGGCGGCCCCACGTCGCAGGAGCAGCCGAAGCGTCAGAAGGGGCACCGGCGGAGCAAGGCGCTCACCCCCGGCTGTTCACTGCTTCCTTCTCCTCCTGGGCGGCCCGCGTTGCAGGAGCAGCCGCAATGTTGGAAGGGGGCACCGGTGGTGCAGGGCGCTCACCCCGGCCGCTCACGGCTTCCTTTTCCGGCCGGCAGAAGTCGACGGTGGAGGCCTGCTTCCTTCGACGGTCTCGGAGGCACCCTCAAGCTGGGAGCCCCTCCCTACGCTGGCAGCCTCCGATCAAAACAGCCGAGTGGAGGCGAGGGTGGGCAGCCCTTGATTGTCCTTCTTGCCGGCTGGTAGCAGCAGAGGTTGATCCTTGCAGACGATGCTGTAAATTCGCCAAGAACTTCGCTCCACGCCGATCCGGTACGACAAAACTTCCGTTGCACGCCGCTGCTGCTCCCCTGCTCCACGAAGATAGGAGCTGCCTTGGGGAGCGGCACTTATATCAACCATTTCTTCTTTCCCGCCTAGCTGGTGGTTTCTCCCCATTGGGGGGTTTGTACCCCGCCCGGCCACCCATTGGATGGGGGCCTGGCGCCTTCTTGGCGGTTGCAGCGGGGGGTGCGGGCGCTTTTCCCGCTTCTGGGGCGCTCCAATGCGCAGCAAACCAGTTCTTTCCGGGGGCTCGGTGTCGGTTATGGCGCCGGCCCTCCAGGCCCCCTTTGGGGGCGGCCTCTGCGATTTCAGTAGTTTTGAGCATTTAAGCTAGAATCATAACTGAGTTTTTTTTTTATGTTTGAAAAGCTTTATTTGAATAATGGTAAAAAGTACAAAGGCCAAAATACGGAAAATGATACATAGGGATAATACATAATAATAACTGGTCAACAGAGAAGTAAAAGAGAAAGCTGTTTAAGTATATAAGAAAGTAAGGGGGGAAGGGGGGAGGAAAGGGGAGGGAAGAATATTACAATGGGGAAGGAAAAAGAGGGAGATAAAAATGGAGTTGCATATGTACATAGAAAGGTAAACAATAAATATCATATAAGCTAAGGATAACGAAAGAACAGGAATTAGAAGAAAAGAGCAGAGAAAATAGGCATTCAAGGAGGTTTAACATTTTCTGCATTCAAATGAGAATTATCAGCTAATACCAATTTATCTAAGTAAGAAGAGAGAGGCAACCAGAAAAGTTCTCTATTAACCATTGGTTTACAGGAGGAGGCAAAAGCAATGTCAAGTCGATGGAAGTGACATAAACTATTCCACCAGTGTTGAACAGAAAGTTTTGCAAGTGATTTCCAATTGAGAGTTATTTGTTGAAAAGCTAAAGCTAACATGAAGTCAAAGAGACCATGCATAGGGGTGGGGAGATCTAAGGAATGGAACAAACTGCCAGAGAAAAGAAGAGGGATGGAATAAGGGATGAGAATGTTAAACAGGTGAGAGACATAGGACCAAACCTTTCCCCAAAAGGTGGAGACAGAAGGGCATAGAAAAAGAAGATGAAGGAAATCAGCATTAGGAGAGCCACAAGTCCAGCAATTAGTATCAACAGAATGGGAAAACCGAGCGATAGAAACAGGAGTAAAGTAAAGCCTATGATAGAGAAAAACATAGATTGAGTAAGAGAAGCAGAGCGAGAAATTTTAAGAGAGCGAGCCCAGAGTTTATCCCAATAGATAATAGTCCATTCACATGATAGGTCAGATTCCCATGCGCATTCTAATTTAGTTTTAGGACGATCAGGATTAGGAGACAGAAAAAATTTATAAATAAGAGAGGCTTTGGGAAGAGTAAGAAGAATTTTGAGAAGAGGGTTCTGCTCAGAGGGGAAGAAATAGAGGGAAGAGAATAAAAAGTATCAAGAATAACTGTTAAAAGAATAGAGAACTTGTGAAAGAAGGAGTGTGGACAATGAAAGGAGGCTTGAATCTGAGGGAATGATCATGGGGTAAATCCATCAAAAGATCTTTAACCCAGATTATCCCCTTGAGCCTCCAAGATTTCCAAAAAATAGACCTATTATTAATAGTAATGAGCGTATTATGCCAAAGTGGAGACTCTAAAAAGATTCTCTAGAGATAGGTTTTGAAAGAGAAAAAGGTTTTAGTAGGGAACAAGTGTGTTTAAATAGGGGAGGGAAGTAAGAGGAGTCTTAGCAGAAAAGGCCAAAACTTCTCTAAAAGAGAAAGGTAAAAGGAGAGCCCGTTCAATGGAGAGCCAGAGAGGAGTAAAGGGAGAAGGTTCAGACAGTAGCCACTTCGAGGCTTGACGTAATGAAAGGGATTTATGATATGTGCGAAAATCAGGAAAATTCACGCCACCATTAGATTTTGCCTTGCGGAGGGAAGATAAGGCGATTCTGGCTTTTTTGTCTTTCCAAAGAAATTCAGAAAGGCGAGAATCAATTTTTTTAAAATAGGAGAGAGGAATATGCATTGGAAGCATGGAAAGGGCATAAATCAATATAGGAGTGATCATCATCTTTATTGAATCTAATCGACCCCACTATGACAGAAAAAGGGGATTCCAGGAAGAGAGTAATTAATCAATTCGGGAGAGGACTGCGGTCATGTTTAATTTCACAGTGGAAGTAATGGAATTAGAGAACCACATGCCTAAATATTTAATTTTGGAAGGAGACCACGCTAAGCCGGTAATAGAGAAGGAATGTGGGAGACATAATTTTGTGAGGGGCAGAATCTCCGTTTTGTCAGAATTAATTTTATAGCCGGAAACAAGGGAAAAAGAGGCAAATTCAGCTAATAAAGGGGAGAGAGGTCTCAGGATTGGAGATGAAAAGAAGTATGTCATCTGCATAAGCAGAAATCTTTAGATGCTGATCACCATAAGAGAAACCAGAAATAGAAACATTATTGCGAATTGAGGATAAAAATGGTTCAAGGGCCAAAATAAAAAGAAGAGGCGAAAGAGGGCAGCCCTGGCGAACACCACGGTGAAGGGAAAAATAAGAAGAGAGGCATCCATTAACAAGTACCGAAGCCCTAGGAGCCGATTATAATAAGGAAATAAGAGAGATTATTTTAGGACCAAATCCATGCCACTTCAGGGAAGCAAATAAAAAGGACCAGTCGACCCTGTCAAACGCCTTTTCAGCGTCAACCGAAATGGCTGCTAAGGAAGTGGGAAGGGAGGGAAGTTTGTTGAGAACATTGAGCAAAAGACGAGAATTGTCCGATGTCAGTCTGCCTTTGACAAAGCCACACTGTTCCTTACCCACTAAGTGGGGCATGAGGGGATCTAGGCGCAAAGCAAGCACTTTGGCAAACATTTTGTAGTCTACATTAACTAAGGAAATTGGGCGGTAATTTTTACAAAACATAGGATCACGCCCTTCCTTATGTATTAGACATATCGTGGCCTCTTGGAAAGTGCCTTCCGTTTTACCCGAAAGAAGGAATGAATGAAAGAGCTGTAAGAGTTTGGGAAGCAGTAAGTTAGAAAAATGTAAATAAAATTCAACGGAAAAACCATCAGGACCGGGGGTTTTCCCTTTCTTTAGAGCAGTCAAAGCTTGGGATAATTCCTGTAGGGATAAATCTGACTCAAGATGGGAAAGATTAAGTAGATCATTAGACGGAGTAGGAAGTGAGTTAAGATAAGAGTCAATAAGGGAAGGAGAAGGGGGAGATTCAGAAGTATAAAGATCTTTATAAAAAAAGCATGAATTCGTTGAGGATGTCTTGATCTTTGTGAATGAGGGAACCATCTGAGGAACAGACGGAGTCAATTAGAGTACGATCTTTACGGGATTTGAGGAAGTTCGCTAGAAGTTTACCTGTCTTGTTACGTCCGCCGTAATATCGGGCGCTACTGCGAAGGAGTATTGAGGATGCGTTGTCAGTTGTGGTTTTATTAAAGGCTAACTTGGCACGAATAAGGGCAGGCAGTGCTGAGTCTGACGAAGAGGTATAGAACACATGTTCTAGGGCTTTGATTTGTGCTAACGTGTTTTTGCGTTGCTGAAGAAAATGTTTTTTCTTTTTTGAGACAAAATCTATAATAAAACCCCTCGCGGTAGCTTTAAAGGAATCCCATAGTATATAAGGAGAGGTATTAGGAGAGTTGTTTAAATCAAAAAATTCATTGACAAAGGAAGTAAAAGATGAAGAGAAAAGAGGATCAAGAAGAAGGGAGTTATTAAAGTGCCAACGTGAAGACCTAGGATGTGAAGGGAGTAGATCAAGATCTACCACAATTGGGGCGTGATCAGAGATAACAATAGGCTCAATAGAGGAAGATAATACATTTTGAGATAAAGATTGAGATAGAAAAATATAGTCTAGGCGAGAGAGAGAGTTGTGAGGAGGGGAGAAAAAGAAAAATCAAGAGTAGTAGGGTGGGAGAGTCTCCAAGCATCCACAAGATGAGCCTGAGAAATTGTGTCAAGGAAGTGTTTGTGAGTCTTATGAGGCACAAAACGTGTCTGAGATTGGCGATCAATAAATGGGTCAACGACTTGATTGCAGTCACCTCCTAATATAAAGAAATCCTCCTTAAACTGTATACATTTCTGAGTAATTAAGGGCCAAAAAGAACAGTCTGGGTGGGTAGGGCCATAAACATTAAATACAGTCAAAGATATGTTATTAATTAACAGTTTAGCCAACACCCATCTACCCTCTGTATCAGATTCTTGCGAGACCACCTTACAATTAAGTTTCTTGTGACATTAAATAATCACACCATTTTTCTTGTTAGAGGTGGGAGAAACTAAAACTGTACCCACCCAATTTCTTTTCAATTTTAATGCCTCAGGTTCTGAAAGGTGGGTTTCTTGAAGCAAGACCAAATCCGGGTTGTAAGAGGCAAGGTGGGAAAGTATTCTCTGTCTCTTAATTGGGTTAATAAAACCTTTCACATTCCATGAGACAACTTTGAATGTAAAATTATCGCAAATACATAAAGAGCAATAAATGCAACAATAACAATGTAAGGCAAAAACAAGAAATAGGAAAGGGGAAAAAGGGTAAGAATGCACACGGGGAAAGGAAGGAGAGGAAAAGAAAGGAAAGACAGTTAAAAGAGACAAAGGAAAAGAGAGAGGAAGGAGGAAAAGAGAGGAAGAGGAGATATAATAGAAACAAAAGGAGACAGTACCTGTCAACGACGACTGAAATACGTACCTTTTGGGGGATAAAGGAGAGGGGGAAGACGGCGACGGACAACCAAACAGCACACCCAACAAGGGGCAACGCACCACATCAGGATGTCAGATAATAAACAAGGGCAGGAGCGGAAACATGAAGAGGAGCAGGGTAATCTCAATGAACCTGTAGAAGGAAAACAAGAATTAGGCAGACTAATACTGACTAGGACAGTAATTTCTATGAAGTAATGTTAACCCCTTCGCTGCTAGGCCTTTTCCCCCCCTGTGCTAAGCCTTTTTTTGGCTATTTGGGGGTAGTGCGCGCTTAGGCCCCTGTACCTTTTTGACCACATAAGGTATCCACGCCAAATTTGCGTCCTTTTTTCCAACATCATGGGGATTGTAAAGGTACCCAGGGTTTGTGGATTGCCCTGGAGGGGTCCCAGAAATTAGCCAAAATACAGCTAAATTTTGTGGTTTTGGGAAAAATGCGAAAAAGGGCTGCAAATGAAAGCGTCTGGGTTTTTCCCTGCAAATGGTATCAAAAAAGTGTTTGTGGGGCTGAAATCACCATTTTCCCAGCTTTTAGGGAATGACAGGCTTTTGTCAGAAAACCAACATTTTTACACAGTTTTGGCATTTTTCTGGGACATAGCCTATTTTTGCTATTTTTTGTGTTTTCAACCTCCTTCCAGTTAATGGTAGAAATGGGTATGAAAGCAATAATGGATCCTAGACAGCTATACATTTTAGAAAAGTAGACAAAATTCTGAATTCAGCAAGGGGTCATTTGTGTAGATCCATCAAGGTTTCTTTATAGAAACTAACAGTTAAATATAGGAAAAATTGAAAATTAGTTGAAAAAAACAGCCTTTTGTGTCAACGTTTTCACCTGTAACTTCTTCTAATTATGACAGTTCTTTGAAAGCAATATACCGTTACATCCGCTGGACCTTACTGGTTGTGGGGATATATAGGACTTGTAGGTTCACCAAGAACCCTACGAACCCAGAGCCAACAACTGAGCAGCGTCTTGCAATGGTTTTTATTATGTACCGGGTATATAGCAATTATTGTGGGAAAATGTATACATGGAAAAATCGGTATGAAAGACACCTATGTATTTCTGAAATGGGAACAAAATATAGAGTTTAGAAACAGTAGATATTTGCACATTTCCGAAGTTGGGAATACTCATACTAGCATGAGAATTATCGGTCATTTTTAAAATTACTTCTTTTTACACAATGTCTTTCATTTGGAAGGCAGAATGCATCGAAAGTCAATAGGTAATAACAGTTGCTTTACAAATCTGAATTACCCTAAGTCTCCCGATAAAAATGGTACCTCACTTGTGTGGGTAGGCATAGTGCCCACGACAGGAAATGGCTCAAAACCCAACGTGAACACACCACATTTTCACAATGAAAAATTACCCTTTTTTTGCAAAGGGCCTAGCTGTAGTTTTTGAACCCTAGCTCTGCCGGCACCTAGGAAACCTAGCAAACCTATACATTTTTGAAAACTAGACACCCAGGGAATCCAGGATGGGGTGACTTGACTGGCTCCCACCAGGTTCTGTTACCCAGAATCCTTGCAAACCTAAAGATTGATAAAAAAACACATTTTCCTCACATTTCTGTGGTGGAAAGTTCTGGAATCTGCGTGGATCCACAAATTTCCACCCACCCCACGTTCCCCAAAGTCTTCAGAGAAAAATGGTACCTCACTTGTGTGGGTAGGCCTAGTGCCCGCGACAGGAAACGGTGCAAAACGCAACGTGGACACACCCCAATTTCACAGTGAAAAATGACCCTTTTTGACAAAGTGCCTAGCTGTAGTTTTGAACCATAGCTCTGCCAGCACCTAGGAAACCTAGCAAACCTATACATTTTTGAAAACTAGACACCCAGGGAATCCAGGATGGGGTGACTTGACTGGCTCCCACCAGGTTCTGTTACCCAGAATCCCTTGCAAACCTAACAAATTGTCAAAAAAACCACATTTTCCCCACATTTCTGTGGTGGAAAGTTCTGGAATCTGCATGGATCCACAAATTTCCACCCACCCCACGTTCCCCCAAAGTCTTTCGAGAAAAATGGTACCTCACTTGTGTGGGTCGGCCTAGTGCCCGCAACAGGAAACGGCGCAAAACACAACATGGACACACCTCAATTTCGCAGTGAAAAATGACCCTTTTTGGCAAAGTGCCTAGCTGTAGTTTTTGAACCATAGCTCTGCTGGCACCTAGGAAACCTTGCAAACCTATACATTTTTGAAAACTAGACACCCAGGGGAATCCAGGATGGGGTGACTTGACTGCCTCCCACCAGGTTCTGTTACCCAGAATCCCTTGCAAACCTAAACAATTGTCAAAAAAACACATTTTCCCCACATTTCTGTGGTGGAAAGTTCTGGAATCTGCGTGGATCCACAAATTTCCACCCACCCCGCGTTCCCCAAAGTCTTCCTAGAAAAATGGTACCTCACTTGTGTGGGTCGGCCTAGTGCCTGCGACAGGAAACGGCGCAAAACGCAACGAGGACACACCTCAATTTCGCAGTGAAAAATGACCTTTTTGGCAAAGTGCCTAGCTGTAGTTTTTGAACCATAGCTCTGCCGGCACCTAGGGAAACCTAGCAAACCTATACATTTTTGAAAACTAGACACCCAGGGGAAACCAGAAAGGGGTGACTTGACTGCCTCCCACCAGGTTCTGTTACCCAGAGTCCTTTGCAAACCTAAAAATTGTCAAAAAACCACATTTTCCCCACATTTCTGTGGTGGAAAGTTCTGGAATTTGCGTGGATCCACAAATTTCCACCCACCCCGCGTTCCCAAAGTCTTCCGAGAAAAATGGTACCTCACTTGTGTGGGTCGGCCTAGTGCCCGCAACAGGAAATGGCGCAGAAATCAACGTGGACACTCCTCAATTTCGCAGTGAAAAATTACCCTTTTGGCATAGTGCCTAGCTGTAGTTTTTGAACCATAGCTCTGCCGGCACCTAGGGAAACCTTGCAAACCTATACATTTTTGAAAACTAGACACCCAGGGAATCCAGGATGGGGTGACTTGACTGCCTCCCACCAGGTTCTGTTACCCAGAATCCCTTGCAAACCTAAACAATTGTCAAAAAAACCACATTTTCCCCACATTTCTGTGGTGGAAAGTTCTGGAATCTGCGTGGATCCACAAATTTCCACCCACCCCGCGTTTCCCAAAGTCTTCCGAGAAAAATGGTACCTCACTTGTGTGGGTCGGCCTAGTGCCCGCGACAGGAAATGGCGCAAAACGCAACGTGGACACTCCTCAATTTCGCAGTGAAAAATTACCCTTTTTTGGCATAGTGCCTAGCTGTAGTTTTGAACCATAGCTCTGCCGGCACCTAGGAAACCTAGCAAACCTATACATTTTTGAAAACTATACACTCAGGGAATCCAGGATGGGGTGACTTGACTGCCTCCCACCAGGTTCTGTTACCCAGAATGCCTTGCAAACCTAAAAATTTGTCAAAAAAACCACATTTTCCCCACATTTCTGTGGTGGAAAGTTCTGGAATCTGCGTGGATCTACAAATTTCCACCCACCCAGCATTCAACCAGGTCTCCCGATAAAAATGGTACCTCACTTGCGTGGGTGGGTCAAGGATCCACGACAGGCAGGGGCCCAAAAGCTATTGAGGCGACATCAAAATTACCTATCACAAACCAATCTGGTTTTGCATGGGAGTCCCATGAGTTTTGGCCCGAGGCTCGGCAGCCATCTAGGAAACCTACCAAACCCACACATTTCTGGAAACTAGACACCCTGGGGAGTCCAGCGAGGTATGGCTTGCGTGGGTCCCCCATCATTCTCCTACGCAGAATCCCTGCAAACCTCAAATTTTGCCGAACAATTCACTTTTTCACACATTTCTGTGGTGGAAAGTTCTGGAATCTGCGTGGATCCACAAATTTCCTCCCACCCAGCGTTCCCCCAGGTCTCCCGATAACAATGGTACCTCACTTGCATGGGTGGGTCAAGGACCACGACAGGCAAGGGCCCAAAAGCTATTGAGGCGACATCAAAATTACCTATCACAAACCAACCTGGTTTTGCATGGGGTCCCATGAGTTTTGGCCCGAGGCTCGGCAGCCATCTAGGGAAACCTACCTAACCCACATATTTCTGAAACTAGACACCCGGGGAGTCCAGCAAGGTATGGCTTGCGTGGGTCCCCATCATTCTCCTACCCAGAATCCCCTGCAAACCTCGAATTTCGCCGAATAATTCACTTTTTCTCAGATTTCTGTGATGGAAAGTTCTGAAATCTGCGTGGATCCACAAATTTCCTCCCACTCAGCGTTCCCCAGGTCTCCTGATAAAAATGGTACCTCACTTGTGTGGGTAGGCACAGTGGCTGCAACAGGAAATGGCCCAAATCGTACTCTGGAGACTTCAAAATTACCTATAGCAAAACTACCTGGTTTTGGGGAGCACCTGAGATTTTGGCCCGGGCTCGGTGGCCATCTTGGAAAAGTACCAAACCCAAACATTTCTGAAAACTAGATACCCGGGAGTCCAATGAGGTATGGCTTGCCTGGATCCCCAACGTTTTCCTACCCAGAATGCAATGCAAACCTTAAATTTAGCTGAAAAAACACATTTTCCACATATTTTTGCGTGGAATCACCGTGCCGGCACAAATGTCCTACCACCCAGCATTCCCCTTGTTCTCCCGAGTAAAATGATACCTCACTTGTGTGGGTGTCCAAAGCAGAATTGGCTAAAACGTATTTTTAAAAAATGTAGCGCTTAGAATTCTCGGTGCTATACTATAAATCCCTATTTTTGGGCTCTTCCTAGCCACAGGCCTTTGGCCCACCCACACAAGTGATGTATCATTTTACTTGGGAGAACAAGGGGAACGCTGGGTGGTAGGACATTTGTGCCGGCACGGTGATTCCACACAAAAATATGTGGAAAATGTGGTTTTTCAGCTAAATTTGAGGTTTGCATGGCATTCTGGGTAGGAAAACGTTGGGGGATCCACGCAAGCCATACCTCATTGGACTCCCAGGTGTCTAGTTTTCAGAAATGTTTGGGTTTGGTACTTTCCCAAGATGGCCGTCGAGCCCGGGCCAAAATCTCAGGTGCCCCCAAAACCAGGTAGTTTTGCTATAGGTAATTTTGAAGTCTCCAGAGTACGATTTGGGCCATTTCCTGTTGCAGCCACTGTGCCTACCCACACAAGTGAGGTACCATTTTTATCGGGAGACCTGGGGAACGCTGGGTGGGAGGAAATTGGTGGATCCACGCAGATTCCAGAACTTTCCACCACAGAAATGTGAGAAAAAGTGAATTTTTCAGCGAAATTTGAGGTTTGCAGGGGATTCTGGGTAGGATAATGATGGGGGACCCACGCAAGCCATACCTCGCTGGACTCCCAGGTGTCTAGTTTCCAGAAATGTGTGGGTTAGGTAGGTTTCCTAGATGGCTTCCGAGCCCGGGCCAAAAACTCATGGGACACCCCATGCAAAACCAGGTTGGTTTGTGATAGGTAATTTTGATGTCGCCTCAATAGCTTTTGGGCCCTTGCCTGTCGCGGGTCCTTGACCCACCCACGCAAGTGTGGTACCATTTTGATCGGGAGATCTGGGGAACGCTGGGTGGGAGGAAATTTGTGGATCTACGCAGATTCCAGAACTTTCCACCACAGAAATGTGAGAAAAAGTGCATTTTTCGGCAAAATTTGTGGTTTGCAGGGGATTCTGGGTAAGAAAAACGTTGGGGGATCCACGCAAGTCATACCTCCTGGAATCCCCGGGTGTCTAGTTTTCAGAAATGTGTGGGTTTGGTAGGTTTCTCTAGGTGGCCGCCGAGCCCGGGCCAAAAGTCATGGGACCCCCTTGCAATACCAGGTGGTTTTGTGATAGGCAATTTTGATGTCGCCTCAATACGTTTTGGGCCCTTGCCTGTCGCGGGTACTTGGGCCTCCCACCCGAGTGAGGCACCATTTTTATCGGGAGACCAAGGGGAACGCTGGCTGGTAGGAAATTTGTGTCAGCCCGGTGATGCCACAACTTTCCCACACACAAATGTGTGAAAAAGTGATTTTTTCAGCTAAATTTGAGGTTTGCAGGGATTCTGGGTAAGAAAACGTTGGGGGATCCACACAAGCCATACCTCCCTGGAATCCCCGGGTGTCTAGTTTTCAGAAATGTGTGGGTTTTGTAGGTTTCCCTAGGTGGCCGCCGACCCCGGGGCCAAAAACCCAGGTAACCCCCGTACAAAACCAGGTTGGTTTGTGATAGGTAATTTTGATGTCGCCTCACTAGGTTTTGGGCCCTTGCCTGTCGCGGGTACTTGACCCACCCACACAAGTGAGGTACCATTTTTCTCGGAAGACTTTGGGGAATGCGGGGTGAGTGGAATTTTGTGGATCCACACAGATTCCAGAACTTTCCACCACAGAAATGTGAGGAAAATGTGTTTTTATACACATTTTGAGGTTTGCAAGGAATTCTGGGTAACAGAACCTGGTGAGAGCCAGTCAAGTCACCCCATCCTGGATTCCCCTGGGTGTCTAATTTTCAAAAATGTACAGGTTTGCTAGGTTTCCCTATGTGCCGGCTGCGCTAGGGCCCAAAATCCACAGGTAGGCATATTGCTAAAAACAAATCTGTTCCTAGTCGGCTTTCTGCCGCCCTGGGGGATATCGGGGTGGGGTTGCCCGATATGCCCCCAAGGGAGCAGAAACTCTGTAGCTATTTTTGGGGGTAGGGGCATTGGTATGCCCATTCTGAGCAGCCCCCACCCCACACATAAAAAAGCCAGTGTAATCGTTGGCGTCTAGTGGGCTTTTGCCCCCTGGGGGCAGATTGGGGGCTACTGCCCCATCTTCCCCCAGGGGGCAGAAAGGCTGTAATTGTTGCGGGTGGGGGTAGGGGCATTGACATGCCTGTTTTGGGCAGCCCCACCCTAATAAAAATTTGCCCCAAAAATCCCTGGTGTCTAGTGGGCTTTTTGCCCCCGGGGGCAGATTGAGGGCTTCTGCCCCATCTGCCCCCAGGGGGCAGGAAGGCTGTAATTTTTGCGGGGAGGGGGTGGGGGCATGGACATGCCTATTTTGGGCAGCCCCCACCCTAATTCAAATTTGCCCCAAAAACTCACTGGCGTCTAGTGGGCTTTTTGCCCCCACCCGGCGGGGCAGATGGGAGCTAATGCCCCCATCTGCCCCCAGGAGAGCAAAAAGCCCACTAGGTGCCAGGAGTTTTGAGCAAATTTTAATTAGAATGAGGGCTGACCAAATCGGGCATGCCAATGCCCCCACCCTAATTAAAATTTGCCCAAAAATCCCTGGCGTCTAGTGGGCTTTTGCCCCCTGGGGGCAGATTGAGAGCTACTGCCCCATCTGACCCCCAGGGGGAGCAGGAAGGCTGTTATTTTTGCGGGGGAGGGGTGGGGGCATGGGCATGCCCGCTTTGGGAGCCCCCACCCTAATTCAAATTTGCCCAAAAAACTCCTTGGCATCTAGTGGGCTTTTGCCCCCGGTGGGGCAGATTGGGGGCTAATGCCCCATCTGCCCCCAGGGGTGGCAAAAGCCCACTAGACGTCAGGGAGTTTTGGGCAAATTTTAATTAGGGTGGGGCTGCCCAAGCGGGCATGCCAATGCCCCCACCCTAATTAAAATTTGCTCAAAAAATCCCTGGCGTCTAGTGGGCTTTTTGCCCCGCGAGGGGCAGATTGGGGGCTACTGCCCCATCTGCCCCCAGGGGAGCAGGAAGGCTGTTATTTTTGCGGGGAGGGGGTGGGGGCATGGGCATGCCCTTTTGGGAGCCCCACCCTAATTCAAATTTGCTCCCAAAAACTCCCTGGCGTCTAGTGGGCTTTTGCCCCACCCGGCAAGGCAGATTGGGGACTAATGCCCCAATCTGCCCCCAGAGGGCAAAGCCCACTAGACGCCAGGAGTTTTGGGCAAATTTTAATTAGAGTGAGGGCTGCCCAAAATGGGCATGCCAATGCCCCCACCCTAATTTAAATTTGCCCAAAAATCCCTGTCAACTAGTGGGCTTTTGCCCCCGGGGCAGATTGGGGCTACTGCCCCATCTGCCTCCAGGGAGCAGGAAGGCTGTTATTTTTGTGGGGGAGGGGGTGGGGGCATGGGCATGCCTGTTTGGGAGCCCCCACCCTAATTCAAATTTGCCCCAAAAATCCCTGGCATCTAGTGGGCTTTTGCCCCCGGCGGGGCAGATTGGGGGCTAATGCCCTCATCTGCCCCCAGGGGGCAGAAAGTCCACTAGACGCCAGGGAGTTTTGGGCAAATTTTAAATAGGTGGGGGCTGCCCAAAATGGGCATGCCAATGCCTCAACCTAATTAAAATTTGCCCATAAAATCCCTGGTGTCTACTGGGCTGTTTGCCCCCAGGGCAGATTTGGGGCTAATGCCCCAGATGCCCCCAGGGGGGCAGAAAGGCTGTCATTTTTGCGGGGGTGGGTGGGGGCATGGTCATGCCCATATTGGGCAGCCCCACCACAAATTATAATAAAAAAAAAATCCCTGGCTTATAGTGGTCTTTTTGCCCCCGGGGACAGAAAGGCTGTAAATTTTAGTGGGGTGGGGGCATGGACATGCCCTTTATGGGCAGCCCCACCCTAATAAATTAATAGGGCAAAGAAAAATATTCCTGGGTTCTAGTGGGCTTTTGCCCTCGGTGAGGGCAGATTGGGGCTACTGCCCCATCCGCCCCAGGAGGGCAAATAGTCTAAATCGCACCAAAACAAATTGGGGGAGCAAAAGCCCTTGCCCAAGGGCCGCTCCCCTCCCTGGTGTCTAGTGGGTGGATCCCGCTTGGGGATCGCCCTCCTGGGGCGATCCTCAAGCAGGAGATCCACTGGGAGGGTACCATTGGAAAGGGAGATTCTCCCTTTCCAATGATACCTCTCCCATCTTTCTACGTGCCCGGGGGCTGAAATAGCCCCTGAGCACATAGAAAGTGAAACTGAAATGAGCCTAAAGGCTCATTTCAGTTTCGTTTTCTGTGCAATGAGGACAGCGCGACGTGCGCGCTGATCCTCATGGCACAGAAACCAGGGAGGGGGCCTCGGGAGCTGGGCTGCCAAGGTCACAGGGGTGAAAGAGAAATCCCTCTGCTGTCTGCAGCAGAGGGATTTCGTGCCCCTGGCCTCATGACGGAATGGTTCCGTCATGAGCACAGGGGCACCGATGCTCATGACGGAACCATTCCGTCATGAGCATCGAAGGGGTTAAAGGAAGGGCACAGCAGTCAAGAACCAGAGGAAGAAGGAGCTGTCTCCATTGAAGCAGTAGAATGAGCGTGGATAAATCTTCTGAGGTCAGCTGGATCTCAAAGGTGGAAGTCTTATTAAGAAAGGTAACTTTAAAGATGCAGGGATGAAACAAGCCATATCTGGCCCCCAAAGAACGGAGGGATGGACGAAGATCCAGGAACTCTTTGCGTCGTCTGGCAGTCATCGAAGAAACATCTTGTGAAACAAAAACTTTGGCTCCATGCCAAGAGAGATTCTTTTTGGCTTTAGCGGCATTCAGAACTAGGAGGAGATCAGTGAATTGCAGGAACAAAATAATTATTCCACGAGGATTAGTTGGCGCAGATGAGGAAGAAAGACGAGGACCCAGTCTATGCTCCCGTTGTAGATTCAGTTTGACAGTGGGAGGGAGACCCAGAAGTTGCGGTAAAAAGGAAGTGAAAAATGTGACCGGATCATCACCTTCAAGGCCTTCAGGAAGGCCGTAAATGCGTAGGTTGTTACGGCGGTTTCTATTTTCCAAGTCCTCAGTCGCCCTTCTCAGCTGCGAGACCTCCTTCTCTAGAAGGGAGATTCTGGAAGACGAATCCTGAACAACGCTGAGCTGTTGTTCCAACATAGTCACGCGGGACTCCATGGAAGCCCATTTATTGTCCATTGCTTGTAAGCGGCCATTAGTTTCCTCAATAAAGGGACGGAGAGCACAAATCTCCTCCAGGACCATGTCCAAGGAAACCGGCGAGACAGATTTAGGTGGAGAGGGAGGATCCTGTTTGATCCTCTTGCCGGTGGTCGAGGGCATTGGTACCTTAGAAGCCATGTTTGTGCAGGACTTTGCAATACCATGATTATCCCTGAGCAATGGAGTCTTAGAAAGGCAGGAAAATCTGTTCGATACAGTTATGCTGGATGCAGAAAAAGTATGGGTATTCAGCTTTGACCTCTGGGCGTGACGCAGCATACGATGGCTTCTACCCATGAAGTAACATAAAGTGAATACAAGGAGGTCTTGACATCAAAGAGGGAAAAGTCAGCAGGGGCATAGACAAAGTGCGAGGTATCAGGTAGCAAAGATGGCCCCCAGCAAGCCTCACCGACCTCCTCTCAAGAAGACTTCTTAGACTCCCTCCACCAAAGCGACAATAATTGGAGCAGGAAAAAGCATCCGCTCCACTCTCAAAGACTCAGCCCCTCGAATCAAGCATCAGAAGCATGCCCAAAACAACGAAAAGTGCCAGTTCAGGAGGACATGAAGAAAGCCTGAGGAAAAAAATAAATAATAAAACCGGCAGGAAGAGCGACAAAATGGCGGCCGCCAAAAGGTAATAAGTTCACCTGCATAATTTCCTTACTTCCTTGCTGAATTGGACTTGAAAAAATGCATCTTCCAGAGGCGCTGGTGTTCCGATTCATGGAAACGGCATTTTCATGAGAAAAAAGTCTCTGGAGCCGCTCCGAGGAACATGAGGAGTCTGACGAGGTACGGAGCTGTGACGCTAGGCGGCCATTTTGGTTCGCGTCGCGCCGCTTCCCCCATAACTGAGTTTTTAATTGTGTATTTCATGGGTTTTTTATGACACACTAAATTTCCAACCTCTCTGCACCTTGCCTTTTGCCGTGCGCAACAAGAGTTAGCCACAGGGCCTACTTCCACTGCGCAGGGCATTCAACTATGCACAGAGTGGTTTGGCTAACCCACACTGCACATGGGGGTTTCGCCCACAGACTTTGGGCTTTGGCCAGTCCCTGTTTTGATATTTTGCTTTATTCTGTTGCGTTTGTGCATCGCAAACCCAAGGCAAGATCAATACTGGGTACATCGAAGCCAGGGCCAGCTTCTCTGACCCATGTCTCTTCTTCTGGGGCTACACAATTCTGATTCCATGACTGTGAATCCCTGAATGCTGAGGCATGGCTTAGTGAAGCTTGCCCTGGATTTGTGGTACTGGGGCATGAAATTCTCCTTGTATGCAAATTCATTTTGGGGTTTGTGATACCTTGACATCCAAAATGGTCCAGTGTCCCTGGTACCAAGAAAGGTACCAGAGTCCCGGGCACCATTTTGGGTTCGGTGTCAGGGAACCAAGAATGTTGAAATCGATCTGCAGATCCTGCAACACTTTCTATTTTTAATTTTTTTTGATCATGGCCCTCCCTTTAATGGTCTGCCCACTATGATCTGGGGTTATTGTTTGCTGACTTTTCCTCCTTATATGGCCTTTGAAGCTTTTTAAAGGCTGCGGGAACTGTACTCTGCATTCTGAAACAGCGGCCACCGCGAGATATATCTTTCTTCTGCAGCTAGCCAATCAGAGCTCTCAAAACCATGGTTAAATCTTTGGAACCGCAGATCCGAAAAGGATGCCTGAAAATAAAGATTTGTCATTCACTCAGCTTGTGTGTTGATCCATCCATCAGGTTCAAAGTTATAGGCAATCAGCAAATTCATTTTCAAAAGAAAGTGCGGCTGAGCCAAGTCTACACAGTGGGGACTGCCACTTACACATGTACACAAAGGCAAATGTGAAGAGTGCTATTTACTAACACTGCTAAGTGTGGGGAGGGATCAAGATTCACAAGAGGTGAAGCCTCAAGTGGGTCCTGATGCCTCTCCATTCCCTTAACAATGGTAATAAAGAGGACATTACACTTAGTTGATCTGGATATTCCATTTATTCCATGTTGGTGTGTCATTTGCATTAGTTATTAACAAAGGATTTTAATCAGAACCAGGATACAAGGGGTAAATCAGTGCAGCAAAACAAAATCCCAATAGATAGGTCTTGTGAGTATGGCCCCAGTTTTTTCTGGAAAGTGGCTTTAGAATTAAATTTGTGAGGTAGAAATCAGAAATACATTTAGAAATATGATACATAGAGGGGTTCTGATGACATCATACACGACAAGGCCAAGCGGTTTGTAAATGTCACCAGAACCAAAGGACGGAAAAACAGGACCATATTACATGTTAGCCTTTATGTATTTTTTATATTACATGTTTATTTGGAGGAGCTATCTTGAAATGCTTCTTTTCTTCAATATGTTTTCAAATACAAAAGCTCATCTATTAAAAATAGTAAATAAAATACTGAATTATACCGGGAGAGTGTCTGCAGTAAAGAGAAGATACAAAGGCTAAATTATGTAGTTAGTAATGTAGAATTTTAGATTTTCTTTTTAAATTCTCCTCTAATGTTTGCAGATATTTGTGAGATAAAAAAATAGCAATTCTGAGAGGAAAATGGATTTCGCTCTTGACCAAAAGCAAATTGGTATACAGGCAACAATCTGTCTTCTACTTGTATGATGAGGGTGTGTGCAAGGAGGTTTATTGCAGGAACAGGGAGCAGTGCCATGAGATGAGATGCTGTTTTAGGGCACAGGTGCAGTGACAGGGATAGCACACAGATCGCTGTGATGAGTTGCAGAGTGAGGGTGTAGTTGTAGGCATTTGTAGCCAGTTACTAGGCCCATTCATACATGCACCTTGTGGGACCAATGATGCTTGCTATTAGGCATCTTGATCCAGGATGCATGTGGGGACACTGATGCCCATTACTGGGCCCTGTGATACATGCATTATGCGGTGCTGTTGATTCCCTTTATTTGGCCTAGACCTGCAGGCACTATGTGGGGCACTGATGCTCCTTACTAGGGCTATTGATGCATGCACTGTGTGGTGCCACTGATATCTCTTACTAAGCCCAGTGATGTATGTGCTTTGCGAAGCTGCTGACACCCCTTTCCAAGGCCCTCTGCGTCACGTGCTCTGTGCAGGAAAGTATTCCATGATGATTGCCACATACACACATGTGCGGACGTGCATTGCGACACACAAGTATACTGTCCCAACACATGAGCGTGCATGCATTGTAATGAATGGTGTCCATAGCCTTTTTTTACTTTACCTTTCCAACATGGCCAATGGCCATGTGAGAACTGTAAACTAAAAATAAATAAATAAATAAATAAATAAAAGTGTGAGGAGTGCTAAAAAAGTGAAGCAGGTAGCCCTGTCGGAATTTGCAGCTACTGAGTCCACAGACAAAACATAAAAAATTATGAGGAGCAGAACAGAGACGGGTGAGGAAGCACTAGAAATAGCGTGAGTGAGCAGGCAATTGGGATGGAAGTAGGTGAGGTTCTAAAGACATAGAGAGAGCACGGAGTCCTCCCAGAAAAAAAACAAGCACTAGCAAAGACAACAGGTCTTGTTTACAACTGAAAGTGCCCCTTCATTGTTTTTTGTGTTTGTGTGTGTGCATGTGGTACTGTAAATGTGTGAGTGTGGGAATGAGATGAAGGGTGGATGATTGATGTTTGAATGCAGAATGATTAACAGATTGTATGCATGATGAGTGATTACACCGTCACTCACACATTCATCCATCCATGCACTTATTAATCCATCCGACAATTGACCCTTTCTCAAGTGCATTCATTCACTCATCTACAAAACATCACACAACAGCCAGATCTACTGGCTTTGTCACTGCTTGTTGCATTGTAGTTGTGTTTACTTGATCCCTGATAGACAGCTAGAGGGTCATTACAGCATTGCAACAGTATTGTATTTTATTGCATTGTATTGCAACATTTATATAGCACTTGCTTCCCCTGTAGTGATTGTCTAGTCTACATGGGTAGCAGCTACACCATGTAAAGTGTGTGGTTGGAAGTGTGTTGTCTTTGTTTTGATCCCATGTCGGAAGTGGTTCCATGTCGTGAACGATGACCACCAAAGTGCGGTTATCGTGCTATAGGATGCATGCTTAGCAATGTGATGAATGAAGAGGTGTGAGAGAGGGGTGCGAAGTTTATGATTTTCTGTAAGCTGGCAACTTTTAGCAGCTCTGCAGGTCCCTTTATGGTATTTCTTATGATCATAGCCCACTTAGTTGGTTACTTCACTAGTTTGCCCATTCTGAAATATTTTGTTTAAAGTTTATGGTCCTGAGCAGGCATATGATGGTGGGAGAAATGGAGAGATTTGCTGAGATGGACTTTGGTAATATCAACCCTATCTGAAGGCCATTGTGAGCTGTCAAAAGTGATCGTAGTATGTAACTTGTTGAGACCTACAGAGGCGAACTAAATTAAAGTCCTCTGTTGGCAAGTGGCATGTGGCAAATCTCTTCAGTTATTCCATGCCTGTTCAGTTTGTGATGAGTGGTTTAATGCAGTGAGCCGGTACACTACTCTGTGATGGACAGGACTCTTAGCAATTTTGTCTTATGTAAGTGTAAGACTTTAAGGCAGTATAAGGGAATTATTATGCAGCCTGTATGAACTACAGTTGACTGCCTGGCAGCTGAATGTTACAGTATTAGCGTTAGTGTTGGCCAGGAAGGCTATTTATTGTATTGCAGTTGCATTACATAACACTTACCATCCTTGATAAGGCATTGAAGCTCTTTATGCCAGACATCATATTGCTCCTAAACCCAAGGTTAGCTTTTTTCTCCAATAGTTATTGTTGGTTATATTGGGATTAGTCTTTTGCTCTTAAGGAATCCATTCCATGTGTCTACTCCAGTTTCTATGTGGTAGATTAAAATAATAGGAATTTGGTGTGATCTTTAGTGGGAGAAGGGTTATGTCAATTCATGCACATGGTTGGCGGTATTAATAGATGAGCAACAGAGGATTAGTTATTGTTAGGTTGCAGGGGTATGACTTTTTGAATGATTGGTTGTGATCTTTGAAATGAGGTGAGGACAATTTGCAGAAATACAATAATATGGATTTAGGCATAGATAGCAGGTATGCAGTGAATGGAAAGTAAGTGGAGGATCATTTGAAAGAAAAGGTCGGGTAGTAATTTGAAGTTTTATGGCAAGGCTAATTTTCCTGTGAATTTAGTGGAGTCTAAGAATGCAAAACCGCAGAAGCAAACAATATTATTTGCATGTGAGACAGTGCTATATTAGGTACTTTTGATAAACAGTAGAGTCAGGCAAACATTCTATATCCTAAAAGTCTAATGCTAGACCACTGCTTCAGCAAGAACAGGCTGATCAGCTCAATGGCTGGAAGCATAAAGTAATGGGGGACATTTTGAGAAGTTTAGGCCATGCTCAAAGGCAGCTGGTAAATTTCAGTGCTGAGTTTAGATACTGATTACCACCCAGAGAACATCTTTCATTTCCTGCTTAGAGGATGAAAAGATGAACCACTCTCACTGCCCTGCGCCTTAAAGGGAGAAGACTCCAAAAAGTATTAATTGTGATATAATTAAACTACTGTTGACTTGTTGAAACTACCCTTGATCTCTTCTCAGCAGAGCTACACCAATGTCCTCAAGCAACAATAGCCTTTGTTTGTTTGATGGGCTGCTGGCATGACCACTTGTATGAACACCTACATGATAACAAGCATAACTTGCCAGACAACCTGCATAAAAATAGGGGATTAACAGCATGACAGCATGTCTTATGCACAAGTATTCTATCACGCAGCTGTCTGCTTCAAGCTCATGCACTGGCGCAGAAACAAAAACAAGAGACACAACTCTGGTACATGGCACCCCTCGCCCACGTCGCCCGACAGCACAACCTCAACATCATCTCCTACGCCGACGACACCCAGCTGATCCTCTCCCTCACCAAAGACCCTCACACCGCCAAAGCCCACCTCCACGAAGGAATGAAGGCCGTCGCCGAATGGATGAGGACCAGCCGCCTGAAGCTGAATTCGGACAAGACGGAGGTCCTCATCCTTGGTTCCAACCCTTCAGCCTGGGACGACTCCTGGTGGCCAACATCACTGGGAACAGCCCCGCCACCCACCGACCACGTACGCAACCTAGGGGTCATCCTCGACCCCACCCTCTCCATGACTAAGCAGGTCAACACCGTTTCCTCATCCTGCTTCAACATCTTCCGAATGCTCCGCAGGATCTTCAAGTGGATCCCCACCGAAACAAGAAAAACAGTCACCCAGGCCCTCGTCACCAGCAGGCTGGACTACGGAAACGCCCTCTACGCAGGAACGACGGCTAAGCTCCTGAGACGGCTGCAACGCATCCAGAACGCCTCTGCACGTCTTATCCTCGACATCCCCCGACGCAGCCACATCACACCCCACCTGAGAGACCTGCACTGGCTCCCTGTCAACAAGAGGATAACCTTCAAGCTCCTCACCCACGCACACAAAGCACTCCACAACTCCGGACCAGCCTACCTCAACAGACGACTCAGCTTCTACACCCCTCACCCGCCAGCTCCGCTCGACCAGCCTCGCCCTCGCCACAGTCCCCTGCATCCGGAATACGACCGCCGGCGGCAGATCCTTCTCCCACCTCGCCGCCAAGACCTGGAACACCCTCCCCACCAACCTCCGACAGACCCAAGACCTACTGGCCTTCAGAAGACTCCTCAAGACCTGGCTCTTCGATCAGTAGCAGCACCACCCCCCTCTTCCCCCAGCGCCTTGAGACCCTCGCGGGTATGTAGTGCGCTTTATAAGTGACATGATTGATTGATTGATTGATTGATTGGTCCTCATGCATGACACCTACACTACCTAAGTGAGCAATAGAACAAATACAGTATTCTTTCTATCGCACTCCCATGGAGCAGCATGCTACCCCGCTACTCAATGTTTCAGCGGGAGTTAGCGCTATATAATTGTAACACAATATGATTGTAGGCAAGGCCTGCAGCATTCTGCATGAAAACTTAATCAAAGCCCACCTTGCTGGGTCACCTCATATGGACATGGGTCAGAATCGCAGACCTGAAGCTACCTCAAGCCTTCTACTCCAAAAGGTAAGGCTGCCACCTGCTGGGAGAAGCCACTATAGGTGTCATATCTTGCAGCAGCTGAGAATCATCCCATCAGCCGTGTGGTTACATCATGGGCTGAGCCTGCTGGCTGAAGGGAAAAGTGAGCTATTCTTAAGTACAGGATAATACTAACAGACACACTTTTTTCAAAGCCATTTCCTGACTGGCTCCGAATGGAAAAATAATGCACTTTTTAAAAACCTTCAAAAATAGAGTTATGGTGCGTGACTATTTGACATCGGTGCTCACCTCCTCCCCACATACCCCTGGCTAATGCACGGAGTGCTGCACTAGAAAAGGGTGTGGGGGAGCAGAGAAATTAACACAATTGTTACCTAGGTTTACACATTGTGGTTCTCTCCACACAGAGTAGCCCACTCTGAGGAGATCCATACACAGCTGTATTAACATGCATTATACCTTCTCATTGAAACTTTTTGTGTGGTTCCCGCCCACTGTCCTTAGAAACACATGGCCTGGTAACACCAACATGATCTCATCTACCAGCACACAAAGACCACAGACATTTCACTAGCATAGCTAGATCCTTATATTATTGCTATTAAGTGCTTTATTCAGCCTTGTTAAAGAAACCATTGCTATCAATAGCTGTGGCTACTGCATGAACAGACCTATGGTTTGGCTAACTTCGTTTGAAGAACACCACTGTGCTTTTACCTGACATCTTCACATATATCTCTGGGCATGGTCGGACTGCGACAGGAAATATGCCCCGGGCGACAAAATAAAAGGGGCCGCCATTAGTGCATTAGAAAGCTTAAAAAGTGGCCCTTGTTGCAAAATGGGATAGTTTTGAACTTTTAAAGAGACGCTATATAAGTGTTTTGCAAGGTATTGAAGACTGCATGGGTTTGAGCTTGGTTCAAGCAATGTTTGTTTTAATATCGGGGAAAGAAAACAGTAAAAACCTGCCCAGTAGACAGTAAAACAAACAGCCAAAAACCCGGCCCACCAACTGACCTGTCAGATCTGTCCATCAGGCACTGCCTGATTGTCCGATAGGCCAGTCTGAACCTGACCCTGGGTACAGGGCTTGACCAGGCTGCATCACTCTGCTAACCAAAAAACGTCCACACTATGGGCTAGGACAGAAAATAACCCTCAGATACCTGTCAAACCATAGTTACAGATCGTGTAGCCCGACGACCCCCATTGTGGGAATTCCTTGGCCTCACCTCACCTCACATATTTGCTTTTGCACTACCCTCCCAGAGTGCCCTAGGTGGAACAATGGTGTGGGAGACATCTGCGCTCTCGGGGCAAGCCCTTGTCTTTTCCCATCACTCGTCAAAACGTGCTTGTGTCTGTAATGGTTACCAATAATATATGTGCTAAAAAAGTCTTTGCTGTTAGAACTGCATTGTCCAGCACACCTGTTTCCTGTACATCATTTCTATGTCTGAAATGCCAAAGCGTGACGCTCTCAAGCATCTCTTGAGACACCTTGTCTCTGACAGCAATGTAGTTTGGGGAACTTTAGTAAACGTGAAAAAACTGTTAATATGTATGCCTCGCTTACCAGAAAAATGTGCATTGTGTGGGGACATTTCTTCGACCTGTATACAATTTAGGGGTGTGTCTTTGTCTCCCTTTTCTGTACCTTGAGTCCAGTTCTGTAGAGGCACTTAGAAATATTGTCTTAATCCATAGGCTGGAATGAAAAGTGGCGCAAGACCCAATGACTTATGGGGTCTGACATCTCTTGGGGAACGGGGAGAATAGGCACATGCCCCAGGTCCATTCATCCAGCCCCCACCACCCCAGCCGTTGAATTCTGCCAAATGCAAGTGCAACACAGAAAAAACGATACCGCTCCTTGCCACACACATTAATATCCCAGCTACCTTTCACTGCAAAGCATATACACAAGTCTACATGGTTGCTTAAAAAGTTTAAACATGGCTTGGAATGTATCGGTGTATATTTCAGAAAAGCTGCTACTGGCAATTCACCATGCCGCCCACTCGTTTGTTTCTAGATGGCATGGTTTGCCCATATTCATGTGTGCTTTCTGTACCTGGGTACACAGAACAGAGACACTTGTACAAAACCTTGTCTAATAGTTGTCATTTTGCATTGGACTCTCACCAAAATAAAACCCTTTAATTACTGTGTCTGTAACTGACCAGTTTTCTTCTCTAAAGAGAAACCTTTCATGGATTCTGAATACCTGCTAAAGGAACTTAGCCATTAATGGGCTAATAATGCCTGAGCAATTCTATTAGCACCTACAACAGGTGTCTTCAAACATTTTCGCTCTGAACCCTCCTAAGAATTTTTTTTCATGTAGGTTTCCTTCCAAAACTTTGGAACTTGCTGCACTAATGAAAGCTGTGGCCTTCATATCAGCCTGTCTCCTCTTCCACTTTCTCCATTCCCCCATTATGCCTGGCATCACTCCCATCTAGAAACAGGCTGCCTGTCCCTTTGAAACAAATTACCTCCCACATGTTGCTCCACTCTGCACCAAGGGTACACTTGGCCTTAATGCTTGCAATGAAAATGAGCCCAGTTCTCTGGTTGTAAAGTAAGACAGCCATAATTGTGATGCAGTGAGGGCCTTACACCAATGCACCCCAGTGTCATTGCATCTGTTTCACTAGTGATAGCTACAGCCTTGTGAAGTGGACTGTCTCCTCAACCCCTTGTTAAAAACATGGGCCCCCACTTGCCACATCCAGCTCCACCAACATTCTGAGGCCTAAATTAGGGTGTCTCCTCTGCTTCAATTTTCCCATTTTTTGGGCCATAGCTCAACACTGTTACAGCAAGGGTGTACCGGGTCTTAATGCAAGCCAAGAAGGATAGAAAAACACCTAGGGCCTCATTTATGAAGTTTTGCTGTAGGGCAGCGCTGCAGGCCTTCCTGCGGCACTGCCCTACGGCAAAAAAAATGGCAGGAATGCATTGCTGTCCTTTTCCCCTGTGCTGGCGCACAATGGGCTGCCGTGCACCAGCGCAGGCACCTTAGCACCATGGTGCAAGGGTGCCTGCGTTGCAGAGATGATTATTTTTGTGCAGGAAGGGAAACCTTCCAGCACAAAAACAATCACAAGAGGCTTTTTCCTCTTTCTATGTGTGCAGCAGAATGCAGCGCACATAGAAAAAGGAAAAACGAGGGAACTAAAGATATTTCTCCTCGCTGTGCTTAATTTTTGGCACTGCCTCAGAGTTACGATTTTTCATAAATCTGGGGCAGTGTCAAAAAGCCATGGATGTTGCTGGGAACACCCCCAGCAACATCCATTGCATGTCCCTTTAACGCAGAAAACTGCATTAAAGGGAGAAATATTACGAGGCAGCATTAAGCCAAAAAAAGTGACTTAGTGCTGCCTCGTAAATATGGAGCAGGCTCCTGCACCACAGTACGTCACAAAAAATGATGTTTCGGGAGTGCAAGGGGCCTCATAAATGAGGCCCCTGTAATGTAGATGTGTACCAGTGTCACTGCACCTGCAGCACCAGTGATAGCTACCGCCCTGTGAAGCAGGCTGTCTCCTCTGTCCCCCCTCTGGGCCATAACTTCAAGGTCTTTGCCCCTTTGAAGAAAAAAGAGAAAAAAGACCCACATCAGGCCTCCGTTTGCTTGGGACCCTTTCGCGCACAGCAAGGGTTCCCTGCTCTCTAGTGCTAGCAAGAAAATGCCCCCACTCGCCTTAATAATTGGGGTGCAGTGGCTCCTCACACCCCTGGACCCCACTGCACCCGCTGCATTAATGGTTCTAACGGCACTTTTTAGAAAAAAAATCATCCATTTCTCCCGCCCTTTCCTAGGCCATCTCTCCAAGGAAGCTGTTGATGTCCACCTGAAAGGAAAATGATTGGCCCCCACATAGCACCCCTTCCTTTGGGTCATCCCTATAACAATTTACATGGATTTCACTCCTTTCCTCTATCTCCTTGGCCATTAGTTTGCGACCCCAGGGGTCTGGATTATCAGGGTTTATGACCAGGGCAGGACTGGGATCCGAAACCGGCCCTGGCAAACTGCTCGGCCGGCCCCCCTGGGGAGGCTGAGGGGGTGCGACCGAGCTGTTTGCAAGGGCTGGTTTCGGCCGATTTTGTTACCAGGGTCCCCGGTAACAAAAACGGCCCCCCAGGGGCCAAAAACCGGCCCCCACCCTGGTGGCCCACCGGGGAAACGCCCGGTGCCCGCTACGGCCAGTCCGGCCCTGTTCACGACCCTGCTGGCCTGTTCCCTCTCACCGCCTCAGCTCATGTCAAAGGACGTATACATATAAATTAAGACAACCTTGAAACGCATTAAAAAACCAAGGTCACATTTCTAGGCAATCTTTATTTGCAAGTAGGCATCTGTGCCCCCCGGTAATACCGCCACGGACTCACAGATGACACGCCTTACAGTTTGAAGACACCTGGCTTACAATGAGGAGCTACATGCATCACCTTATTTCAGAGACTAGTTGAAAGATTTATGGCAAAGTTGCATTGTGTTCTCTTAGGAACTCATGCAACCAGATCCATTGATGACTTTACAGGTAGAAGCCATAGGGCACCTCAACCAGCAAATCATTGCACAAATATATACTACAGAAAGTACATATCATAAGGCAAGACCTCCCCAAGAATTCCTGGCAACTACATGGCACCACTTCCAGTTGATTGTATTTGAAAAACGTATAAAAATGTTGATAACATACCTCATGACAGAGCGTAATTTTTAGCCTTGAAGAACTTCTAGAATGCTTCAACAGCCTCCATTTTTGCATGGGCCAATCCAGTTTTAAGTCAAGTCAACCACAACGGTTGACACCAAGTTGACCTATCACATCTTATTTATCTCCACCAGACTATTTCACCAGCGAGTACTAGGCATCTTGACTCATAATTCCCACAGTTAAACTGCATTACCTTCTATTGGTATCCAATTTACTAACCTTGGAAAGATAGAAGTGTGAACTGGCCTTGTCTGTATTTAAACCTACTTTCAACTCACTGGTCTCTGGCTGAGAACTTGGAAACAGGTATTTTCAAAATAATCACCTGCCCCTGGGAGAGTGTGAGTTATAATGGGAAAATGTATGTGCCTCTGAACAAGCCACATTATAGGCGGTGATTCCATCTTATGTCCAAGTGATACTATAATTGTGTTAAAAAGTATGAGAATAACTTCCATAGCAGGTATTAAGTTGTGTGACTCATAGAGGTGCATTCCAGGTAAAAAACACCACAGATCTGAAATTGTCTTGTTTGCCCACAAGCCCTTGCCCGTTAATACTACATATAGAGACCACCTACCAAAATACACAGTGCCATTGTGTGTGTCACATAAGTTTTTAGGAAACATACACATGCCTCTGCCCAAATGGAGGACTTTAGGTTAGGCCACCACTTCAGGTCCCATCAAGCTACACGCTGCGAATATTTCTTGACATGTTACAATGAAAATTAGGTATGGGATGATATTACCAAAATCCATCCCAGCAGATTTCTCAACTATGTCTTCCTACGTCTGCTCAGGACGATCAATGTTAAGCAAAATATCTCACAATGAACGTCCCAGTATAGTAACCAGTTCATCATTCAAAATTATAAAACATACCACAAAGGGACCCACAGAGCTGTTCAAAGCTGCCATCTTACTGAAAACCATAAACTGTCCAGCCGACTCCCACACTTCTTCATCCATCACTGCTAAGAGCTGTGTCTCATAACACGATAAACGCACCTCAGTGCTCATCATGCACGACATGAAAACACTTTGCATATAGGATCAGAGCAAAGACAGGACAGTTCCAACCATTCACTCTACACGTTCTAGCATGCTACCTATGCAAGCACTTCAGCACCCCACATAGGGGTAGTAAGTGCTATATAAATATTACAATACAATATAACACAATACTGTCTGGCAGAAAGATATAAAGACTGACAGTCAATTGCCAATCTAATTCTTTTGGACCATGTGAGCACAAACTGTATTTATTATGTGAATAATTTTTCTCGTAAAACAAAACGTGATGCGATTATTGGCCTCAAGGCGAGCGCCGTCCGCACAGTGCACTGAGGCATGTAGCCTTCATAGTGACCAATAAAGGCTTCAATTCACCTAAGACCATGTTTCTCTCTGTATGCAAACTCTTCTTTTGTGCTGTTCACACAACTGGTGCCACAAGAAGGGCTCAAAGACAGTGGGGGCTGGAAGGGAACGGGGTGGTGGGGCAAGAGAAAAACTTTTTAAAAAACCACTTACCTTCTCACAGCTGCCTCCGCCTCTCCTCCGTTGTTGGTTCCTGACGAGTCCCGGTCCCAAAACCACACAGACTCCCCTAAGCCATTCACAACGCTGCAATGCAGCGTTGTGATTGGTCTGAGCACCGTGGTTTGGCACTCAGACAGGGACAGGAAACCTGTGGATGTTCCCCACCAGGCTGTGTATTACAGCCTAGTGGGGAACATGCAAAGTGTGCATGATTGTTTGGCCGGGCCAAGAGAGCCGGCCAAACTGTCATGCGCACTTAGAGCGTGCATGAACCACTCCTCCCAGGCTCTGACATCAGCCCCACCCCGCACTAACCCAGCCCCGTAGTGAAGAAAAATAAAATGATAATAACAAGGTTATCATTTTATTTTTATTTTTTCCTGCTCTGAGAGCAGTGGGGCGACGCTCCGCGAGGAGCCACCCCTGTTCACAGATGTGACACTGTTTTCGACTTTCTTTTTTTATTTTTATATTGCATCATTATGCTCAATACATGACAGCGCATACATTGGTTCCTTAAGTTCCGTAACAAATAAAGCTGTAAAAGAATAGCATATTAGGAACTACATGATAGTTTACATTTGAGTGTCTGATTACCAAATTCTAGTAAAGTCTTGCCCTGGTCAACATACAAGTTTACATTCCACCCTGAGATCTCACAGTCCCCTGTAGGATTTCCATGGTCCCCACACTTTTTCCCACTTCTGCGGGCATCCTCTCCCTTTATTAATTACTTGCTCCGCATTTTGACACCAGTCCAGGTCTATCTTCCACTGTTGTACCGTTGGGGGGGTCCGATTTCCCCCATGACCTGGCTACATTTCTTTTTGCTACCCCCAGAGCTAGAGCGACCCAGATCTGAAGATACTTTGGCCGAGGGTCTTCCCCTGAGATATTTAATAGTATTTCTCTTGGGTTCACTCGAACAGTGTGAGATATGACTTGGGTCCTTATGCTTGTGATTTGGTGCCAGAAGGTCTGGATGATCGAGCAGTCCCACAACATATGGTAGAAAGTAGCCTCCAGACACCAGTTTCGTAGACAGAGTGGAGTGGATGCTTTCCCTATTCGGAAGAGAAGGGTTCAGGAGTAATAGGAGCGATGTAAGATCCTTAATTGAATCAACCTAAACCGGGTCCTAATTGCTATTTCTCTTGGGGCTTGAATCGCTTCAGTCCATTCTTCATCGTCCATATCGCCTAGGTTTTCTACCCATTTTTGACGGAGAGCTGATAAGACATTGTGGGAATTGTTTAGTAACTTCTTGTACGTCAAGGATATGGCTTTATTGGTCAATGGATCGACCATAAGCCTATCTTCCAAAGGGGACAGATCTGGCAATGTGTCTCCTTCTCTTATGTGTTGTATTATTGCGTGACCTAGTTGTATGTATTTGTACCTTTCTTTTTCTAACAGCTTGTATTCTCTTGCGAGGTCTGTAAATGGTAATATGGCCTGGCCCCTCCAGATGTCCTCCAAGTGACCAATCCCAAGTGCAATCCAATGCTGGAACTCCTTCAGGCTTCTTACTTTTCTCAGGGTATCACTGCACCATAGGGGGGTATTTCCCGTTAACTTATTGCGCCATCCCAGAAAGTTGGTTGCTTCCCGCCAGGCCCTGACCACTAAACGAGTGTGATGGGGCAATATGTTTTCATGCTTTCTCTGATAGAGGATCGCCTCATAGTTTCCATTTCCCATTACATATCTGTCAACTCTATAGGCTGGTTCCTGCTGATCCGTATATACCCAGTTATTAATAACTGTGAGCTGTGTCGCCCAGTAGGATAGTCTGGCGTCAGGGATCTCCAACCCCCCCATCATATACTCTTCTTTGTAGTTTGCGGAGCGCTATTCTGGGTGCCGCGCCCTGACATAGGAGCGTTCTGACTTCCTGCTCTATTTTATGGAATATGTCTGGGGCATCGGAAAAGGTCTGTTTTTCCATATATACAAGAGACGTGGGAGGGTCATCATTTTGAAAAGCACTGCCCTTCCCGGCAGCGTGAGTGGTAGCATACGCCAATAGGTCACGTCTTCATGGAGTCTTTCCAATTGAGGCTGTAGGTTTAGTTTAAGAAATGTATTTGGGTTTCTGGTAACCCAAATGCCCAGATAGCGGTAACCTTCCTCCACAATTGGGGCTTCACAGTCCGTTGGGAGTCTTGGCGTCACCCCCGAGAGTGGGTATATCAGCGATTTGGACCAATTAATTTTGTATCCAGAGTGGCTCCCAAACTCTCTGAATATTTGGAGTAGCCTGCTTACTGACCGGAATAGATTGGTGACATATAAAAGAATGTCGTCTGCATAGAGAGGTCGCGCTCCTCCCACCCTCCGGGCATGGGAATTCCCTGGACTAGTCGATCACCTCGGATCCATACCGCAAGTGGCTCCAGGGCCAGCTCAAATATAAATGGAGAGAGGGGACATCCCTGACGCATAACTCTACTCAATTTGAACACCCGCGAGATGGCACCATTTACTCTCACTTGGGCCAGGGGATCCTGATATAAGACCTGCACCCACTTGCAGAAGTTAGGCCCAAATCCCATCTTAGGGAGTACATCAAGCAGATATTTCCACTGTATGCTATCGAATGCCATTGTCGGGTCTAATGCCATTACCACTGTCTGGTGTGAGGGGGAAGACTCGGCCTGGCTAAGGACCCCGTAGAGGCGACGAATATTTAAACGGGTGCTACGATGTGGCATAAAGCCGGACTGGTCTGGAAGAATAATTTTTGTTACTACGTTTCTGAGTCTTGTCGCTAGAATTTTAGTCAGTACCTTAGCTTCCACATTTAGGAGGGAGATCGGACGGTATGAGCTGCACTGAAGAGGGGGTTTGCCTGTCTTATGAATAGCAACTATGGTTGCTTGTTTTCGACTTTCTTATCCTCATCTGAAAGAGTCCGCGTTTTATCGGTACATCCAGTGTCTAACATCCCTTTTGATTCTGTAATTGTAGTGTGGGCGGGGTAGTGTTTCCGTCCGACCAACATTCCAAGCATGTAATAAAAATAAAACAGTAGAAGATTCTATTGGCATTGAGCATGTCTTCAGGTGAACCGTCTGTCTGTCAGAAAGTCTTTAAGACTGTCTGATAGTAAGTTTACTCTAAAGACTGTAGTGAAGTACGATAACTGTACGGTGGAAACCTACCCATAATGAGGCAATCAACAGTTTCGTCAGCCGCATGAGGCAGCTGTATTTAGTAGCAGTTCTAAAATAAAATGTGATGTGAATCATACTCTAGGGGGACTGTGAGAGCTCAGTCTCACCGTAGTGCCGTTTCGTTGTCACCCTCCTTTCAAAGAACAATGCACCCCCCTATGAAGAAATGTGTACCCACACCATAAATACATCTCATCTCAATGAGTCCATCTATTGTAGCACTGTAGGGCAAGCTATCGATAAAAACAGTGTCACTCCGAAACACCTGGCCATATTTATGACCAGGTTTGCGTCGCTCCTGAGTGACGCAAGTCTTTAGTCATATTTTTGAAGCCATGCAAAGCCACTTTGCCTGTCTCCAAAAATATGGAGTAACGCAATGCAGCGCAAATCACTGCATTGCGTTACTCTGCCCTGGGTAGGCATTTCATGAGTGTTGTATGGGTGTTCCCACGCAACTCCCATGGTCTTTGACGCATTCCCAGATTTACAAGACCTTGTAAACCTGGGAATGTGCAAAAAAGATACGCCTCCCCAGGAGAGGTGTAGTGAGGAGAAATATCTTTATTTCTCCTTGTTTTTTTTCCTCTTTCTATTGGTTCTGCATTCTGCAGCACACAAGGAAAAAGAAAAAAGGAAAAAGCCAATCCTGCCTGCAACACAGGCACCCTTTCACCATGGTGCAAGGGTGCCTGCGTTGGCGCTACGCTGCCAAAACGGCACTAGTGGAAGAGGAAAGGACAGGAATGTTCCGTATTGGATAAATATGGCACATTCCTTCCCTTTCCCTGTGCCACTAATGGTGTAAATATCGCCCACAGTTTCTAATAAATTTACACCTTCATGGGAGGAGCTTTATTGTGAAAAAAAATAAAAATGTGAATAACTTCTTTACTTTTTTGATTGCCGCCCACAGTGAATGTTGGAATTTGTGTTTTACATAAAAACTAGCAATATCCAAGACTAGTTAGTGCAATTAATATGCATGCCACTTTTACACTACAAACATATAACCATGCTTATTTTCTTTGAAAACGAAATCAACACCACAGAATTTTCAGATAAAATAGTAAGTAGGAAGGGATATTCATTGGCTACAAGTTTGATTAACATTAAATTTCAATGGAATCTTTGGCTAAGATTAGGTTAATTATTTTTCACAAAAGAATAGTCATTCCTGCTCTCTCCTTGCTCTGGAGCACTTGTGGCTGCCAAGAGCCAATGCAGGCCCCCTTCCACCATGGTGCAAGGGTGCCTGCATTACAGACAGGATTGTTTTTGTGCAGGAAGGTGCACCTTCTTGCACAAAAACAATCCTCAGAGGCTTTTTCCTCTTTCTATGTGTGCTGCAGCACACAGAAAAAGAGGAAAAAAACGAGAAATAAAAATATTTCTCCTTGTCATGCCTCACCAGGGAAGGCATACCACCTTTTAGTAATTCTGGGAATGCACCAAAAACCATGGGTGGATGCACTAGAACACACAAGCTCCACCCATAAAACCCCTTCCCAACTGAGAATAATGCAAGGCAGCAGCTTGCACTGCCTTGCGTTACTCCAGATTTGCTATGTCACGCAGATCCACGCAAGGTGGCTCTGCGTGGCATAGCAAATCTGACTTAATGGTTTGCGTTGCCTTGCGTGACGCAAAGGCGACATAAGCCCTTGATAAATCTGAGCCCAAGTCTTAAATGAACACTAGGAGTTAGGACTGGATCCAATAAACATCCTGCACTTTGGAAGACTTATATCCAAAGGAGGATGCATATGGTACTGTTACAAGGCCATTCTTTGCCGAAAAGCGTACTTTCAAACTCTGATCGAGACGTCATGACAGACGCATAGCTGATCTATGCTCAAAGATGATGGAGTATCGGGAGCCAAGTTATTTAAACTGGATGGTGTTAATTTACACTGAGGTACTATTTAGCACCAAATTATTTCACATTATAAGACCCGCTACTTTGCTCCATTTCTTTTTAGATTGGTCAGTACTATTTTATGGCGGCAAAACTGAATAATGTAGCACCTCATTGCATAATTTGCACAACCTGGAAAGTGCAAAAATCTTCCCTTCAGCTGCTCAAGCAAGTGAATGCTTGAATCTGGTTTAAAAATTTCACTGGGACAGAACATTCCAGAACCCTCTAAGCTTAATTGCCCCTTGCAACTTATGATCGGTGATTACGCCCCATCACTGCAACTAGGTCAGACACTGAGAAGGTGATATACGCTTTTGACTGTGGTATGTAGGTGGACCTGTTAAAATGGGCAGATGATGGTTCTAGGGAGATTTGCGGTCCATGGACAATGAAAGAGAGGTGTCTTTAGGAAGATCACAAGATGCCACATATAGTGTAATATGAATGCCAGGTAGGGGTAAAACATACCCTGTGCGGACTGGATACTTGGCAGAAGAGGCAAGGGCTGGGGGAATTGTGGTTCAAGCCTGGAGTGAGGCAATGAGATAGTTTTACTGAGAGAGGAAATAAGAGAACGCTAGGAGTGAATTGTAGGGAATATCATATGGTCAGACAAGAGAGTATGGAGCAGCCTGGTAAGAGCAGATCCTTTGTGGGCTATTGAGGTAGGAGTTGAGATGAGAGGGACACAGGTTGCGGATGAGGGGAACAGTTTTGCAATGGAGAGTTGGATGAATTACTTTTTCAGGGAGTGAAGTGGGACACGTAGAAGAAATGTGTGGTAACATGACGCTGCAGGTGGTGGATGTGAGGGATTTTCTAATAAGAGGCCTGATAAAGATGGGGCAGAGTGACAGAACGGGAGAGAACTTCAATAGATTGACTGATAAAATAGGTGGAGTTGCCCATGCAGAATCAGCACAGACCTTAAGGGCACAAGTGAACAGCATAGATGTGACAGGTGGAGTGGGCTGGAAAAGTACAATAAATTGATAGCAGTGTTGGAAAGTGACAACAAAACAGGACAGTCAGAACACCAGATTAATTTATATGAATAACTAAACCATTTGGGTCAGAATTGGTATCAGTTACGAAGGAGAAATTATGAAAAATTTAAATTACACAGGGAGGTGAAGTCCAAAGATGGATGAAACGAAGAAGAAAGGGAATTGGTGAGATTGTCAATGCTACCTACCTCTGTAGACAACTGGATATTGGCAATAACAATGTATGGAAAAAGAGCCAGAAAGAAGCGTATCATTGTTTAAATACATGGCAGTGATTAGGCAGGTACACAGGAATTTGAGAGGGTGGACCTGGTTGTGCTATTATGAAGAATGTAGATCCAGAAATGGTAAAGACAAGTCCATGAATTGAAATTAATTTGGGGCCAGATGTACCAAGCTTTTTTTTGCGACCGCAAACAGCCTGTTCTGCAGAATCGGGCCATTTGAGACCACAAAAAAGATTTTTACAATTTACAAAAGGTAAATTGAGAGTCGGTAACTTGTTGCCCAATCGCAAATTGCGTTTGCTACATATCGATTCAGTATTTGGAGGGGCTACATACCGATTCGATTCGGTATTTGGGAGATTCTTTCTGCTGGACTTTCAAAGAGTCTTGTGCACCAGACAGATAGGGAAATTTAAACATGAGTATTCCAAATGTGGTGGAAAGCGCTACAGTGCACACTATTTTTGTTGTACAGAATGGAGTGGTGCAGCTGACAGCGTGCACTTTATGTTTAAAAGTTTTTATTGGTTTTTGCAAACAAAACCCCCACATATAGCACGACACAAAGCCCTTGACACCATTCCTTAAGTAATCTACATTTCCGACAACAACGTAGGAACCCCTATTGTACATCAAATTGTACGCACTGGTCTGGGTGTCCATCAAAGTCTTGTGCCCGTTCAGCCACTCTTATCATTGTTGCTCTGCTGGGGTACAAATCAGTACCAAAACAAAAAATAAAACAATGAACCGAAAAAACATAACTAAAGTCCCTCCCTCCCCCTCCCGTGCCGGCACTCTCCCTGATCCTACCACTCCATAGCCTCCCGCTCCTTTCTATCGTAGGGTCTACATATCGGACCTTTAGGTTTATTCGGACCATAAACTAGGGAGACGGAGCACTCGCAAGTATTTAGGCTGAGTGAGCTCATTAAACTCGGAGGATAGAAGCGATATGAATGGCTGCCATATTGTCGTAAAGCGAGTCAGATGTACCCTGGAGGGTGGCTGAGATTCTCTCCATCCCTAGAACAAACCACATCCTATGTAGCCATCCCGTGTAATTAGGTTGAGTAGTTGTACCCCAATGCGCCAGTATATTTTGTAATGCCGCCCCTAATGCCATCCCCATCTGGCGTCCACGCACGCTTTTAAGAGGATACATAATAGGATTAGGTAGCCCTAGAACCACGTAGACCGGAAGCCTCGGTATCTGTGTGCTAAAAAGTGCATCCACCGTGTCTAATATCTTAGTCCAGTAATCCCTAAAGCGAACACTCCCATAGTATATGCAGCAGGGTACCCTCCTGATCGCACCCCCTCCAACAAGTAGGACTCCTCTGCGGATTACCCCTATGCAGCCTCGCCGGTGTGAGAGACAGCGTGCACTTTAAAGGATTCATGGTATAGGGTCTATACTAGTGATGTGTAAAATCTGCATAATTTGCTTTCACATAAATATGCAACATTTCCAGAAAATTATGCAAAATGCAAATCCATCATTTGGAACTATTTTGTTTTAGCTAGAAATGCATTCTTCTGTCAATTTTTGATGCACGAATGCATTTCGCTATAAAAATATGGCACGAAAAACATAAGTAACATGAACAACAGCTGCTCGCATTCTGCCTGTTCACACTATTGGTGTGTTCAGGCTATAATTATGCCACAAAGGTCTGCAACATAGTGTAATGGTAACATTTCGGGAATTTCATTAAACGTGTGTAATAAAAATGTCCCAAAATTGCGCGTATTTAGCCGGCGACAAAAGCTCTATTTTAACCAGTGTTTGGACTAGGTCAGACCTACTGGGTAAAATAGAGCTTTCGTTGCTGGCACATATGCCATACAGGGAAAGTGTGAAAAGGTTAGAAGAGGAATTTTAATTTAGTTAGGATTTGTAATACCCGGTTAGTGTCCTAATATGAGTAACTGAACAGAAAATTCACAGTGACTAAAAGTGAATGTTGAGAAGAAGTTGATCTCCCCCATCGAACAATGTAATGTTTAAGTTACAAACCTCATTTGAATTCAGTTCCTCAGGACCGTTTTGACATTTTTTTATTCTGTCAAGTGCTCAAGTGCTGATGTAGTGTTGATGCATCTGTAATTCTCATTAATCTTTAACTGACTTGGCCTAGGCATAGCTGAATAATTAACTTTTCACTCTGCTTTTACCAAATTATTATACAGCTAAATCTGATATCCTTTCCTATAATTTTCCTACCCAAGAATAATAGCGCCAAATTGTTCCAGGAACATATTTACCAGTCAATGGTCCCATAATGAATTGGATTCTTGATACGGGCAAAGTTTTGACTTCATTAAATTCAGGAAACATTTTCAACAATTTCAGCACATTACTTCGGTTTCAGCTATCTTGTGAGCACTTTGCCAAACGAAATGGAAATAACTCAATCTGGAAGATATCAGGTTCAGCCCGAGGCAACACAGAAAAAAGTGGTCTTGATTCAGTGAAATTATTCTGTGATTAGAAAAAGGGCATTAGTAGTTGGATTCAATGCTGTATGATTGGAAAAGAGAACATCAGGCCCACTAGGGAGAAGTGAACCAGATTTCGCTATTTCTTCATGTAAGAAGGGACAAGTCCTTAAAGCTTTAGCTAATACTGAAGAAGAAAGAAAGCTAAAGTCACAGTTTTTAGGTTTAGGCAATTCAACTGGCTCAGAGCTAGGGAGACTGTGAAGTTCCTGAGTCTACCTGGCTTCAAGTAATAGGACAGCAGTCGCACGTTGTCGGACTGGTTCTATGAAGGCAGGAGCTATACAAAAAATGCCATCCAGCATTCCCTGTAGTAGTTTGTTGCCTTTAGATTTCTTGTGTTTAAACGTTGGAGTGATTGTTAACTAGGCCTGGGTGGAGTTAGCTGAGTTCCACGCAAGTGACCAAAAAACTCCACCATGCTATGCGGAGTTCCGCATGCGGCGGAGTGTGTTACGTCACGCTGTTTGTGCTGATTTTTAGCGCCAGGTGTATGTTCCACGCTAGAAAATCAGCGGGAACAGCAGCATGGCAGGAGGGCGCTGCTTCTTTCTGCCACTCGAGTAGATGTTCTACTTGAGCGGCAGCTTTGTTGATGCGAATGGAAGCTTTCTAAATGAGAGCAGTCGCGACCATCCGCGACTACCCACGTTGAGAAATCTTGCTAGGAGGAGGTCTAGCTTTAGATTTTCCTCACTCGTGCTCAAAAACGTAATGTTGGCGAGTGCGAGCGAGGAAAAAACTCTGCCACGCTTTGTGGAGCGGAGTTTTTTGGAACTCCGCGTGCTCCGCGAGTGCGGAAAACTCCACTAATGGAGCGGAATTCACCACCCAGGCCTATTGTTAACAATCCTGATAACCTGAAAAGCTGACGCAGCAGAGTTAGTGCTAGTCTTTGAAACTTTAACCTTGGGAGTCTCAATTTCCCTTGATGAAGAAAAAGGAATGGCATTAAGGGGGGGAATTCAACTATTAATGACCTCAACATTATCATTGTCAGTTCTATTGTTAGATGTAGGAATGTCAGATGGATCCCTACTTGATGCTTGAAATATCGCATCCACCCTATTCTTAGTATGCGTAGCATTATGTAAACTAGATCATGATTTATGATTCTCCGAGCTTTTATTCATTTTTTGTTTTTTCAGCCTAAGTTTACCGATGCAAGGGTGAAATCTGTAACCACACTGTAGCTTTTATATGAATGTGCAGGACACCAAATATTTAAAGGATTTATGGTGGGAAGGGTGATGGTGTGACCATGTATTATAAGGAATGAAGTACCCTCTGCCTATGTTCAAAGGATATTGCAAGTCACCTCCAAGTTCCATCACCTTATAATGTAACTCAGCCCTTGGCCTCTTTCCTCTATATGGACACGGAACACCTCAGTGACTTGCAATTTCTTTATAATGTACAACAGGGGAGTACTGCATTCCATTTATAAAACATTTCTGGTATTGTCTTACCGCAGTACAGTTATCACATCACATCACTATTCCAAATGTAGTAACAAAAAACAGGGTTAGTTCAAAGCAATATGAGTACAGTTCAATTGTGATGTCGCAATGCCAACAGCCAGAGCCAGAAGAAAGTGTAAAAAAAAACAGACAATTGAAGAGAATAACACCGCTTTTAAAACAATGAAAAGAAGAGTTAGATCTTCTGCTCTTTGTTTTCAATTGTTTCCTCTCAAAATATACAATCATTAGCCGACAATGAGATTTATTTTTGCAGTTTCTTTATTCACTACATTGGAGTTCATTTCAAGAAAAAATAAAATCTATTTGCTGGTCACCACGCACTCTGAACTACAGTCACGTTTGAAAGTAAACATTGAAATGTTTGAAATAGATTTTACAACCAACTCCAAGTTGCATATCTGTGTGTTTATTTTCAATAGTAGTGATTCCATATTTATTGTGCAATTTGGAACCGTTGTATCTCTTTCATAAGAAGTTTGAAGAGACCACTGCTTTCAAAGAGGTTTGGAGGTGTGACGGTTCGACCCTCACAGGATACTTTAAGTACACCCCAGGACACCTTAGAGTTCAGTGGCCTTTTACAGGAACTCCTCTGTGGCTTGTAATGGCCATAGAATGTACAGAAAGGGGTATTTCATTCTATAAATTCCCCAGGCTGAGAGGATATTTGATTCTTCACTTTATGCTATCATGGTAATGTCTTGCATGTTACTTTCACCTTCACATCTAGATTTATGTATGGGGACACTACTGACACTTTTGCAATGCCGTCCTATGTACACCATTGCTAGTAGAGAAAGGAACACAAGAATTTGATTAGAATGTCAACAATCAGAGGTGGAGGCTGCACAAACCGAGTTACCACCCCGGTGCCAAGTAGTACGCGGTGATCAGAATGACATGCCCTCATGCACCATGTGCTAGCACGCTCCAAGGCATATATTGTGATTTTAGCTTTTGTTGGTGCAGATATGATATGTCTGTTTATGTAATGTACACCCCATGGACCTTGTAAGAGATCAAGATGTCTGCTGAGTGGTAATGTGACCTCCTCCAATGTCAAAAAGAGGATTTCTCTTCATATTGAGGTCCGGAGCTGTGGCCTCCATGGAATGCAGCCCTTATCTTTGGGTTATGCAAGCACTGCTTCGAAGGGATTCCAGCTTCTGAAAGACACAAAACAATCTTCGCCATATTTGGACAGTTCTGTTTTAATCTCTGGACTACCCGCAGTCTACAGGGAACCACTACTGTAGCGTATCTTCGTTGCCTATTTCAGTGAAGATATGAATCCGTTCTCTAGTCTTTGGACAAGGATGCTAACTAATTCATTATGTTTCTTTGCTGACAAGGTCGGTAATATGACTTGTCTGACAACTCTTGTTGTACTAAATGTAATATAGAAAAAAGGAGTCATATTCTGCATAGGCCAATAATAATGTTTTATTTCCTGTGCATCGCTGCTACCTGCTGGTTGGTTCTACCTGCTGGTTGGCACTTTAGCCATTGAAAGAGATGTCTAATATTATTTGAGGACTTTTCATTGCTGGCCGAACACTGATTCACTCTCGATGCCAGGGTTTTCCCTGAAGTGATTGCTGCTTTCAAACCCACATTGCCCACAGGGATTTCTTCACCTACAACTGCAGCGCTGTTTATTTAGGTACTGCAATACAGTACAGGCAGCAAGACACCCTCCCCCCCCTCCCCCCACCCCCCCTGCCCCGGCAAGAACGACAAGGCACCAAGCCTGCATACAGTCAAATAGTTTTGGGCCAGTCCTGCGTGCTGCTTGGACACATTCTCACGAAGTGGCTCCCTTTGCCAAGTGCTCACACCCACCATGGATATTGATATTTGGCCACCTTGATAACGTCAAGTGCAAAGCTTCTGTCTTTCTTTTCTAAATGGTCATTGTGTGCGACCTGTATACCAATCGTCCTGCATGAAATTTCTTTAAAGGGGTGATAGTCTAATAAGCAAATTCTTATGGAATGAAAAAATCCCTAGAAACCGCCTTTAAAATAAGTAGCTAGCTTGTCACAATGTTGAGGCCGTTCATCCCGTCCTACAAAAATATCCACTCCACTATATTGACTACAAGTTTATTGCCAAGGTAAGTACATATGGAGAAGTATACATTTACTATTCTTAACTTCACACTTACTTACCTTAATAAAATAGTGGTAGTGAATATCATTGATTCAATATTTCTCTAGCTCGATATTTCAACCATGATATAGAGACCACTCCCCCACCCAACAAACCAAAAGGAGGTATGAAGCCCCTTGCTTCACGCTTTGCCAGCTTTCCTCAATGTCATGTAGCACAGCATGGTGGTGTAATATAATTGATAAGGAAGATACACCAATCTGGCCAGAGGAAGAGGAAGCCACAACCCTAGCATGGGTCTTGAAAGTAGCACTCTTAATTCACCCACAGTTCAAAGCTCAAAAGAATATGGGTGTAAGAAATTAGGGTGTTGGTTGACTGGGGTGTGAGCCCTGATCAAAGAGCAACCACAATCCTTGTCAGGATGAGGCAACAGCTAACCCTAAAGTAGCCTGTGCTCAACCCACTGTTAGCTTGGCACAGAGCAGGGAACCAGTTAGGCCTGCTAAGCAGAGTACCTTAAATCCTGGTTTGCGGAGCATTGTGAGGCTACGCGTCGAAGAAGCGTCACGCAGCTGAAGCAATGCGTCGCTTCCGAGATGCGGCAAGGCTGCAATGCGAGGGCCTGCATCGTCATCGAGGATCCCGTCAATGGGGCTAGCAATGCAAAGTCTGGTGTCGAGGATGCAGCGCGCATTTGGGGCGATGCATTGATTCCAAAGAGCTGCAAGTGATGCAGAGTCCACCGACGTCGCCAAGGCTGCAGGCGATGAGGGATTCGAGGGCCTGCGCCGAGGATGAGTCGCGCAGTGGTGGTTCCGATGGCTTGTGACAGTGATGTAGGTCTTTGCGACAGGTCCAATTCATGAAGCAGTGGAGATGTGTTGTTCTGCTCGGGGTTGTGCCGCACGGCAGAGGAGATGCATTGGTTCTTCTGGATCCAAGGAGGCCGGCAGAGCGCCCTAAGCCCACTATCAAGGGTCTAGGACTGGGGTGGCACCACTTGGCAGGGTAGACTCACAGATGGCAGAGTCCCAGTGCAGGTGCAATGTTGTTGGAAGTCTGCTGTGTTCCTTCAGATCAGGAGCCCTTGGAGTCACTCTGGGTTCAAGAGATGCAGTTCCAGTCCTTCTCAATCAGGCAAGAAGGGAACAGGCAGCATGCAGCAGTCAGCACAGCAGGGCAGCAGTCCTTCAGAGCAGCAGTTCAGCAGAGCGCAGTCCTTTCAGTAGCACAGCGGTCCTTCTTCCTGGCAGAGTAACCACAGGTTCAGAAGAGTACTGAAGTGGTGGTGTCTGAGGTCCAGTAAATATACCCAGTTGTGCCTCTGAAGTGTGGAGAAGCTTCTAGAGGCATGCCTTTGAAGTGCATAGGTGCCCCGCCTTCCTGACCCTGGCTCCATACTAACTAGAGGAGGTATGCAGCCCTTTGTCTGGAGACAGGACACAGCCTATTCAAGTGTAAGTGGGGCTGGGTCCAGCTCCTTTCTCCCATCCTGCCAGTGATGGCCCATCTAGTCACACCTAAGCTCCCCATTGTGTGTGGCTGTCTAGGAGGAATACACAGAGCCCAACTCTTAGCTACACCAAGTCATGTGACCCAGACACAGGCTGCAGGTGCCAAATGGCCAAGGCAAGAAAATGTCAACTTTCTAAAAGTGGCATTTTCAAATTGTAATTTATAACCCGACTTCAACATAAGTTAGGATTCTTCATTACAATTCCAGAGACACCAAACATGAACCGATTACCTGTTCCCATTTGGAAATTACACTTATAAAATGTAATAAGGTAACTGCAATGTTATCCTATGGGAGAGGTAGGCCTTGCTGTAGTGAAAAAACAAATGTAAGAGGTTTTCACCACTAGGACATGTAAAACTTAAAGTACATGCCCTACATTTTAAATATATTGCACCCTGCCCTCTTGGCTGTCTAGGGCCTGCCCCAGGGGTGACTTATATGTATTAAAAATGAAGGTTTGGCCTGGCAAACGGTTTACTTTGACAGGTTGAGATGTCAGTTTAAAAACTGCATAAACAGGCTGCAATGGCAGGCCTGAGATTTGTTTAAAGTGCTACTTACGTGGGTGGCGCATTCAGTGCTGCAGGCCCACTAGCGGCATTTCATTTACAGGCCCTGGGCACAAGTAGTGCCACTTTACTAGGGTCTTACAAGTAAATTAAATACGCCAATTGGGTATAAGTCAATCTAACATATTTTAAAGAGAGACCACAAGCACTTTAGCACTGGTTAGCAGTCGTAAAGTGCGCAGTGACCTAAGGCCAGCAAAACGGACGTCGGCAAAAACTGGAGGTCTGAAGGCAAAAAGTTAAGGGAAAACCACGCCAAGGATGCCAAGTCTCACAATGGGCATATTACACAAGCATAATGTCCTTGCAGGGAAAAATCATTTACTAAGATAAATAGGAGATACATGGAAATGGCTCTAATCTGGGAAGGTGACATCAAAGTAGAACAAAATATTAACCATTGTGTCAGATCATTGGGATGCACATAACTTGTGGTCATCTACAATCCTCTTGCAGCACTTATCATCGAACAGTTCCTCAACTGTATTTTTATACGTAAACAATGTAGGGACTACAAACTTTGAAATCCCTGCTATAATTGTGCAGAGAAAATAAGTTCCCTATGAGAACGTCTTAGAGTTTCAACTCCCAAAGGGAGAGGATTTGGTCATCTGCATGCATGCATTCTTGGCAGCGCATCACTCACTGAAATTAGGGTACACATTTTATAGCCTGAAAGCTGTGAAAAAGAATCCAGTTGAGAAATCAAAGCGGCCGATCTCCCGTTTGCGACCGCTAAAAAGGGTCATACATCTGGCCCTAAGTTACTAAATGCATTTAGCGATACCGAAAAGTGTTTCTGAATCGCTAAATGTGTTCAGCAATGGATACCGATTCAGTATCTTGAAGGGGCATGTTGTAGGCTTCCCTTCCGAGTCGGTACAACATTTAGCAACAACACAGGTGTCTCAAAGGCCATATGAATTCTTATATAAAAAGTTACTTCTGAAGCCAACATTTCGTACTTAATAGTGCAAGTGAAAGGCCAGCATTGGACTCTGCAACAAGTTTAAAACATTTATTGAGCAATGTAATTCAATCACAAGGCAGAATATTACCACAACTGAAAAATATCTGTCGAATCGCCTCCTTTCATTATCTCTTCCTCTGTTTCCTCTTCTGTTTCCTGCCAATCAGCTTAGGCTTCCGAGTCAACCACACTCAGGAAAGTCAGCCCCGCCCCCTTGTATTGAACTGAGCCCAATTGTGAAACTAATCTTATTATTATTAACCAAGGTAAGGCTATTGGTCAGCTAACTTGGGCTTTCAGACTGAAAGGTTTGAAACTTTTGTTGTTATTCGGTTAAATCGAAATTAAAATAATATCCATGGTCGATAGGCTTATAAAATGATAGCTCAGTGGGCTAATGCACCCATGGCAGAGTTTCATAGGAAACACCGGCTCAAACCATCCTTCTATGGCTGATTAAATGAGCACCATTTAAGTGGACGCTACCAGAACTTGGTACTAAATGCTTTAAGACTCGGGTGACATACAAGGTATAAACAGCAAATAAACCTTTCCCAGTCAGATGAATTAGTCATTGTGTTTTTTCTTTTTTTAAGATGCTACATACGTTTGAAAGAAAGCATTTTTGGCCTGCAAGGCAAGATTGACATTTATAAGAAGGGGGGGGGGGGAGCTGGAGGTGTAGCACTACTTTCACTGTAGGCCCACTGTAGGCCCAGGGGATATGTGCAGAAGAAGAGTGAAAGGCAGTAGTTGGGTGTCTTTGTATCAAGGTCCCTGTGAATGAATTCCCGTTGGAATTATGGCCGTATACAGATCATTTTGGCAGTATGAGGTGGGTTGCCTACATGTAGGATGTTTTGTGACGTGTTTACAGTGTGAATGTTCTCGATGCTTGTCATGAGAGAAGGCGGAATGCAATGTTGGGTGCGTTCAACCCAAGTCGGGTGAAGCAGACGTTTGGACAGTGGCCAGTTGAGAGCGACCACAGAGCTGGAGATGAGCTCAGGGGAAGATCTATCAGATTTCTACCTGCAAAAAGACTACTGCAGAGAGTTCACAGAAATACATCGCCTGTTCAGAGTGCTGTCCTCTGAGCCACAGGGCCGGCCTTTGGCATGTGCGAGCTGGGCCTATGCCCAGGGCGCCGACCTCCACAGGGGCACAGGAGCTGCCTGCAGCAGTCTCCCTTCGACCTGGGCCCAAAGAAAATTGTGTTTAAACACTGTTGCCAAGGGCTGCTGGCACCCATGTCTTCTCTGTTTTTCTTTTCATGGAGCTTCTTAATCTCACACCTCACCTTCATCCGACTCCTTCCAAATCTTCAACACACAGACAATTAAACAGGACGAGTAGGATGGGGCGCCAAATGTAGTTTTGTCCAGGGCGCTATCTGAGCAAAGGCCAGTTCTTCACTGAGGAGAGTAATCAGGTAAGGTTACCATGTTGAACTTCAGGATCTCCTTTTGTTTTCCTTGGACAGGTAGGGGGCTGACAGCAGACTTCCCTCACACCACTCTGGCTGCCTTCAAAGGCATCCTACACACTATAATATACCTCATCAAGGGTTTAAGGAAATCATTCACATCACCCTAATGCTGAACTACATTGACTCACCTTTTAAGCCCTCAGAACCTAGACCAGATGCACCGCCTACAAGGCCATGGAAAGTCATGCCCCTATTATCTGACCTGAAAACTAACAGCCTCAGGTAGACAGCACTGTACCAGGAGCTATACTTAGAAAAAAATAAACATCAGGAGCTATGACGTCACCAAACTGGAGCCAAACGTGCAAAAAATGGAAACCCAGAAGGCAGGTCTTCTCTGTTTATGCTCCTATGTTATGGAAAAGCCAGGGTTGGCTGAAGGTTTAATGGGCCCATTTCAAAACATAAAATGGGGGCACATCGCCCACAAAATCCGCAGTGAAGCATTACTCTCCTGTATGCGTCCACTAAAACTAAACTTTAGCCCCGTTCATCAGAATAAAATAAAAATGATCTCACACAATGATATCTGGAAGACCGAGGTTACAATTTGCAGATGAACATCAAGCTGTCTGTCCTGCCTCTTCCACATTTAGAAGAAAAATCTTGCCTTACCTAATTGGAATGTCTAGACTGCTATACCCTGCTATGGAAAATATGTCTAAATTAGGTCTTAAAGGGCCAGATCCATGTAAATTTTTCAGGACAAACACTGCCTATGTAAAAGAACAAACTTAGCTAAAGTGAACATTTTAAAAATCAGGCATGGATCCAGTCCTCCTGGACTTACATTGAACATTCCCATGCTGTGGGCATCCTTATCCACACATGCTAAATCTAGTACTAAAGCCAGTCTCCTCTAGCTTTTTTCTGTCTTCTTACACATTTCAATAACTTATCTAAGTGGCATCACCTGCCTTCAACATTCAGTTATATATCAGTTTTGTCAAACACATCTCCAGGCAGGCCCCATCCATGCCAGATTTCCAGAATAACCACACAGGATAAAATTATGTCCAATGGATCTAAATAGAGCTCAATTACATAGTAAGTATATGTCCTACAAATCCAGCAAGCAGGAGGTCTCAATACACCAATGCTGGACTACTCTGTTCAAAATGCACTCTCCTGTAGTACCCTCTGTACAATTCTGATCTAGTCAAAAGAGGCAGCATACACATTGCTGAGTAAATAGAGAAACACACTCTGTCTACCATGTTGTATGCCAAAGGTGGGGATGAAGGATATGATGAACTGGGGCCACAAACAAATACCACTAAGCAACACAACTGTGTCACCCCATTTTGGCAGACTTGGGTCTGATTTTGATGGAAAGTTTGAACAAGCATTAATAATGCCCTTTCTATTTGTGCTTGGATCTCGATGCTTCTTCGTCATGCAACAAGTAAGGGTGCCCTGGTGGATTTTTAGTGTATTTGTGAATAACTTTTAAAGGTAACATATGCACATAACATTTTATTCCAGATATTTATCATGACAAATCCCCCTTCACAACTGGCTTTCTTGCTATAACCGTGAAAACCAAAGCACAGCTCAGAGAAAAGGTTCTCCTTAACTCTCTTTCCCTGCTTGGTTCTTCCTCTCTTCTGTCGCTGTGTATACTTCTCTGGATAGATAGTAACCTCTGACTCTGCTGCTTGAGGGAAATGGTGGGGTGTGAGACAGGAGAAGAACAGAGAGATAAGCAGAAGGTTATAAAAAGAGAGGTGAAATAGGGGGAGTTAGCAATGAGGTAGAGAGATAAGTGAGGTAGGGGAGAGACGCGAGGTTAAAAGAGAAAGGTGAGTCAGCCACAAAGAAAAGATACAGAGAGGTGGAAAGAGGAATAGGCAAGTAGAGAAAGAGAGGACGAGAGATAGGGAAGGTTTTAGTGAATGCAGAGAGAGCTAGGTAGAAAAAATCTATTGCTGGGTAGAAGAGTGGGACGCAGAGAAGGGTGAGGTCGAGAGAGGGACAGGCAAGTTAGAAAGAGAGGCGAGTTAAAAAGTTAGAGACAAAGCGAGGTAGAGGTAGATAGAGAGTTTCAGGTAAAGACAGAAGTCGGAGAATGCAGTGTGGCAGAGAGAGAGGCAACATGAGACGAGTTATAATAGAACGTTAGGAGAGAAATATATACAGAAGAAAGAAAGAAAGAAAGAAAGAAAGAAAGAAACAAGGAAAGAAAAAGATCCTGAGAAATGAGTACAACAGAGCAAGATGGTGAGGTACTGGAGATGGAGGTAGAAAGATAAGGTTGGAGAAGTGAGGTGCAGTGGTGAATGAACACTGAGGTAAATTGAGAGATTGGGTACTGTGACAGAGGTGAGCTAAGGAGAGATGACGTAGTCAGAGATGTGAGGATAGGTGAGGTAGAGAGAGGGTTGAGAGAGAATTCGAGAGAGGTGAGGTACAGAAAGATAGAGATGAGGTAAAGAAAGGTGAGGTTGGGTGTGAGGTGATGGAAACAATGCAGTGAGGTGCAGAAAGAAGAGTGAGGTTGAGAGAGAGGATAAACAGGTAGTGATATAGAGGGAGGCCCAGAGAGTGGTGTAGAGAGTGAGAGGCCTGATTATTTGAGGGATGTTGAGGGAGGTTGGATGGAAGAACATGAATTGAGAAAGAGGTGATTTACAAATAGGTGAGGTAGCGAGATAAGATAGAGGGCAGTACACAGAGATGTAGAAAAAGGTAGAAAAAGAGTGCAAAAAAGAAAGGTTTGAGGTAGAAGAGTTGAAAGTATGGAGAGAGCCACGAGACAGAAAGAGTCTCTCATAAATTAAATGCCACAGACTACCTGAGAATGCATTGGTTACAGTTGGAAGCCTGTTCTGAAAAGGGTGCATGCACCGCGAAAAGATTAAAAAAAAATGTGGTGGGGGAGGGGTTTCCTAGCCAATTGCCTACTTTGCCATGTTTTAAAAATATTTTGGGGAGGAACATAAGAGATAGGTAGCACCAGCATTCCATCCCTTTTCAAGCCTGCGAGAGCCCCTGCAGGCAAGTTTCCTTTCAATTGTTGCCTACTCCTGCCAACATCAGAACTGCCCCATCTCCTCTTGCAGTTCAGGAGACAGCTGACGCCTATTCTATTTAAGGAGTATTACTTCCTTATAACTGTAAGACCTCACCTGTTAAATGCCGCTCTGTAAACAACCTAGGAGCCTACCCCATGGCTCATGTCCTTTGCCCTCCGTTGATTCCGTTAGTTGGGTTTGTGCTATACAAATACCTTTACATACACATATTACAAACACATGAGGCCATGTACTCTATTAGAGGAGAGTTACTGAAGTTTGAATGCTTCGCCCTTTTCAGGTTAAGTTAGAACCTAGAGTTATTGAAACATAGCGGCGTTCGCTTGTCCTTGAATATAGGTTCCTCTGCCCATCGACAGGTTTTTAGATGGATAGTAAGTCGAAGTATGCACAGTATTGGACCTGTTCAAGTCAGAACACCAGTAGGACTCACTGGTCCCTTTAACTGTTTTTTTCTGAAGTGAAACAGTAATTGTAACATTAAGGATTCCTCTATAGGGGAAACAAGAGTTTACTCGGGGGTGAAGAATGACGCTTGGAGTTAGATTCCCATTCCTATGACTGGGTTATCCAGTGTGAGGCTTACTCAACTTGACTAGAGCCGGAGAGGGCTGTGACCAATTTTATTTAGGTCTTCCACTTCAACAATAATCTTCTGGATAGTAAAGGTATGGAATACCTGCAAGATATTACAACTCTGTATAGGTTGAAGGAGGTTGTTCACACACATTACAATGGTCTTCAGGTCCTGCAGCTGAGGCGCAACATACCAAAGCAATGGCGGAGTTAAGAGCATAGGTGCCAAGCCTCCCATGTCCACGTGCGAGGTACTGCTCCAGTCCAGGTTTTTTTCCTTTGAATTCCTGGAATTGTTGTCATGTTTTATAATGGAATAAACTAGACTGCAAGTCTTGTTCCAACAGCACATCATGCATGAACCTGGGAAGCTTGGCAGTTGTTATAAGAGGGTGATGGAGGTATTGTTTCCTCATCCAGCTCAAAAACTGTACCACAGTGGTCACCACAGGACCATCCTAAAGAGGATACAGAATGAAGGTGGTTACAAAAGGGATGTCAAACATAAACGACTGTTCCTTTATCTACTTCATGTTCATTTTACAGTAATATATTTAAAGATACATGTATTTCCCTTATCCATTTTAGCTGCCAGTAAATTTGTACTTCACAAACGAATTGCATTTTATTGGTTGATATAAAGGTTATTACACATGGAATATCGAAACCCCAAGTATTCAGTTATGGCTGGCATTTTATGCTTATATTATACTAGACAAATGACAAAGCACGTACAGTTGTGTTGTGGTATGAAGTAACCATTACTTGTGACCTACTCCTGAGACCAGAGGTTCCTTCAAAAGCAGAAGTAGAGGCATTGAATATACACGAACTATGCATATGTACATTTATTTAACCTCTTGGTACCTTAAAGCATGGTCTGTCATAGATCTATTGCTCAAGCTACTTACCACCACCGAAGGAGAGTCAAAGCGCCTCACACAAGCCACAATTTAAGATTAGCTAATCAGCACTTCTTAACTTCAGCTAACCCACCTTCCATATTCAAGTACTTCTCCCTTCTAGAGCCGTCCTACTGGAACTCTCTTCCACTGGCCATTAGGGTCAGCCAATCACTACATGATTTTTTTTTAAAGAAAAACACTAAAAATTCATCTCCTGTTGATGCTCTAGGGCAGCAGAAATTAACTATCCTACAGAGAGATCAAACACTGCAAACATGTTAATTTGTTTATACACCTCAAATGAGGAGGTAACCGCCCTAAGATGTTTGCTAATTGTACATAGTTTGTATTGCATTAAGATGTTTGTTTGCCCTTGATCTTTTTGTTTTCACACAATGGTTTTCCTAACACATGCCATTAATAACCACATTGGTTTCTGTAATCGACTAGATCCGTTTACTGTCTAAACTACCGAAGGAAAAATGTGCCTGTTTGTGCAACTGCACTGATTGAAACGTTAGACGCTGCTATGAATGAATAATTAAATAAATATATGATTTAGTTCAATTAGGTCAGTTCCCATATCGAATGAGCCAAGGGCGGGCTGGACAGGTCAACTCAGACTGTGCACTGTGTTCGTTTTTTGTGATATTTGTTTATCTTTACTCCAGTATTGTTGTCATTTGCCTGCATTTTGGGTTGAATAGAATAAAGGAAACAACGAACCCCAACATTATCCTCAAGTTTGCCCTACTGCCCCCGTTCGTTTAAGGGGAAAACTCTGTGAATATTTTAGTGAGATAGCTCAGTGAGTTAAGAACGTCCGCTGGGCTAACATTTCATACTTTCTAGGTTACCCGTAATACTGATACAGAAGAAACACTAAAACACTCCATCAAAATAAAAGTTATTGTTCACTCGTTAGGACCTCAGGCCCAGAGGTCGAAGTGGGCGGGATCTGTGGGCCATGTCATGCCCAAACTTGTTTTAATTTAGATGGAACAGTTCCCCTACCTTTTGTTAAAAGATGACCGTCCCAGACGCACCTGTAGTGAAATGGAGGGAATTGCAGACAGCTAAACATGAAACAAGACTGCCCCTCTGCAGCCTAATAGAAATGTAAATATGTGCAATTAGTTAATCTGCCATTGTAAATTCTGCTTGGAAGCTAGGATAGCTTTGAATTGATGGAGTTAGTTTGAACTTCTGATCCACAAAGATTTAATCTTTTTCAGAGGTATTTATGGTAAGGGTGTTACCAGCGGATTTCAGAAGTGCATGCTTTTATGGAAAGATTAATAAAAATTGCACTAGGTACAAAGTGCCGATTGCGAAAATCTATATTTTGGAAGCACTTTTTATCTTAAACCTAAATATTATTGCACATTTTGTGGCAGCCTATCTTATACTGTGTATAATGCAACTTTAAAATAATGACTTTCATCATCACAGTGCTTTCTGTTACTGGCTGGGTGGGGCCTCATAGCACTAAAAACTATTGCCCACTGCACCAACCAGGATTCAATTATGTGGCTCTCTGGATACATGCACAGACTTCTGCAGTGATCACATTAACCAATAGAGGTTTCAAAATGGAAAATAGTGCATTTCCTACTTACTAGTTTAACATGCATTTATTTTTCATTTAAGGCGTGTGCTATTTTATACAGTGGTGGCTGCTACGGAACAGGGGTGGCAGGGCGAGAGCATAAGGGAAATGGGATAAAAAAAACCACTTACCTCTGTACACCCGCCACCTCTCCTCCGTCCGTCCTCTTCAACTCCCGGAGGCACACAGGCTCCCAGACTCCCCTAGCCAATCACAACACTGCAGTCACCAGCATGACAGCAGCATCATGATTGGTCTGAGCACCCTGGTTCAGCGCTCAGACAAGGATTGGGAGCCTGTGCATGTTCTCCACCTGGCCTTGTAATACAGCTGGGTGGAGAACATGCTAAGTGCACATGTCTGTTTGGCCAGCCCAAGACGGCCGGCCAAACCGTCATACGCACTTAAATGCACCAACCACTTCTCCCCCTGCTGGCTGTGGCAACAGTTAAGTCTCGCCCGCGCCAAAACTGGCTCAGTAAGGAAAAATAAAATGATATATAACATTATGTTTTTATCATTTTATTTTTCCTTTTTTGCACTGCTCAAAGAGCAGTGGGGCAGTGTTCCTCCGCCTTAGCAGAGAAACCGCCACTGATTTTATGTGCAGTTACCTGAAGGTGAAAGACCAACAAAATTGTTTTTTTAAAGTTTTATTTGCAATTTTCAGCCATCATTACAAAGTCAGCATGCATGACACCTCACTTTTAGACATTTGGCCCAATCTCTTTACTTCATCTTTCGAAAATTAGGGCGTTTATTGACCACATGGAAATCATCGTAGAACCCCCTCACCTAGTCCTTTGCTAATACCACTGTGTATCTCCATTGGTTGAGTCTGTTTCTCTGCAGCACAGGTATGCTCTGTCTGGCTCCCAGAAGTCTCTTGTGTGCGCTTTCGGGTGTATCAGTTCATAATAATCTCACATCCTCATATTGCAGTGTGCCATATCTTGAAGCCATGTCTCTACCTTGGGAGCATTTTGGGTATTCCATTGCATTGTCACACATCGTTTAGTCAAGTAATAAAGCCACTAACAAAATATTTACAGAATATTTTGTTCGTTTTAGCCACGGCTTTGCCCCACCCGTGCACTCAGTTACCCCGCCTCTCACAGTACTCTGGATCACAGTTGCCATACGTTTTTTTATTGCACTTCGCCCTCTTCTCAGGTCCCCTTACTCTATTACTGGTACTTACGCAGGTCTCATGATGCAATTTATTTTGGTTTCCAGCCTATTTGGACATTTCATTGCAGGGACCTGTTGCATGCTGTTAAAACGAAGAAAGATGCGCAGGCAAGTCTTGTAGAAAAGGTAGTTGATTTATTCTTGAGGTTACTTCTTCAGTTACAGGTTACAGGAAGATGGTAAGATCCATATTATGCCCCACCAGGAGCAGCCTCCTCGCTGCTCAGCCCTTCCACACCAACTGATTCTCCACTCAATACAAACACACTGAACATTCTAAATGACCACATCATAGGCTGAGCAGCAAGGCAGAGAGCCTCTGTAGGGAGAGTGCATTGAGTAATTAGTACATTACAACACATCTCCCCCCTTATAATGATCGAAAACAATCAAAAATGTATGAGGATGGTAAAACACACATACGTCAACAAAGGAGGATGGATTAACATCAAAATCATTATACATCACCCCCCCTCCTATAATGATCAAAAACAATCAAATGTATGGAGAATGTAAAACACACAAATGACAGCAAAGGAGGATGCATAAAACAACAAAATCATTATACACATCTCCCCCTTATAATGATCATAAACAACAAAGCCTTCGAGATAAAGAAATACATTCTTAAAAACGGTGGATGCTGATCCACGATAACTCACACTACAAACTGCAGATACCACAACACACAGAGTACCCATTGCGCCACAAACTAGGGCACAAGACTGGGGCAGAACAGGGATCTACAACCCTCAACTGCACAAACTAGTGGCAGGATATGTCTACCTCAAGGAAGAGGAATAAGACTCTACCCATACCAAAACAGGGTAATTATAACCAAAGCCAAATTCAGGGTAACCTTAAACCCCAAGCAAAACCAGGGTATCCTTAAACCTGAAACACACTCAAAACACTCTATGGGTATATCTAAACCCAAGGCAAAATCCAGGGTATACTTAAACCCATGACACTCTCGCAACATACTATGGGTATCCTTAAACCCATGACAATCCAGGGAATCCTTAAACCCGAGACATACTGGCCAAAACATGAAATTCAGAAAATCCAGCACAGATGCACACAGTCATGACACTCTCGCAACATACTATGGGTATCCTTAAACCCATGACAATCCAGGGTATCCTTGAACCCGAGAAATACTGGCCAAAACATGAAATTCAGAAAATCTAGCACAGATGCACACAGTCATGACACTCTCGCAACATACTATGGGTATGCTTAAACCCAAAACATACTGGCAAAAACATGGAATTCAGAAAATACTCAGGCTCAACAAGGAACGCACTAACCTATGAACCCAGAACTGGGACACTCACTACCCCAAAAACCTCAACTCTGCACTTACCGCCCCACAACCTCACGTAACAGGGTACACCCCACCCTGTGGAACATAACTGGGGCACTCCCTACCACTTTAAGTGGGAAACCCAAATAGCTTGCAGAAACTACTTCATCAAATGCAGAACATGCCTAGCGATGAACATAACAAATAGTAAGTCTATACTCCGGTGAGCGATCTCTCACCCGAAGTCCTCACCACATTGAGTCATTGTTAACGAGGTGCAAGTTTCTGTCGCCACCCAATGCGCTGGTACACAAAGTTCACTGCCGACGATTTTACCACTGGGGGTACATGTGAGACTCACCATGCAGGCCGAAAAAATAATTACAAAAAAAAAAAAAAAATGTTGCTCCTTCACCATTCCAACCTGCAAGAGCGTTACTGTTTTAAAGTGTGCATGAGGACATGTAAAAGTAAGGAAACAGTACCTTCCTGATTGAGGAAATGAGGCAACAACGAGTCCCTTGAGTAAGAAAACGGAGACAGAGATAAACAGTCCTCGCAGATCCAACGACGCTCCGGTCACAAAGCAGAAACGAACTTCACCAAATAAAACATCTCGATTGGCAAGACGCGTGGTTGGCAACTCGACCAATAGGAACCACCACAGGGAAAAGGAAATAGCGGCCGCCAACCACAAGATGGCGGCACGCTGACGACGTCGCAGCAGAGTGGCTCACGGTGCATTGGTGCACCAAAACGTCCGAAGACACAGAGCAGAAACAATGAAGAACGTCACTGAGGAAACAGCGCGTGATGCCTGTGGTGACGGTAAGCATGTTCGCACTATCCATTTTCAAAAGTACTGTAGCAGTTAAACTGTTAAAGTTGGATGCAGATAATGTCGGCAGAATTGGGCATTAAAACCAAAGTAAAAAAAAACACAGTCACAGGTTGCAAGCATATGGGCATAAGCAGAGTGCACACTTGCACACGAGGGCTGCACACGAGAACAGTGGGTCTTCTCCCACCCGACACGGAGTTCCTCGCACGGGAACAGTGGGTCTTCTCCTCACCCCTGGGCACTCTCCGTCTCTCTGCACTCACTTATTGATGGGCTCTCCTTCCACATGCCAGAGCGTGACTGCATGCGGGGTGGGATCCCACTCTAATCTCAGAATCGATGCCTTAAAAACCGATTGTAATTCCTCACAGGGGTGCCAATATTCCCTGCACACATCGCTGCTGCCAAATCCCAGGAACCAGTTGCTACTGCCATAGCAAATCAGCAGCTTGTCCCAGCGACGGTAGACAGCAGAGCTTCACAAAAATAACAGCAATAATAACAGGAACAGCAGGCCCAGGCTAGGGAGAGGGCTGTTAGTCTAGTTACACATATGGGGAACGCTCACCCAAGTTCAGCAAGCACTGGCACATCCACGATGGGGCCGACCGGTCTTTGGTCACTGGTGGGGCTTCAGGACTGCCAGCTTGCTTCTTCCAAATGCGTTTCTTCAGTTTCAAGGTACCAGTCCATTCAAGGTAGTTCACGTAGGTTCTTTCAAATCGTCGCCAGTGTTAAAACGAAGAAAGATGCGCAGGCAAGTCTTGTAGAAAAGGTAGTTGATTTATTCTTGAGGTTACTTCTTCAGTTACAGGTTACAGGAAGATGGTAAGATCCATATTATGCCCCACCAGGAGCAGCCTCCTCGCTGCTCAGCCCTTCCACACCAACTGATTCTCCACTCAATACAAACACACTGAACATTCTAAATGACCACATCATAGGCTGAGCAGCAAGGCAGAGAACCTCTGTAGGGAGAGTGCATTGAGTAATTAGTACATTACAACACATGCCTCAAACGGAGTGCGGCCTGCGTATGAAATGTAGGTCTGGAGGATTTGCATAAAATAACTACCACAGACCCGTACTGATGTTTTACTGCCTGCAGGTCATGACCCGAGCCTATTTATTAACTCCGGTTCCTACATCATGGTCACGACCATTCCGACCTGACGGGAAGGGCCCATTCCAAGAACACCCCTCCAAGGGTATAACAGAGTGGGGTGAACCCACCAACGCACAACATAACATTCCTCCATTACCCCCAAGTGAAAAAAAACAGTGAAAACAAAACAAGCAATAATAATAAAACCATAGTGAGAGAGAGAGAGATAGAAAAGAAAGAGGGAGGGAGAGAAAGAGACCAGAACCAAAAACCATAATTCAGTGCAGTAAAAGTCATTCAAACGAGATGATTTTGCCGGATGGGGTTGAAGATGATATGTCTCCGTCCCTCGCCGACAGGCGTCTCTCCCCAGCTCACTTTGCACTACAGCAGTTGACAAAGTGCCTCGATCAAGCGGCACAGCTGGCAGACACTGTCCCTCAGCTTCAGACAGTGAGGGCACCACTCCTGTTGTTTCGAGTGGAACAGGATGCTCAACAGGGAACAGCTCTTCATCATCGGGTATTTCCACACCGCCTGAGGTATCTAGACCTTCTCCAGATCTGCTTGCAGGGGCTTGAAAATGTAAAACAAATGAGACATTCCTCGTGATAGTCTCAGCAGCTCTCTGAGCAGTAATCATGGTTCCTTTCACTGCTCGCACCTTCCAGGGATGAGGCTCAAAAGGTAGAGTGAACTTTCCTTGGGAATGTCTATTCTTGACCATCACCAGATCAGCCACTTGGATTGAACTCTGCTTTGCTCTCTGAGTTCGGGACATATGATCATTTCATGTCCTGCGCTTCTGTAAATTCTCAGCAACCTGTTGGTGCACAGCTGACGGTTTTTCCAGAACAGGAATGACATCACCCATGGTGCAATTCATGCACAGTGAACTTGGACTGACATGAGTCGTCGAATGAGAAGTTAAACGATACTCTCATAGAAAAGCATAGAGAGCACAGTCCATATTCTGGCCATTGGCCAACGCAATTCTGAGCACCTTATTTAGAGTGCGCATGAAGCGCTCTGCCTCCCCATTCGCTTGCGGCCACCTGGGTGTAATTTTTCTGTGGAGAACACCCCTGGATTGCAAATATTCAGTAAGCTTTTGGCTCGAGAAAGGGGGTCCATTGTCAGTATGCAATTCCTTAAGCAGGCCATGGGTGGCCATAATCTTCTCCAGACACGGTATGGTCTGACTGGCGGTGGTGGATTCCATGACCTCCACTAGGGGTACTATGAAAAATCATCGATGACCACTAACATGTGTCGACCATCGGGTAGACTACCAAAGCCTGCGCAGGCTCTTTGCCAGGGGAACGGTGGGATGTCTTCCGTGATGATAGGTGTGGGTGAGTCAGCAGGGCCGGCAGCCCGGCACAGGGAGCACTGACGCACAGTCCGCTCCACGAGAGGATCCAGATTGGGAAACCAGACCTTGCATCGCAGCCGAGACTTGGTCTTGATGAACCCTTGATGGGCCAAGTATGCGAGGTCCACCACTCATTGTAGGAGGGTTCCAGGAACCACCAGGCGGGGACCCCTCATGAGTCAGCCTTCCGGGGACACCACCAGTTCCGTGCAAACATTGTGCAAGGAGGTTAACGTCATCCTCGCAGCGTCCATGCGATATGTGGTCTTGTCCAGTAAGGTGCACCACTTTCCGGACCGCACAGCAGATAAGCATAGCTGGATGCACTCCTCAGTCAAAGTAGCTTTGATGATCTCCGGAAGCGAGATAGGGAGTGGGCGGGAGCGTTCAACAAATTGAACATATTCTTCCACATCTTCCGCATCACGCTCTTCTTTTTTCCTTTGCAGGCCTGGCATGCCGGGAGACATAATCCGTGGGGTTTTGAGCACCCCGGGCGAAAAATGACTAAAAATTATAGTCCTGCAATTGTAAAATCCATTTCTCAATCCGAGGGGGGGGTTTGGAGGATGACCCCACTAACAAAGGGACGAGGGGTTTGTGGTCAGTGTGCACCACAAAAGGCTGACCATATAGATACAGGTGAAAATGACGGCATCCCCAATGCACAGCAATGGCTTCTTTCTCTATGTGAGAATAGCGTTGCTCGGTCTCAGTCAGCGCCCGGCTGGCATTGGCCATCAGAGCCCTCTCCCCGTTGCTCTGTTTCTGAGATAGTACTGCTCCGAGACCCGTGGGACTGGCCTCAACAGATAGCTCAGAGTCTTTGGCTGGGTCAAAGTAGACAAAGGTTGTGTCAGCCGACAGTGCCCGTTTCGTGGCCTGGAATGCTTCCTACTGATCAGGCCCCCACTTCCAGGCTGTATTGGCTTTTGTTAGCTCTCGCAAGGGGGCAGTGAGGTCTGTGAGATTGCGGATGAATCGGCCATAGTACGTGACCATACCGAGGAAACTTCTCACCCCGGTCACAGTGGTGGGAGCTGGGGCAGCCTGGATGTCCTGGACTTTGACAGGATCAGGTAGTACTCCCTCCTGGGAGAAACGATACCCAAAGAACGATATCTCTTTTTGGAGAAAAGCACATTTTTCTCGGTGAAGGGTTAGACCATTCTCTTTGAGGCATTGAAAAGTGGCTCTCAGACGATCGAAGTGTTCTTCAAGCATCGGGGCGTGGACCAGAATGTCATCACTGACATTGAGGACTCCGTCTAGGCCATCCAGTGAACTTTGGATGGTGTCCTGAAAGTCTTTGGCTGCACTAGAGATTCCAAAACTGAGACGTTTGTACCTTCTCAATCCTACATGGGTGGAGAATGTAGTGATAGCTCGAGATTCTGGGTCCGTCATCAGCTGGTGATAACCATCTTTGAGAACCATTTTGATCCACTGACTTCGGACACAATATCATCCATGGTGAGTGTCATATGCCGCTCCCGTTTGATAACCAGATTAGGTAGGTGCATATTCACTCATATTCTGACTTCTCCTGGCTATTCAGGTTCGCGAGCTATGACAATTGGGGACACTCATGAAGTCGGGCCCTCAACCTTCTCGATAATATCCGCCTGTTACAGCTTGATCAATTCTTCTTCCACCTTTCATGAGCAATCTCGGTTGGGAATACCCGTTAGAGGAAGGGGAGAAGTGGATCCCTAGGCAAACATCTTCGTAGTGGTGGGCCTTAGAGTAGGTTGTACAGGAAGGGTGTGCATCAGGGACTGGGTAATGATGTTAATGGGAGCTCCAGTATCGACCAGCGCCTGTACTTGATGACCACCCAGGAGGATACTGTATCTCGGAATGTGCTTTTGTGGGCGTCCATCAGGTTGCATGGCATGTGTTAAGTGGACAGCACCTTCAATGTCATCATCATCCATATCCCCTTCATCCTCTGGGACATCTGATGTGTGCAGGGCATTAACCGGCTTGGGCCTCTGACTTTTTGGGGGCGCCGACGAATGACAGACCTTGGCAAAATGGTTCAGTTTGTTGCATGCTGAGCATCGCTTTCCTTGAGCGGGGCAGACCCCTTGGTGTGGGTAGGGATTGCCTCATCCATAGCATGCCTTAGACACCTCAGTCGTCTTGGCACAGGCCTTCCTTTTGTCAGGGTTTTTGACGGGCACTTAATTGATAGGTTCCGTTTTGACCTGGTGATGTAGTGCGGTCTCCATGTCAGCTGCTCCCACCTTCCACAATTCTTTTGATCTAACCATGGTTAACGTGTCCGCCATGGGCATCCCTGGGACTTGAAGGATATTTTCTCTGAGTTTCGTTGAGGAACAACCCTGAGTGAATTGAGATCGGATTTCATCATTTTCATCTGGGAGTGTGCAAGTGCTAGCTAGCTCCCTCAGGTGGGCATTGAAGCTATCAACTGATTCATCCGGTAGCTGCCTGGCTTGACGTACCAGAAAATGTTCGTAATCAGGGTTAGCCAGGGGTTTGAGATGGGCAGTTAATGCTCGCTTGAGCGTGTTGTACGTATAAGGTGGTCCCGCTTCTGCGATCGATTTTCCAAGTTTATGTATAGCAGGCCCACCCAGATGTAGAAGCATCAGGCGTCGTCTGTCAGGATATAGGTAAATAGCTGCAAAATAGGTCTCCAGATGCTCTACCCAGTCTTTCCACTTCGCAGCATGTGCAGAAGGGAGACCTTCAATCAGAAATGGCTCTACAGGAGGTATGGCTGTCATGGTGGCCGGTCTGGACAGTGAAGATGGTGCTATAAATGTAGTACACAACACTCACGTTTCTCCCCACACCAACAGAGTCAGTCTGGATGCGGCCTACAGCAGAGAGACCAAAATGCAGTGAAGCTTGCTAAGATCATCTGTGGAAGGCCTCGCCTATGTAAAGAGCAGCAATGCAGGCTGGATGACAAATCAGCAACCTTTCCCCCACCTTGGGCTGCAGGAGGTACTGGGATTGCAGGAGAAACAGAGGGCTGCAGGGCAGGTGCAGGAAGCACAAGGGCCAGTGGAGGAACACAAAAGCTGCAAGGCAGGCTGTCTTCTGACCAATGGAGGGCCGGCACAGGCCGGGCAGAGGAGGGGAAGCAAAGAAAACACACCTCCTTATCGGTTCACGACATGCAGGAGAGCTGCAGGACTGCTCCGCCGGCAGGATGGGCCAGGATGCGCCACAGGAGTAGGGTGACCAGACGTCACGGTTTTCCCCGGACGGTCCCCGTTTTTGGTGAAGTGTCCCCGTGTCCCGACACTTTACTCCAAGTGAGTCAAATGTCCCCGTTTTAGAACAGTGTCCGGGTTAAAGACAGAAATGTCCCGGTTTTTCACTGTTCCGGTTGCACGCATGCTCTGTTTGCACTGCGTGTGTGATGTCACGGAGGTGAGCGCTGTAGCAGGAAGGAAATCCTTTGAAGAGAGACATTTTCTCTCGGGATTTCCCTTCTCTTTGTCCACGCAGCCGCAGCGCCACCTACGTCATCGTGCAGCTGGTTAGAACCACCTGTGACCGGCATGACCCTGATTTTACGGCCTGCAGCAAGATTCCAGTGTGACCCTGCTCTGCCTTAAAGCGAGCGAGGGTCGGACAGTCTCGGACTACAACAGAATCCAGTAGCAGCTTCGTGAGGCTTCCCCAGCCCTACCAGCACCGTCGGGATCCTGCCTCCGCATCAGAGCTGCCTCATCCAGGATCCTCTGAAGCCACACAAGACTTGCCCTCCCAGCCTGCAAGCCCGGAACGTAAGTATTTTAACCCTGAGAGTTTTATTTTTTAACGTTGCATTTAATTCTAGCAGGCATGAAATACCAACGCTAACAAACTTGGATGGCTTTTTCGTACCCTCGACTATTGATATATGTGAGAAGAAAGGGTGTACTTGCTGAAATACAACTTTTAATATAAGGTATTTATAGAATAGAATTGCTTTGCGTTATAGAGTTGCCAGTTCTTTCAACTCATTTTGACTATTTCTTTTATCACATGGGTGTGTGGTTTGTTACTTTGGGTTATTATGATTTCTTCGTTCATCTCTCATTGTTTAATTGCAACACTCGGTGGATTTCATTTTTTGTTTTACGATCTTTGGATTTTCTGTGGGACTCTTATCACTGGCTCTTCTGCCTAAATGACTTTTTCTTATATTTTTGTTGGGACTGACTCTTTTGGGCACTTTTGATTATTTGACGTGTATAACAACACTGCAGAATACTGTAATGCTGCTTGATTGTCAGATGTTATATTTAAACGTGTGCAGCCATCCATAAGTCTAAGTTAATATATTTGACACTTCTTGTGCTTTTCATGTTTTTCTGCTTTTATTTGGAGCTTGTGTTTGTCTCACTCTGAGCTTCAGTCCATTCTCGGTATTATGTTTGTAGTAGTTGATATCTTGATATATATGATATTTCTTGTTGGAGGTTTTGCCCATCTCTGATTGTTAGTATGGGTGTCTCTCAGGTATTTTGTTTGTGCCTGTGCTGTTCGCGTTTGACCTTTGTTTGGCAGCAGACGTCTGGCACACCCACCCTTTAGGAGACACTATATGTTTTACTGCATTTAAATAATGGTGGTAATACGGCCAAGGCGTCAGGCACGCAATTACACCGCATCATAGAGCGCTGGTGATACCGCAGGTTATTCACATTTTCCCATTCCATTTTCTACAAACCGGAGGTAATGCTCAGAGGTAACATAAATACCGCCACCGATATTACCTCCAGATCTTGCTCTGAGGTCCAAATGAAGCGCATCTAACGTGTGACGTCATTGTACAATTCTGTCACATAATTATACATTCGAAAGCTAGTTTCTTGAAACCTCAAAGCTCTAAAATAAAATCAATGCAAGATGGTGCACACTCTGAAATCCGTAAAAGTGCACTCTCTTAATGCTTTATTTTAATAAATATATTTAGGGTGATCACCAACCTCTAGTTCAGTGTGGACACTTTCTCCAGTCCTTGTCTTCTCTCTCTGTACGTCACACCTCTCTTTCAATAAACCTCAGTGCCCCACAGCACTTACCTCTCATGACCTCAACTTGCCACCTCTCTCCGATCCTATCTCTAGCTCTCGGTCAGCTCTCTGCCCCTCTCTTCTCCTCAAGTGCCCCTCTCTCTCTCTACTTTCTCTTCTTTCTGCATCTTGCTGCTCTGTTTGCATCTCATCCCCCTTCATTTCTCTTCCATTTACTTCCCCTCCCTCTTAATTTCATCTCTTTATCTTACCCTTTCTATCATTTTTGCCATCTATACCTTACCTTTCTCTACCTCTCGCATGCCTCTTTCTACCTCACCATTCTCTTTTATTTCTCGCTCTGCCTCACAACCCACTGCCTCATCTCTCTCTTCCCCACCTCTCATACACTATCTAGACTCTCAATTTACATCACCTATTGGCCTTCTGTCTCTCTTTTTATTGATGTCCTCTTTCCCTCGCCTTTCCCATTATTTTATTTCTTTCTCTCTACAATGCTCTCCCTACCTCTTCCACTCCATCTATCACTCCCTTTGCTTTCATCTCTCTTACTATCTCCTTCACTGTTTCCGTTCACTCTCTCTGCTTCCAATGTCTCGCTCGTTTAATACATCTGTCTTACCTCTGTCTCTCTCTCTCCCTATTTCACCATTCTCTAATTCTCCCTCGCACTTACTCTGTATTAGCCTCATCTCTCTACCTCATCTGCACCTCTTTTTCTCTACTTCTCATATCTTTCTATTTTTCATCCCACCGGCTCTACCTGCCTCGCTACTTTGTTTACCTCACCTGTCATTCTGTGCTTCACCTTTCTATTTGTGCTATCTCATTATAACTCACCTCTCTTCCTATCTTATTTCTCTCTAGACCTTGCCCCTCGGGTTGGCACCTTTCTTACCAGCCTACATTTAAAACTGCATGCCAGGCCTCTAAAAACAAGCATTGGCATAGTCAATAGGTCTCGCCTTTGGGACCTTATAAGTTTTTAGACATGCAACAGTTGATGTTATTGCACCAAGGATATTGTGCTGCATAACTAAATACTTATAAGGTCCCAAAACCGAGACCTATTGGCTAGGCCAATGCTTGTTGTGTATGAGTTTAGAACAGTTGGTCACTGAAGAGAAAGCCAACCACTGATAACGTGATTTTCCAAGCTGTAGAGAAGGTAGACCATTTACTCCCCCTTCATCTTTAATTCGCTGGACTCCCAGCATGTGCAGTTTGATGCATTTGTATTCTTCTAACCTCACTAAGCCTGTCACTCTTCCCGACACAGGCTCTGTGAGGAGGACAACTTATTATACATAAGGCCCGGTGATGACCTTGGCAAACTCCTGCATAAATTTGAAGTTTTTTTAATGGGTTCTTTATAATAATGGGGAATTATTTAAGGGTTTGAATTTCTATAGCCAGTTTCCCACACAGAATGTAAAAACAATGTACCTCTGATTTGTCGTCTGTAATGCTTCATCTCGGTCTGTGGAGGGAGCTGTCATTGTAGTCCTTTTTCTATGTCTATGACAGCTGTCAAATAGTCCTACTTTTATGTCGATGGTTACTGCAAACCTTAGTCCTACTTCTATGTCTATGACCTGTCCCCGTTTTTTGTTTTGAGAATCTGGTCACCCTACGCAGGAGTCATCAGGCCGGCAACAGGCCGCAAGCAGAGAGGCTCCATTAGGACAAATTGCCAGGAGGGGCGGATCGACGCACCAGGGCATGTGCGCACAGTCAGTAATAATGCCGGAGAAGGAAAAAAGACAGCCGATGCACTCCTCTGAGAGCTGCGTCGGAGGAGCCGCACACCGGCAGCACGACACAGCAAAGCCGGACAGGCCGACACCACGGGGTGCAGGAATGCAGGCAACGCCCAGGAACCAAATAGGTGAGGTGTCGGGTTCAGACCGCCTCGTTGCCAGTTGTTGCGTGCCTCAAATGGAGTGCGGCCTGCGTATGAAATGTATATCGGGAGGATTCACATAAAATAACTACCCCAGATCCGTACTGGTGTTCCACTGCCTGCGGGTCACGACCCAAGGCTATTTATTAACTCCGGTCCCTACGTCACGGTCGCGACCATTCCGACCTGGCAGGAAGGGACCACTCCAAGAACACCCCTCTGAGGGTTTAACAGAGTGGGGTGAACCCACCAGGGCACAACATAACATTCCTCCTTTATCGACAAGTGAAAGAAAACAACGAAAACAAAACAAGCAATAATAATAAAACATTAGGGAGAGAGAGAGAGGGAGAGGTAGAGAGAGAGAGAAAAGAAAGAGGGTGAGAGAGAGACCAGAACCAAAAACCATAATTCATTGCAGTAAAAAGTCATTCAAACGAGATGATCTTGCCCGATGGGGTCAAAGATGATATCTCTCCGTCCTCGCCGATGGGCGTCTCTCCCTGGCTCACTTTGCACAACAGCAGTTGGCGAAGTGCCTAGATCAAGCGGCACAGCCGGCAGACACCGTCCCTCGACTTCGGCAGGACCCACAAAAATCTCTACTGACACAACAGCGAGGTAGCTAAGAAATCACTCCCATGCAACCAAATGTCATAGGTTGGCATTTCAGCCAGGGCCAGCTAAGCTTTGCGCCCCTGTGAGTACTATAAAGTACCACTGGGAAAGCAGCTTCCTTTGTATACACAAGTGCCTCATGGGTATTAGTCATGCAGGCGTCCCTTGCACGCACGGATGCATGCATGCCATGCTCGCCAGGTACTACATTGGCATCAGAAGTGCAGGTATCTCTCGCGCACGTACACAGAACAGGGACTTCATGGGCATCCCTAGAGCAAGCTTCTCTCAGGTGTATGGAATGTTATATCGCAGAGATTAGGATTAAAACTTCCTTCATCCACAGGTCGAGCAAGGGCAGCAGCAGCGCAAGAGCCCCCGTCACAACCCACCCGCGCACAGAACATGTAGGGATCAGGTAGATGACGTTCAAGTTTCAATACAGCATGAACAGAAACAGTGCAAGATTCACACAAAAACACAGAGGTATTGTGCGCGCAGAGCAGGTCCAGTCTGTGAAGCAGCAATACCAGAGTTTCGAAAATAGGCTTATAGCAAAGGAAGCACCAACTAGGTTTCTTCCAGTAAAAGTCACTCATGTAGAGGTGCAGGCTTGAGGTGGTGAGACTCACAGCGAACCCTAGATAGAAGCCAGGGGCGTCACCCGCCCCCCCACCCCTCAGCAGCTACAACGAGGGTGGGTTGTTGATAAGCTCTTCTGTCTACAACTCCACACACAAGGGCTCTTAGTTAACTTGAAAGAATGAGCGGGTGAGTGAGTGGATGGATGAATGAATGGATGGAATGGTGGATGGATGAGTAGGTGAAAGGGTGGATTGATAGATACATGGATGAATGAGTGAAAGGATGGATGTAAGGATGGATGAGTGAAAGGGGAAGGATGGATGAGTGAAAGGTGAATGGATGAATGGATGGGATGGTGGCTGGTTGAGTAGGTGAAAGGGTGGATGGATAGATTCATGGATGAATAAATGAAAGGATGGATCGATGTAAGGATGGATGAGTGAAAGGGAGGGAGAATAGATGGATGAGGGAAAAGGTGAATGGATGAATAAATGAGTGAAAGGGTGAATGGGTGAGTGAAAGGGTGAATGGATGAGTGAAAGGGTGAATGGATGGACAAATGAGTGAAAGGGTGGATAGGTGAGTAAGTGAAAAGATTGATGGATGAGTGAAAGGGTAAATGGATGAGTGGATGCATGGATGAGATGAAGAGTGGATAGATGATGAATGAAATGAAGTATGGATGGATGGAGTGAAAGGGTAGCTGGATGAGGGAAAGGGAGGATGGATGGAGGGATAGTTAGATGGAGTGAAAGGGTGGATGGATGAGCGAAATGATGGCTTGATGATTGAATGGATGGATGGGTGAATGGATGGATGGATGAAAGGGAGATGGATAAGTGAAAGTATGAATGACTGAGTGAAAGGATGGATGGGTTTGAAGATGGATGGATAGGTTTGGATATAGATGGGTACGCATGGACGGATGGATGGAATGGTGGCAGACTGAATGATGGATGAAAGAATGAATGGATCAAAGAATGTAAAGGTGGAATAGTGGATATCAGTGGGTGGATGGAGGAATGAGGGACTAATTGGATAGATACTTGGAAGGAAGAGACAAGCAAGCTCTTCTGGGGAGGGTCGCGATGACGCGCTTCACTTTCTTTATGCCTTAAGAGCTTTGGTTCAAAGTGTGGGGGGGTAATTTTAATTTTCTGATTACTCCCTTGATAGAAGCACAGGCCCGGCCTGACATACAGGCAGCAAATGGCCTGATATGCTGCGGTAGTGCCAGTAATTGTAGGGATAGGCGAGATCTGAGACAGCTGTGTTAGTGGCTCCACTCAATATGGTGGGCTCATGATGGTTGTTCTGAAAGGGTCTCCGGTTGGCAGGGTAGGCACAAGGTGGGGTGCAACTATAGGAATGAGGTGGGGACTTGTAAGAGCAAGTGAGGGTCTGTGATGGAGAACTCAGGGGCCATGGTCCAGCCATGGAGGTGTGTTTCTCTTTGGCAGCAGGAGGCAGGGGCGTGGCTTCTACTGGTGCAGCTGGTGCAATTGCACCGGAGCCCATAGGCCTAAGGGGCCCATTGAAGCCTGCATGTTTCACAGTCACTTCAAACAGTGACCAGTGGGGCTATTTCCTTCCTTGTACTAGGGCCCATGACACACTGGCTACACCACTGGCAGAAGGGAGGGGCATAAAATGTGACATGCTCCTCACACAGGTACAAGCTGATGGCCATTTTTAACAGTAAAGTAAGAAATAAAGTATGCGCAGGATGGCTCGCAAATGTGCAGAAGCAAGTGGCCCCATAACTGTGCAGTTGATGGGCACTTGCAAAAGTAATTAAAAAAAAAATAAAAAAATAAGCAGGTCGTGGGGTGTCGCACCGGAAATGATCGGACTGGTGGAGATGAGAGCAGGTAGAAAGACACCAGAGAGGGAAGGCGAGACAAGGACAAGAGCCATGACAACAACGCACTCGCATGGAATCCTAAAAGGGAAATAAACAAGCATTGGCAAAGCCAATTTGTCTTGGCAATCTCAGAGACATTGGCATTGGTGTTGTCATAGTCTTTTAGCCGTGTTTAGCTATAGTCCCTCTAACAGTTAACCTTTGGACTATGTTTCAAGCTGCTCAAAAACTGACCGAGTATGAAACGGTAAGTGCTCAATTGAAGTAAAAATTAATAGCGGATAATAAATAGATAGACAGATGAAAGATAGATAGATAGATACATAGATAGAAAATAGATAGATACATAAAAGATAGATAGATAAACGATAGATAAAAGATAGATACATAAAGATAGTTAGATAAAAGATAGATAAAAAAGATAAAAGATAGATCGTTAGACAGATGGACAGACAGACGGACAGACAGACAGATGAGAGAGTAAAGAAAGACGACACAGATTTGGATTCGAGAAGGAGATGTTTTTTTTTTTTTTTAGTTTAAAGAGCTTTATTGAAGCAAGTAAAGGCATAGGTCCAACATTATACAAACTTTTGCATGACAAAAGAGCAAAAGGGTAACAAAAACAGCATAGATATGATGAGGGAATAAACATTACAAGATAACTACCAATGATACTTATCCCAAAATATGAAGCAATAATGAAAGGTCGCACCTTGAAACGCGATAGCATTTTACATTTTTCAAAGAAGGGAAAGACAGGAGAAGAGAGGAAAAGTAAGAGAAGAAAAATAAGAAGAAAGAAAAGAAAGAAAAGGAAATAAGAAAAGAGGGGGAGAAAGAAGAGAAAGAAGAAAGAAGAAAAAGAAAAATGAGAAATGAGAGATGACCTCATCAAAAACCATATAAAGATTACCAAAAACCATTATTGTATCATTGGTGTGAAACATACCCAACCGTGACTAATAAAAGCTACAAAAGCCAAAGAAAAAATAAAAAGAAGAAGAAAAAGAAAAAGTCATGGCGGTTGGTAAACAAAAGAAGAGTCATTGTTACGAAGTGCAGACGAGGATAAATAATTGGTGAGTGGAGACCACAGAGCTTCTTTACGAATAATTTGCTGAGATGTGCTGATGGACGCTCTATCCAGTCTGTGATGGTAACAGAGAAGATTCCACCAAGCGGAATAAGAAACTTTAGAAGCATCTTTCAAATTAGAGGTTATTACCTGAAAAGCAATAGCAATTAGCATATCCACAAAGATACCAACCTTGCGGGAACCAATCCATATTACAGAGTTACTTCCAAGGACTATAGAATATATATCGAAAGGAAAATTAATTGAACAGATGGAGGATATAGATTTACACACTTGAGTCCAAAAACGGGAAATGTTGGGACAATGGAAAAAGGAGTGCATTAACGTGCCAGGGTTGTGTTGACATGACCAACAGTTTGGGGATAATTCTACGTTATACTTGGAAAGGGATAAAGGAGTAAAGAACAATCTTTGATAAAAATAATAGAGGGCCTGAGTGGTGCTAGCATTGCAGTAGGTGTGGTGTATACGAGCCCATATAGAGTTCCACGCGTGAATTGAGAGGGTACGTTGCAAATCAGATTCCCATAGAAGTTCAACTTTAGTCTTGGGGCGATCAAGAGAGGAGAAATGGAGATATTTATAGATATGTGAGGCTCGAATAGAGGGAGAAGTAGATAGGGGTTCAAATATGGAGTCCGAAGAAGATGAAGAAGATCCAGAAAGGAGAGAGAATCTATCAATTAAAAGCATTCTCAAAGATTCATATCTAAGTAATGAGGAGACTGGTACAAGAAATTTAAGCTGTACCTCTTGGGTGGTGAGGAAGAGAGAATCTTTAAGTAAATGTTTGACAAGGAATATCCCTTTAACAGCCCATTGTTTCCAAAAAATGGTACGATTTGATAGTTTTATGAGTTTATTATGCCACAAAGGTGAGTCTAAAAATACTTGTAGAGGTGACTGGGATTTGCACTTAACTGGGTGAAAGGTAGAAATAAAATGTGAAATCGTCGGGTGATTAAAAGAACGAGGAGGATTAGCAAAACTAGCCAAAAAGGAAAAGGATGAATTAACGATTCCTCCAAATTGTGCCAGACAGAACTGGAAGTCTCTTCAGAGGAAGATAAATACGGTAGCGCTTGACGAATTAAAAAGGAAGAATGGGGAAGTGTACACCACCCCGGTCTTTAGGAGCAGATAAGAGGGCTAAAGAAATTCGGGCCTTTCGTCCACTCCAGAGAAATTTACTTAGAGTACCATTAAGGGTTTTGAAAAACTTTAACGGAAGTCTAACTGGTAACATGGACAAATAGAAATTAATGACGGGAAGCATCATCATTTTGATGGTGTCCAATCTACCCCACCAAGATAGGAAAAGGGGAGACCATTTGTTTGTCATATTATTAACTTTTAAGAGAACCTCATCTAAATTAAGTTGGATCGTTTTTGCAACAGAGGAGGAATATTTAATCCCCAAGCAGGTAATACTACTAGTATTCCATTTAAGAGCAAACCCTTCAAACATGCTCTTTAAACAGTATTTATTTAATGGAAGAACTTCAGATTTGGAGAAATTTAATTTGTACCCAGATAAGGAGGCATAAGAAGAGAGTAGATCTGAGAATGCAGGCAGAGAAAGTGATGGATCTGAAATATATAACATAATATCGTCTGCATAGGCCGCATACTTGATTTCAATTGCCTTATGTTTAAAGCCTTAGAAGGAAGGTGAATGATGCAAAGAATGTAAAAAAGGTTCAAGGGAAAGAATAAAAAGCAAAGGAGAAAGAGGACATCCTTAACGAGTACCCCGTTGTAAGGGAAAATAAGACGATTGAGAGCCATTGGCAAAAACTGAGGTAGTAGGCGAGGAATATAATAAACTGATCAGAGATAAGATAGAGGGTCCAAAACTATGCCATTTGAGAGCACGCATCATAAAAAGCCAATGGACGCGGTCAAATGCTTTCTCTGCATCCAGGGTTATGGCAGCGATAGGGGAAGAACTCTTAGATGCTAAATGAATAATATTTAGAAAGGTTCTGGAATTATCAGCTATTGTCCTCCCCTTGACAAACCCCGTCTGCTCAGGACTAATCAACTCTGGGAGAACTTGGTTAATACGAAGGGCTAGTACTTTAGCAAAAAATTTACAATCTAAATTAATCAATGAGATGGGGCGATAGTTAGCACAAAGGGAAGGGTCCGTATCTTTTTAAGGAATTAGACAAATCATAGCTTCCAAAAAAGAACCTCGAGCTTCATTGCAGGAAACAAAATGTTGAAATAAGGATAGAAGATGAGGCAAAGAATATGGGAGAAACAGGAATAAAATTCTGCAGTAAGGCCATCAGGGCCAGGAGCCTTATCATTAGGTAACTTAGATAAAACGGATTTGATCTCAGAAAGGGATATGTCATCTTCCAAAATAGAACAATCTGGAAGTGGGGAAGAGCGAGGGGGTAATGAATCGAAATATGAGTCCAAGGCGGCATTAGAAGGAGAGGATTCAGGGGTATATAAAGTCTTATAGAAGTCTGTGAAACATTGTAATATTTCATCATCTTTGAAACGATGAATACCGCCCTCATCAGTAATCTTGACAATTCTGGACCTTTGAGATTTGACCTTCAGATAGTTTGCTAGCAATTTGCCAGCTCTATTACGGCCTCCATAAAATTTTGAGTTAATTTTCAATAATGATCCAGAAGCGTCCTCCGTAGATTTCCTATTAAAAGCTAATTTTGCCTGAACCAAATTCATTAGGGTGTCAGCATTGTTAGAAGAAAAGTATGCATGTTCCAGTTTCTTAATGGACAATAAGATAGACGCCGACTCTTTACGATATTGTTTCTTTTTATTAGCGACGTAATCTATAATAAATTCCCTAGCAGTCGCCTTAAAAGCATCCCATGTGGTATGAAAGGGCATATCAGGACTAACATTGAGAAGAAAAATTCTGAAATTAAATCCTTAAAGCGTCCAATAAACAAGGGATCCTTGAGGAGATAGTTGTTAAATCGCCAACGGCGGGATTTAGAAGACCGGGAGGGAAGATCTAAATTGATAAGGACAGGAGCGTGATCAGAAATCAAAATGGAACCAATTTCAGCATGCAATAAGTTGGGAAGAAGAAGTGGGCTCAGAAAAATATAGTCAATTCGAGATGTAGAGTTATGAGTCGGGGAAAAAAAGTAAATTCCAAAGAGTCAGGATTGAAAATTCTCCATGCGTCTACCAACCCTCTAGAGTGTATAGTATTTACAAAAGTTTTTGCATTTTATTAGGGACATACCTGGAAGAGGATTTCCTGTCAATAAATGGATCGAGAATCTGATTACAATCACCCCCCACAACGAGATTAGAGTCAGAGCATGCATGAAGTGTGTGTGACATGGATTGCCAGAATTGGGGGTCAATGCCTGTGGGACCGTAAATGTTAAGGAGAGAAATACATGAACCATTTATGAGGGTGTGAAGAAGGAGCCAACGACCTTCAGTGTCCTTCTCCTCACTCTCCACAGTAAGGGAAAGGGACTTATGAAATAGTATCACCACTCCATTTTTCCTATCCCTAGATGGGGAACTGTAGACAGCACCAACCCATTGCTTTTTAAGGGAATTTATATCATTATCATTGAGGTGCGTTTCTTGTAACATAGCAATTTTACATTGTAATTTTGAAAGATGCGTAAGAACTCGTTGTTTCTTAATTGGATTACGTAAACCCTTTACATACCATGAAATAATTCGGACATTATCAGTCATATCAATGGAAAAGAACAATAATCAATAGCATAAGTACTGTAAGGATTATCAGTAACATGAGCACTATCAAACGCTAAAGGGTTTTAAGGACAATAAGATGTCGATTAAAAACGACAAGGTTGTAACTGTGAGCGGAAAAAGATAGTAGTAAAGAAAGATACAGAAAGGATGGTAAGTAAGAGTTATATGAAGAGGGAATAGAAAAGAAATAGGGGAAATATAAAAGCAAGAGGAAATACATTGTCGGAGGTCAGAAGACAGAAAATAGAAAAAAGGAAAAAGAAAACAGAGAAAAAAAAGAAAAGACATGGGGAATAGAAGAGGAGACAACAGATAGACCAAGAAAGGTTGACAAGAAGTCGAGAGACTTCAGTCAAGAAGGGTGAGATATGTAACCAGACTGAAAAAAATAACATGGGAGGCGGGAGACCGCGAAAAGAAAGCAGACGGCAGAGCCAGGAAGAGAAACCGGGAACAACCGGAACCAATAAAAATAAACATATATGAAATAGAGAGCCAACCATTAAATAACACAACACCACAGGGGAGAGCAATAATATACTTAGACATAATTAATAGACAAAAGGCAGGCAATCAACTAACAACAAAGGGTACATTATATGTGTTTCTCAACCACTTACCAAACATGAGGATGAACCGGGAACACTGGGAATGAGATGAAAGGAAGGGGAAAAACGTCAGGGAGTGGGGTCATACAGGAGGAGGTAACATCTGTAGAAAAAGACAAAGGGAAACAGTAACATATAATGACCTCAAAGGAAAGGTAAAGGAACCGCAATAAACTAGAGAAAAACTACAACAACAGACTATGACCTACAATCCAAAAAGAAGACGAAACTTTTCAAACATATGGAATGAACCATATAAACTGAGAGAGGACAAATCAAAGCAATAACAACAATGTTATTCATGACCCTCCAAATTCCATGGCATCTCCTTTGTGACGAGAAATAAATTGTCTTAGATCTTCCGGAGCGGTCAAAGAGTAGGACCTCTCTTTATACGTGACTTTAAAAAAGCAGGGGTGAACAAGACCATATCTGGCATTCATGGAGCGAAGAGCTGGGCGAAGAGAGAAACTCTTTGCGACGAGCAGCAGTGGCACGGGCCACATCTTGAGAGAAAAAACTTTTGACCAGACCGTAGCATTTGCTTTCTAGACTTTGCCGCTGAGAGGACCATTAGTAACTCAGTGTACTCCAGAAATAGAACAATTATCCCTCTAGGATGAGTGACTGTCGAAGAAGAAGACGAAACACCAGTTTTAGGACCAATGTGATGGGCACGCTGCAGATTGAGAGTGGTGCCATCCTTGAGACCCACAATTTTAGGAATGTGCATTTTTAAGAAAGTAAGCATATCAGATCCTTCCTCACCCTCAGGGATGCCGTAGATTTGAAGATTATTGCACCTGTTGCGATTTTCTAAGTCTTCTGTTTGAATCTTGAGGAGAGCAATTTCTTTAGACATATCAGCAACCTGAGGAATCAGATCTTGAGCATTACTAATCCGTTGTTCCACCTCCGACACTCTGGATTCTAAATTGGACCATTTTTCATCCAGCTTCTGAAGCGTAGCATTGGTTTCTACCACGAAAGGTTTAAGCAACCTTATCTCTTCGAGGAGGTCCTCCATTGTTATGGGTAGTGGAGACTTGGTAGGAGAGTTAGGTTCCTTCTTGTGATGTTTTGGAGGGGCGGCGGGATTGGAATCTTTGCGAAGAGAAGACATACTAACAGAAGTGGCTTTCTGTCCAAGTGAAGAAGAAACCTCCATATAGGTGAGTGCTTAATATATTATAGTTCTCAGAGAGATAAGTGCTCACAGACAATTGGTAAGATACTAGTAGAAGGCTGCTAGAAACGATGATGAAAAAGCACCGCTGTTCCTTTATGAACTACCTGTGGATAAATAAGTTTAATTCAATAGGCGACTGCAGGTGGAGCTTGTTTAATAAATGATATTGAACTTGGTAGCAATCGCCTTACGAATGAGGGTCTGCTCAATGTAGTAACAGCAGCAAAAAACATAGCAGCCAGCGCAGTCTATTTTGAGGAAGCCTTCCAGCTACTGAATAAAATGACGTTAACTACAACATTGGCTAGAAAGCATTCCGAAGTCGGCTCAAACCACCATCTCCAAAACGGGTGAAGGAAAATGTTGAAATGAGACAATATGAGGAGCAGGCCAGACAGTCATGATCCAAAATACCAGAATTCATTCAAATGAAGAAATAAAGTGAATATTAGTATCACCTGACGTGAAGTTGGGGATTTATGTGGTGACTTCCATTGAAAAGGCAGGGAAAAGAGCTTCAAAAATCCTCCAAAAGAACAACAATATCGTTTAACATAAAAATGTTGCTAGTATTCAATAGCCATACCCATTAAAACAGGTATTCCAGGCAGTGTTTTCATCTGGGCGTATAACAATGCATTGAAGCCCAAGCGGCGTCTCGAAAGCCGCATAGAAAGCCGCTCCGACTGACGGGTGAAAAGGAACGGAGTCTAGCAATGTCAAAAATGGCGGACGCCACTTCAGGCGTCTGAGAGGAAGGAGCGGCGCGGGGGAAACAGGTCAATAAAATGGGTTAACGAGTAAAAAAAATAACCGCTACCTGTGCCGCCGCGCTCGCTCCATACACAGCTTCACAGTTTGACTGCCTCCAAAGGGAAAAATAGCTCCAACGATGCGGTTGAGGTTCCGTTCGCTCGCGGAGCCTCAACCCGACACGGCCATCTTGTGGCGGTCCAAGCCACGCCCCCAAGGAGATGGGTTTTATCAACAGCCAGCCTTCCCTCGCGGAGTGTCTGAAGTTCTTCCCTGCCTGCTGTCCTTTCGTTCTGCACGTGAAGTAACAGACAAACGGGTTGTTTTAATCATTACTTGTTCATTTTAGTCTTTATGCCCGTTGCTCTAATGACTTGGCTCTCAGTTTCCTCCTGATATTAAGTGGGGTCTGGAACTGGCAAAAGTTGGGGCATGGGTACAACTGCCTAATACCAAATCCAAGTATTATTTGGTTGTTAGAGTCTCTTAATAGTAGATGCATCCGTGCCTTAACTTGACACCCTTTGATCGAGATCTTTTCATTCGACTCTCGGTGTGTGAACTATTCTGCTGAGAATAAAGTAGAGGAATTAATCCTCTCCATTCAGAATCCTCCAAGAACTGCCGAGTTGCAGGAAAAAAGCCCACGTACAAATTACTCACTGCTGCGACACACTTTTTATAAAATAAGTTTCACTCCATTCGGATGACCAAGTAAATAAAATTATTCAAAGCTTCTCCAATTATGCCTCGTGCTGATCGAGACAGCCAAGCTAGTTAAATGCAAATATTGCTTTTAAACACGGCCCTTTGGGTTTTGCGTCAAAAGCGTGGGCACACGAAAAGCTAGCAAGTTTACCCAAGAGAGACTGGTAAAAGTCGTGTATCAGTATCATTAGCAAAGTGGTTGCCGTTTTGTAAAGAGCTCAGTCCCGCTGTGCCACATAAACTTAAACAAGACTGCTATCCCTGTTACTGGGCACTGTCATTGTACACATAAGGCAAAAACAAAGTCCATTTCGCGTTTTGAATGCCAGAATTCCCACAGCATATACAGTGGTCGCTCTAGACATCTTGCTCATTAAAGTGTTTACAAATTAAGGGCTTAAGGTTGTGAGCCACTCCTACAAAACAACACACACGGGGAAAAGGTTTTGTTAAAGGCAGACGATCTAGCAGAGGCCGCCCCCGCAGGGGGCCACGAGGGCCGGCGCCATAATGGCCGCCAGAGCCCGCCAAGGAACAAAAACTGGTTTGCGCCGCCAGGAAGCGCCGCGCAGCAAACCACGCACCTACTGGTGCTAGGTCACTGGACCAATTGGGGGGCCCGTCAAGGGTTTGGATCGCCCAATGGGGTGGCACCCCCTCCCCCCCTTTCCAAAGGGGGAAAAGAAGAAAGGGGGGATATAAGGCGACGCTCCCCCTGGGGCAGCTCACTCTACATCATGGAGCTGGGGGAGCGGCGCCGAGAATTTCTAGTCCCACCCACCCACACCGAAGTACCAGCAGCGTCGCAGTGCTGGCGGAAACAAAAGGTATATTGGTTTGATTATGGAAACACACCGACAGGGCGGTGTGTAGAAGGAGGGCCACTCACTCTGGGATGCCTTACGGCAGGGTGAGTAGTCCTGACAAAAAGGGGGTGGCAAACAGAGACAGCACTCGCAGCCCAGCCCCCGCCAGACGGCAGGGCACAAAGAGACAAGCAAGGTAGCGAGTTGGGGCCTAACTCCGGGGGAAAGGCTACCCCTCACACGCAAAGGGGCATGGAAAACAACAAAGAACAATCTACGAACTGTCAGGGTGATTTACGACCCTAGGAGATGCAAATGAGCAAAAGACAAACAAGTGATTTATGACCAGCCAATGATTTATGGCTGACGATTTTTGATGATCATGCCGAATGATTTATGATGACAAAAATGATAACCGTTTGTGACAGAATGATTTATGATACCACGATGATTTATGACACATGATTTATGGCTGCTGATTTATGATGATCAGGCAGGATGATTTATGACAACAAGAAATGATGGCCGATTGTGGCAGAATGATTTATGATACCCCGATGATTTATGACCCGGGGGGTTTATGATGTCCCACTGACAAACTGTGTGATACCCAATGTGCAATAATGTATGAGGATGATTTGTGACCCCGGCCCCAAGAAGGTGTCCAGGGGAGTTGCACATGCATGACGTATGTAATGAGTAATAAAACTGCGGCCAACAATGACCACTAAATACAACGACAGTTGGCTGTGTTTAGTAATACAAATGCATAAGTAGGGTACCTTTCCTGGAATGGGCGCAGTGCGGGCGTTATTTGATTTTGGTTCAATGCTATATGTATTTTAATGAAAACAAAACCGTAACATGCACAGAGACACTACTGAAACTAACAACATAGAGAAAAGGCAAAACTAGGACACCACGGGTTTTACTTTGCAGCATCTGATCAAACAAAATATATTTTAGTCGGTCAGTGAAAACAAATCAGGTTCTTACAGTGATTTCGGAATGTGGTTATCTGCCCGGTTAAGAGTTAAAATAAAACAAGGTGCCACTTCCCTGATGGCATCGGAGACGTATTCCATGATAGATTACAGTGAGTGGGACGTGGGAGGAGCAAGCAGCTCGGAGCTAAGAAATGAATGTCAGTGGAGTTTGTGTGTGTGGGGGGGGGGAGTCTTAAAGAGAGAAAGAAGCCCAGGGCAAGACGGCTCAGCCTGGCCCCAAGCCCATGAAACAGACAGCAGCAGTTTACAAAACAAAGGCTGCGAGTGAAACCCAATATTATTTGCTTGTCAGCGCCAATGCATTGGTCTAACTTTACTCGTGCACTGGCGCTTAGCACAGGAACCGCTCCTCATATTTTACTTTTGAGATTTCAAGCAATCATCAATTTCTATTTGGAATATGGAAGGACAAAATAATTGCTTGCAGAAGCGGACCACTCCTTTCATCCTAAACAAAAATATCTCTGTAGATCGAAAGGCAGAGGCAAAACTCAAGAATCAGAGCTGAGGAAGGCGTGGGGGCACAGCTGAGCTCTGCTTAAAGCTCTGATTTATGGCCCCACTGGTGCCCTCCTGCCAAGTATATATGTGTATAGAGACGGCAACCAGTTGTGCCCGGGACAGTCTGGACTGACATCACAGGCTGGCAAAAGTGATGAGAAAAGGACAATATTTACAGGCGTGTTTATGGAGGAAGCTTGGAGCACTTAATGAGCGCCTGAATTGTTAGTGATCCGGGTGCTACATTCCTCAGTCTGTAACGTGACCTGTAGCTGAACACTCACCCACCTGTACCACGAGCAGGAAAGAAAGAGAAAAATAATCCCCAGAACAAACATTTAAACAACCAAAGCGTAAAGATACAGTAATATGGCTGTGCTCCATGGGAGGAAATTAAACACGAAAAGGTGGGACAAAGAAGAAGGATTCACCAATAGCAAGTAAGCATTTTTAAAGGACAATGTAAGGAACAAACAAAAAGCCAAAAGGCGGACTGTATGCCTACAGAGTGAATACAGCATGTTTCAAAGAGACAGCGCAAGGGCAGTCTAGCCGAGATTAGCCAACACTTAAAAAAGAGTCCTGTCTTATCAGCAGTTAAAATACATAATTTATACAATCAGGAACAATGTAAAGAAAAAATGCTTCAGGAGTCGGAAAATAGTTGAATAGGGAGGAGAGCCACTGAACAAGGAGCAGGGAACTGAGATGGAGGTAAGCAAAGAAACTCCAAGCACACTCTATTGTGTCATAGACAATAGGTCTTCGATAAGAGACAGAGCAAATTGTGTGTAGGCGAGACCTAACAAACAAACATCAGTAAGGAATCTTGCGAATTCTGACATCTGACATTTGTTTTTACGAACAGTATTAAGCCTAGAAAATAGGAACCATGCACGCTTTCAAAGCTGAAATACTTTTAATGCAAAGTGCAGAACCCTCACATTAGAGAGAACATGGTTTATAGGACTCCCCCAATATTCTAAAATTTCGTAAGCAGTTTGCTGATCTATTTGCAGGTTAATGAGCCTCACTACAGCAGGAGTTTTTTTATTTTTGGTTGACCAGCGAGACAAGGCAATGCCACAGAAATATCTAGCTAATATGAAAGATTGCAGCCTCAACCACATATTAGGTGCCCAAATCCATGAAACAGGTCATACCATACACTAACACTCAGGGTGAGCTGGGCCCAGGCCACCTACTTTCAGAGGAACACTCTGAGCTTGCATGGAAAACTCATTTCAATCATTCATTTTCTTTTGAGTTCATCAGCGCAGAGATGTTTTAAGGCATAGGCATAGGCAAAGTGGCCACTGGCCCAGGGCCCCAGCATTTCATGGGGCCCCCTGACAGAGCCAGCTCTGTTCTGAGGGAGTCTTGACCTTATGACCTTGAAAAATTGTGAAACAGATTTCTTTAAATACTGTTTTCTTTTAATTTATTTCAATGTGGGTGATGTGTGAGAGTCTATTACAGATATTTGCAGAGAATTGTTCTGTTTATGTTTCATGCAACATCCTATAAAAATAGTTTTGTTTAGATCAAAACAGGACCTCACATATGAGAAATGGGAGAGATTAGTTCCAGTAATATTAGTGAACTGCTGCTGTGTTACAGTACTGAAAACACACATTGCTATTCCTGAATATCAGATGTGAATACACTCAAAATTCGCATGAGTGTGTCTGTGCACTGTCAGTGACCTAGCCAAAGTGGACATGAAAGAACTGAAATCGGATCATAAATTCAAAGCTGTTCTGAACAAGGGCCCCTAAAATATGTTTGGCCGAGGGCCCCCTAAATCCTCAAGATGTCCCTGCACCAGCGCTTGTCCATTCTCTTCAGGGGCTGAATAAACTATCTTCTTTTCGTCCCTTAGTCTTTGTCCCTTGCCCCCTTCTTCTCCTGTTTACCTGTTTACACCCCCCACCACCAACACCCCCCATTTGCCCCATTCCCAATAACACAGGATAAGATGTGGTGTAATGGCCAGACCTGCAGACTCTGCAACTGGGGGACCAGGTTTCAGTCTCGGCGTCAGCTCAACGTCCTGTGATTCAGGGCAAAGCACTTTTATCTTTGCATGCCTTAAAAAGTGACTGTTAGAATTGGGGGTCTCTAGTTGGAAGTGGCTTGCACTCTTTCTCAGTAAGAAACCTTCCTTCTAGTCAGGATAAGGCGATTACACACCTTAGATAAACCCATGCTCACCCCCTTGGTAGCTTGGCATGAGCAGTAATGCTTATTTCAGAGGCAGTGTGTAAAGTATTTGTACAAAACACACACAGTAACACAGTGAAAACACTACAAAATGCATACCACACCAGTTTTGAAAAATAGCCAATATTTATCTAAACAAAACAAGACCAAAACGACAAAAATCCAACATGCACAGGCAAAGATATGAATTCCTTAAGAATAAAGCAAAAATACAGTTCCTTGAATTCGATAGCGCCAACCGGGGCTATCACGGGGTTGTGACCAACAAATCTAACAGTTCAGTCTGACCTCGATGGAGTCGAGAGCCGGGTATGGAGTCAGGGAAGCCCTGCAAACAATACCTTGGAAATTGAAGAAGCCTTGAGGACCTTGCGGTGAAGTGTGGCAGTGAGCCATTGCGGCGTCGCGGGCATCAGTGTTGTAGGTTGGTGTAGAAGTTGGTGAGTCCTCAGAGTCACACGTGTTGCAGATCGAACTCCGTGAGATCGAAGTCAGGCACGTTGACGTCGGCAGTGCTGGTTCTGCAGTGTCGTCATGAGCGGTGCATCATGCACTTCAGAATGTGGTGTCCATGGCTTCGGTGCAGGCAGCGGTGTGGCGTCCTTGAGGAGTGCTGGCTTCGGAGTTGATGACACTGTCATCGGCAGACCGAGGCTGTGGTGTTGTCAAGGGCGGTGGGCGAGGCTATAGCCACGGCTTTGGTGCAGACAGGGGCGTCAGTGACGGCGCTTAGGCGGCTGCATCGGTGAGGCCAATGTTGCAGTGCTGTTGAAGTCGGTGTGAAGAGGCGGGGCCCACGGCCACAGTGCAAGCAGCAGCGTCGCTGTTAGAAATAGGGGTCTCTAGTTCCCAGAGGTAGGTACCTTTGTCCAAATAGGGACCCTTGCTTCTAGTCAGGTTAAGAGGGATACACATCTAAAATAACCCCTGCTCACCCCCTTAGTAGCTTGGCACGAGCAGACAGGCTTATCTCAGAGGCAGTGTGTAAAGCATTTGTAAACACAAACAGTAATACAGTGAAAACACTACAAATGGACACCACACCAGTTTAGAAAAATAGGTAATCTTTATCAAAACCAAACAAGACCAAACAACAAAAATCCACAATACACTAATAAAAATATGACTTTCAAATGGTAGAAATAGTTCAGTTCAAAGCAAATTGCAGATGCAACACTTTTCACACAAAGTACCTTAGATGCGTCGCGCACACAAACAAAAAGGGTCGCAGGGAAGGTGATGCGTTGGTTCCTTACACTCAGGGAAGGTGATGCGCCGGTTCCTTGCTCCGGGGGAGGTGATGCGTCGGTTCCTTCCTGCTGCGCATGGGAGGTGATGCGTCTGTTCCTTACCGGAGAGGAGGTGATGCGTCGGTTTCTTACTGCGTGGGGAGGTGATGCGTCGGCTTCTTACTGCGTCCCCCAATGATGCGACAGACCTGGTGCCTCGATGCGATGCGATGATCCGGGACGATGCGTGGATTCTTGCAGCCGCACAGCAGGGCTTGCGTCGGAATCGGTGCAGTGATCTCGGACTTCGGAGACCGGTGCACTTGATGCGGCGTGTGGCAATTTTCTCGAGCCATGGGGAGGCGCTGCATCAGTTTCTTCGGCGATGCATCAGAAACAGGCATGGATGCCTGTTTCTCGTTGTTGCGTTGCTTTTCCAGCTCCCAACAGCCAGAACAACCTCCAGAGGCCCAGAACAGCTACAGGGACCTCTTGGCAGGGTGAACTCCCAGCAAGGAAGTTCAGGGGAGCTGGGGGTGAAGTCTTTATATCCCTGAGACTTCAGAACAGGAGGCAAGCTCTTCTTTAAGCCCCTGGCGATCTTCCTGAAGCAGGGGACACAGCAAACAGCAAAGTCCTTTTTCTTTCCTTGGGAGAAAGTAGCCACTGCAGGCCAACCCCAGACAGCAAACAGCACAGGGGCAGTATTCCTCCTCAGTTTCTCCAGCTCTTCTCCTTGGCAAAGGTTCCTCTTGATTCCCAGAAGTGATCTTTGAAGTCTTTTCTATCCCTGAGACTTCCAACAGGAGGCAAACTCTACTTTAAGCCCTCGGAGCAGGATGATGAAAGCACAGTCCAGTCTTTTCCCTACCCAAGACAGAAGCAACCACTGCAGGCCAACCCCAACAGCACACAGCACAGGGGCAGTACTCCTCCTCCAGCTTTCCCGGCCCTTCTTCCTGGCAGGTTCCTTAGGTCGGCAGTGATCTAAAAGTCTGGGGTCTGGGCCCCTCTTTTTATACAGTAAATCTCTTTGTTCTCTCCTGGCCCAGGGCTCTGAGCCCAGTCCAAACCAGTTCTGGGGGGCACTTTGCAAGTGCACAACAACCTCCATTATCAGTGTGAGCCTTGGCTCCAGACACACCACCGGGGGGCGGAGCCATCATTGTGGAAGGCAGGCACAGCCCTATTCAGGTGCAGGTGCTACTCCTCTCACCACTCCAAATGCAGACCAGGCCTATTCAGCCTAGCGCTACTCATCCAGACTCTCTGGAGCCACTGCACATCCCCAGCCCCTGTCACTCCAAAGCCAGACAGTCAATACAAATCCTAGCAGAGGCACACTGGATGGCTAAGCAAGAAAATACATACTTTCTAAAAGTGGTATTTTCAAACACAGAATCTAAAAATCACCCTCACTAAAAGATGCACTTTAACATTCTGAGTTCAGGCATACTAAACTTTATTTTATTATCTGGTTCCCAGGGGCAGTTATGCTTATAAGATGTTATAAGCAAACTCCCCATTCTATCCTATGGGAATAGGTAGCCTTCCAATAGTGAAAAACAAAATCAGGACATGCCACACACACCAGGGCATGTCCTACCGTGCTGCAGGCCCACTAGCAGCATTTGATTTACAGGCCCTGGGCACACACAGTGCACTGTACTAGGGACTGACTAGTACATCAAATAAGCCAGTTATGGAAACACCAATCCATACATACAATTTACAGGGAGAGCATATGCACTTTAGCACTGATCAGCAGTGGTAAAGTGCCCAGAGTCATAAAACCAACAAAAACAGGTCAGAAACAGAAGACCACAAAGCAAAAAATCTGGGGATAAACCCGCTGTAAAAGCCAGGTCTAACAGTCGCGTTCAATGAGATACAACACTGTTGGTGAGACAAGGGCTGCGGTGTCATCAAGGTCGGTGCTGCCCTCACTCAGCGAGCGGTGACCACAGCGTTGGTGCAGGCAACGGCGTCGGGGACGGCGTCGGGAAGGCTTTTCTTGCAGTTACAGCTCAGCAAACACCTTCAGTGGCCCAGAACTGGCATAGGCACCACTTGGCAAGCTCTACTTCAAGCCCTTGGAGAATCTTCTTAAGAAGGATACAGAAAAGTGAAAGTCCAGTCCTTTCCACTGCCCACAGACAGAAGCAGCAACTGCAGGCTAACCCAGCAATGCAACACACAGCAAAGGAGCAGTACTCCTCCTGATAGATCTTCTTCTTGGCAGGATCCTCTTAGTCCAGAAGTGTTCTAAAAGCCTGGGGATTTAGGCCCAATACTTATACCCCTTTTGCCTTTGAAGTAGGCATACTTCAAAAGAAAGTCATTGTTGTTTACAAGTTCTTGTCTTGCCTGGCCTTGGCTCTAGACACACTCCAGGGGGTGGAGACAGCATTGTGAGAGGACAGGCACAGCCCTATTCAGGTGCCGGTGACAGCTCCTCCCACCGCTCTAGGTCAGGAAGGCCAATCAGCCTGGTAATGGGCCATCAGCATATGCAGGGCACACCTCAACTCCCGTTGTGTGACTGTTTACAGTGAATACACAAACAGGCCCCTGTCAGTCTAAGCAAGATGTTGATTTCACAGGCAGGCAGAGGCATAGAATGGTACAGCAAGAAAATGCCCACTTCCTAAAAGTAAAGTATCTAGTTGCCTTACTTCTCAATTGTTCAAAAATAAAAGAACCACGCCCCTGGGAAAGGACATTTGCAGCACAAGTGTCTGGGAGAGATCTAGTATTGTAACCACTCTCCACACGACAACTTTTTAAGCTAGTGTCCCCAGGGCAATACACAATGGCAGGATATATTATACATTCTAAAAGTGAATTTTCCGGCAGGTGTCTTATGTGTTAGTAAAGGACTGGTCAAATATGTTATGTATATAAATTTGTCAGTAAGTTTGTACATGTTATTTATGTAAACACAACTGTGATCTATGTATGTTTGTATTAAGTGTTTTCACGAATTAAGTGATGCCTTTCATGAAGACATGCTTTAAATGCAAAAAACATTTTTCTGAAAAAGACAAAAAAAAGTGAAATAAATCACAAGGGCTAATGAATTATGGGCATTGGTTCTTTTATTTTTTAACAATTGAGAAATAAGGCAACTAGATACTTTGTTATTATACACAATAGAAGTGGTCCAATCTAGTTTGCACAAGGACCCAAGCCTCCCTCTAGTAACCACTTTCTAAAAGTGGCATTTTCAAACTCACAATTTAAAAACCATCTTTACTGAAAGATGTGTTTTTAAATTCTGAGCTCAGAGAGCCCAAACTCCAAATCTCTAGCTGTTCCCAATTGAAAGTTACAATGATAACCTAGGGGAGAGCTAGTCCTTACAATAGTGAAAAACGAAATTTGCAGTATTTCACTATCAGGACATGTAAAACACACCAGTACATGTCCTACCTTTCACATACACTGCACCATGCCCATGGGGTTACCTTGGGCCTATCTTAGGGGGGCCTTACATGTAGTAAAAGGAAAGGTTTGGGCCTGACAAGTGGGCGCACTTGTCAGATCGAACTGGCAGTTTAAAACTGCACTCACAGACACTACAATGGCAGACCTGGGGCACGTTTACAGGGCTACTCATGAGGGTGGCATTACCAGTGCTGTAGGCCCTCTAATAGCATTTGATTTACAGGCTCTAGGCACACCAAGTGCACTTTACTAGGGACTTACTAGTAAATCAATTATGCCAATCATGGATAACCAATTATAATCACAATTTACACACAGAGCATATGCACTTTAGCACTGATCAGCAGTGGTAAAGTGCCCAGAGTCCGAAAGCCAACAAAAACAGGGTCAGAAAAATAGGAGGCAAAAGGCAAAAAGTCAAGGGGGCTAAACCTGCGAAAAGGGCCAGGTCCAACAGTGACTGGTCGAGTTTGTGCTGTATAAAAGTACAACCAAAAAAAACCTCAGCAGCAAGAAGGAGGAGGTGGCAAATAAACTCAATGAAGGCCACCTACCATAGAGATTCACCACTCACCAGCCTGTTAGCGGCCAGTGCGAACAGTAGCTGCCCTGTGCAAATCTGCCCCGCTTCCTCAAACTGTTATAAGATTGGATAACTCTGCCCTGATCCCCTGCCACATGACTAATTTCCTCGGCTGCATTGTTCTGATACTTTACACAGGTACAAAAGGCAGCACTGTTGGTGGCAACCAACATAGTAGTGAGAGGTGTGGTCAACGGAGATCTTAGCCATGCCCAGCACAGAAAGAAAAAAATGCAGAGGGAGAGGATGTGGTGTAACGGTAAGAGCTGTCGACTTTGGAGCTAGGTAACCGGGATTGTGTTTTGCATCGGCTCAACATCCTGTGGTTCTGGGAACATCACTTAATCGCCCTGTGCCTACAAAAAACAAATGTGTCCTTGTGTAATGTAATTGGTGCTCATTTAAAGCACTCCAATACCCTCAAGTTGAGTTTGCGCTATATAAAAAATGCAAAAAAATGCAAACAGTAAGTGGCCTTGAACTTGCTGCCTCGCTCATGCTACAGGTTTCATATATCTTTTAAAAGCAAAAGGGTGCGCTTTGGTTAAGGTTTGTTAGAAAAGGTTTGCACAATTGCACTTATATTAACTCCAGTTTTATACAGCACTTACAAAAGGTTAAAGGGAGTACCTTGAAGGGAGAGGTGAGGTAATGGTAGGAGGGGCAAGAAGGGCTCACAGTTTAATTTTGCTCGGGGCACTATCGAAGCAAAGGCCGGCCCTGCCTCCACAACAGTCCAGTAGACAAAGAAATAAAAGGGAACCAATGTTTTCAGATGCCGGGTGATACCTCAAGGAAGAACAATTTTTGATCCCAAATATGTCTAGTTGTAGAAGAAATTAACAGCTCTGTGATCACATGGCCCATTCAAAACATAGGAAACAAGAGCTGGTAAGGCAGTGGAATCCTTACAAACAAGACCAGTTCTCAGCAGAGACAGATCTGTGCCCCCATCTAGTAAACAAACTAGGGGTGAGCGGAACTCATGGAGTTTTACTTTGGGGAATTCTGCAAAGCTACCTAAAAACTCTGGGAGAATCCGCAGAGTTCTGTAAGTGGTGGAATTCTGGTCTGTCATGCTGCTCACGCTGAATTCAAGCACCAGGAGCTTGTCTCGCGCTGTAAAATCAGCACAAACGGCACCACGTGGCGAATCAGAGGGCGTTGCTTCTTTCTGACACAAGCGGCAGCTTTCGCAACGTGAGCGGCAACTTTATCAAAACGAGCAGTAGCGACCTGCCGCAACCGCCCACGCTGAGAAATCTCACCGGTTGGCGGTCTAGCGCTCGTTTTTTCTCACTCGCACTCGACAACTTAACACTGGGAAGCTGTGGACAAAAAAAATTCTGTGACATGGTGGTTGGCGGAGTTTTTGCTGCACACCACGTTCTGCATGGAGTGGGCAAAACTCTGTGAACTCCGCCGGAGGAGCGGAGTTTACCGCCCAGACCTAAATAAAACAAGAAAACCTTACATTCATTACCAGATTGGCCCATAGTGTTCAACATCTATTTACAGATTTTAGACCACTCTCTTTGGATCAATATTCTGTACTGGTATCTGTGAGAAAGTCATCCTTTTTGCCCTGTTCACCCCCATTTTTTGACTGATACTGGTGGTAACTGACTTTAACTGTGCCCTGGGCTCTGCTAACCAGGCCCAGGGCCAGTGCTCTGATAAAAAAGGTATATGATAATTAGGTATAATTACAATCGGCAATGACAGACCCCTGTAAATCTCTAGTATATAATAAGGCAAGGGGATTCAAACGACCTATAAGTCCCTAGTATCTAATAGGGCAGGGGGGTTTAGGGGCCCAGTGGATGTCCTGCACTGGAGTCTGAGCTACTGTGTTGCCTGCTGTCATTTTTAAAGGCAGCCCTGCTTTGCAGACTGTCTTTAAAAGTAAATTATATGCAAATTCGACTTTGGAATTAAAGCTATTTCCAAAGTGGTAATCTATCTTATTCTTACATATAATTCACCCCTAAGGTCTCCCCTAGGTGCCCCAGTGGTGGGGTGCCATGTAACTATAAGAAGGGAGATTATAAAAGATGATTTATAAGCGGCAGTGAGGGAAAAACTGCCAGTTTTGTTTTCCCTTATTGTAGATTTTTAGCTCCATAGGCTAAGATTGAGATGTGTTATTTAATTATAAATATTGCTAGGAAGGGGCTCAAAAATGACATTAAAGAACTTAAAAAATGGGCAAGGATAAATCCAACAACTTGCCATTGTTGAATTTATCATAACCAGTACAGAAAATACGTTATAGAACTTTCTTTTCTGTGAGCCAAAATCCAGCCTTCAATCAGCCTCTCCTGATTGGTCTGCCTTAACAGGCTTAGCCTAGCTGCTTTGATGAAGTGATACGTGGCCTGCATAGAGCAGAGGTTATCTGATGGGGGAGCTCTGAAGCTGCAGAGAACAGGCCAGGTTGGGGCTGGGTAAATCAAACTGGGCTTCAAAGAGTGCAGGACAGTAAGGAATGCCAGCCTGGTCTACCCCCTCTTCCTGTAGCCCCAGCCAGATGGGAGGTCCAGAAATGGAATTTGCTGGAGGTGGAGGGGAAATGAGCCAGCTCTTAATCCAAAGGAGAGAAAATCTCCATCTTGAATTTTAAAGTGCAGTGTTTGTGGGACAAGAGTATGCCCCACTTTGGAGGAAGCTGTCATGCTTCTGGGTGGCACTCAGCACCTCATTGAACATGGGTGCCCCCCTGCTTGTCGCCCCAGATCATTGAATAAATATTTGAGAGCTGCATAGGAACTCAGATTTAGTGCCTGAAACTACAAGGAGTAGAAGGACTGTCCCACTGGAACCCTAGTCTGCACCATACAGGATTGCTCTCTGAATGACTGCTCCTGTTGCACACTTGGAACTTTAACCCTGAGTACTTTGCCTTGCTTCAAAAAGGATTAAGGAGTGGACTCCCTGAAAGCAATAGGTTAACAGAGCTTCCCTGCACCATCTCCCTCAAGAAGTCCCCAGCCTGGAGTATGTCCAGTGGACTTTTAAGGATTTGGCCAAGTGCATTGTGGAAATTGTAGTTCCAAACTTCCAAGAACCATCTCAGAGTATCTAGACTCTTGGATGTGTGTTTTGGACACTTCGAACCCAAAGAGGAACTTCAGGGATCATTTCCAGAAGTTTGGAGTAGTTTGGAGCAAGTTTTGGAAAAAGCTCCATAATGGGACTGACCCGACTTCGAGAGTGAAGCCGATTACCTTCAACCGCGACTCGGCCAGGATTTCAGGTTCGTCTCGCTGAAAACACAGGAGCTCCAGACTTCCATGATTTAATCTGGGGCCTTGCAGAGAAGCAATCCGAAGATATTGCATCGCAATTGGCCTGATAGAGGGGCCCGCACGACGTCGAGAGAAGATCCTCCAGAAAAGTTTCTAAGTCCGAAGGTAAAATTTTGACAAGGGCTTCCTGCTTAGTGTATTCGACCAGGGCGCCATCGCGGTCGGCCTCAAACTTTGACTTTGTCCCGGTCAAGCTCAAACAGGTGTCTCAAGTTTTTAAGCACTAGAAAGTGTTTAATCTTTAAAAATTCATATCGCCAGTTCCCTATATAGGATATTTTTCATTTTGGTGGCACTTTAAAGATAAAAATATTTCCCATTTATATAAATTGATGTGGGATTTGTATTGTGAGTTGTGTCTTACTTATTTAATGTATTGGTGTTTTTGAATGCTTTACATATCTGTCTCCTGAGTTAAGCCTGCCTGCTTGCAGCCAGCTACCAAGGGTTGAGACAGGGGCTAATGTATTGAGACCTTGACTGGACCTTGTATTGCGGTGGATGCTTTATTGCTAGTGGTAGGTGCATACTTACCCCTAATAATATTCCACCTTCCAACATTTGGGGTTCAGCAGTGTGTATATGTACTGGTGTTTAAATTACACCATACCATACAGTAAAGCAAGTTAAGATCTTTAAAATCTGCTAAATTGACTTAGAACAAAACTGTTCATTTTTTAATTTTGGAAATTTGGACTAAAACTAATTTTTCATCCATCTCTTTGATTTTTCTAAATTTGCTCTATTGCTGATTCCTGAAGTTTGTGTGACCCAAAACTATGGATAACATGGAGCTAGTTCCGGCTAAACTGAATAAACTCACAGTGGCTGAGCTTAGAGCTCAATGTAAATCCAGGGGGCTACCTAATAGGAACAGGAGCGGGAAGGCATAGTTGATTAGGATTCTTAAGGCCTGGGCACAGACAGCTCCAGAAAAGGAAGGGGAGGGTGACTCCTCCAACCACCTCCAGGAGGCGAATGATGATAACCTTTCCATTTCTTCTAGCACCAGGTTCATAATTCCAGCTAATGGGGGGAAGGAGAGGCTCCTCCACAGAGGACCCAGATAAGGCCCTTAGAAGCCATGAGCTTGAGGCTCAGTTGGCTTCCATAGCCCTGGATGAGAAGAAGTTAGCACTAGCTAGAGAGAAGTGAGAGGAGGAGAAAGGAAAAAGAAATGGTGGCAGTGACAATGAAGACGATGCTGAGATGCCATGGGGTGGTAGGTTTAATCACAGGCTTCCCAAGGGAATAGTTCCCTTTTACACCGAGGGGGATGATATTGACAAATGGCTGACACAATTTGAAAGGGCCCTTGAGATGCGAGAGGTCCACTCTAACTATTGGGGTTCACTCCAGGGGGAACTGATCCCAGTAGCTGGGAGGGATAGGCTCCTGGCCCTACAGGGGATGAGGCAAAATCTTACTATCACATGAGACACTGTTTAGTCAAGAAAGTTGGTCTGACCCCAGAGCAATACAGGGTGAAGCTCAGGGATACCCAGAAAGTTAACACACAGTCCTGGGTGGACTTTGTGGACATCTCAGTGAGGGCAATAGAGGGCTGGATTAGTTGTATCAAGGTGAGCACTAGTGAGGGGCTGTACAATTTACTGTTGAAATAGCACATCCTGACTCATTGTGCACAAGGGAAGTTACACCAGTAGCTAGTAGAGTCTAAGCTGACTAGCGCTAGAGAGCTTGTGGAAGCTAGCTGATGAGTGGTTGAGAACCCGGGTTTCCAATCAGCACCAGGGGGGTGATCAGAAGAAGGGAGGACATGTCCCCCCCCCACCAGGGGAAAGCCCAGGGGACAAAAGGTCAAAACCAGAAAGAGTCCTCACAAGATCAACAAAAACCTGCTCAGGGGCAAGGACCCAGAGCCAATCCACCTTCAAAAGGTGGGGGTTTCAGGGGAAGTCTTTTGACCCTGCAAAGGCAGGAAAGTTCAGTGACCTTGAAAGGCAGGTCAGTGTTTTGACTATTCGCAGCCAGGACACAAGCGAGGGGGTGCTGTCTGCACAAAGAAGCCCCCCACTGGTGGGCAGTCCCAGGGGACTGCAAGCATAGAGGTTGGGGTGGAGATTGTACCACAGATGGGGAAGGGAATGACACAGGTAACCTTAGTGTCCTTCGGTGGGGTGGAAATTGCAACCCTGGCCGTCTTGCCTCCCAGCATGGAGAGGTATAGGCAGAGGGATAAAATCAAGGGAACTGAGGTTGACGCTCTGAGAGACACAGGAGCCAGTGTGACTATGGTCACAGAGAAACTGGTTTTCCCAGGGCAGATGATGCCTGATGTGTATCACCAGGTAACCTATGCAGACAGGAGAGCCAAACTCCATCCCATGGCAATGGTGAGGTTGGAATAGGGAGGTGTGACAGACCCTAAGCAGGTAGTTGTGTCTCCTGCACTGCCAGTAGACCAGGCTTCTCCAACGAGTAGCTTGTGAGCTACTGTTAGATATCCTACTACCTTCAAGTAGCTCTCATGTGTATACTGAAATTAAAAAGTGCATATTTGAGACGATAATTTGTGCATTTTCAGAACTCATGAGATGTTTGATGAAAAATGGTTGAATTTACCAAATGTATTTAAAGGTGATATTTCAGTAATAAATCATGTGGCTATGATGAGCCAGCCTAAGAAACTCCAGAGGTGCAGCAGGAATCTGACCCTGAGAGGGGAGGGTCTACCCTCTGAAGAAGGGATTCCAACCCTGCAAGGTCTGTCAGATTTGGCAGAATTGACTGGAGCTTGTGGACCCTCCAGAGTGGAGTTTTGTCAGGGACAGAGAGAGTGTTCCACTATTGAGAACTTGAGGAAGACTGCCTCCAAGCAAGAGCAGGGGATGTCAGTGGATTCCACCGAGCCTACTGGGAGGATGGAGGTCTATATCCTGAGGCCAGAGACCTCAAAGAGAGAGCCACCAGGAGGTTGGTGGTCCCCCAGAAGGACAGGGAATTCTTCCTCACCTAAAGTCATAGCATTGCCTTGGCAGGTCATTTAGGTCAGAATAAGACTTGAAACCGGTTGGTTAACCATTTCTATTGGCCCAACATGTCTGCCAAAGTGAAGGAGTTTTGCAGCTCCTGTGCAACCTGTCAGGCCAGTGGCAAGGCAGAAGGCAAGCCAAAGGCTACCTTGATACCACTGACAGTGGTTGGGACTCCCTTGAGAGGGAAGGGGTGGACATTGTGGGTCCCCTAGAACCACCAATGGCATCAGGGAATAAGTATATCTTGGTGGCAGTGGACCATGCCACAAGATACCCTAAAACAATACCCCTTAGCACAGTCACTGCTCCTTCAGTGGGTAGGGCCCTACTTGGTGTGTTCACCAGAGTGGGTTAACCAAAGAAGGCTGTTTCAGATAGGGGCACAAATATAATGCCCCAATATCTGAAGAGAAGAATGTGGGAAGAATGTGGTGTTACCTACAAGTTTACCACCCCATATCATCCCCAGACTAATGGTCTGGTGCAAAGGTTCAATAAGACCCTGAAGGGCATGATCAATGGTTTATCTGACAAACGCAAGAGGAGATGGGATGTTCTCCATCCATGCCTACTGTTTGCCTACAGGGAGGTCCCACAAAAGGGGTTGGCTTTAGGCCCTTTGAGTTGTTGTTTGGGCATCCTGTAAAGGGGGCTATTGTGCCTGGTGAGAGATCCTTGGCAAAAGCCTCTCAAAGAAGCCAAGGACATTGTGCTGGACTATGTGCTAGGTCTGAGATCTTGCATGGCCAAGTACATGTACACGGCAAGCAGAAAACTGGATGCCAGCCAGGAGCTCATAAAGAACTGGTATGATCAAAAGGCTACCATGCCTGAGTACATTCCAGGCAAAGTGGTGTAGGTGTTGGAGCCTGTGGCTCCTAGGGCCCTCCAGGACATGTGGACTGGGTCCTATCCAATTTTAGAGAGAAAGGGGGAGGTTGCCTACCTGGTAGACCTGAACACCCCCAGGAAATCTCACCGGGTCCTGCAGGTAAATAGGTTGAAACCCCACCAAAACAGGGCAGACATGAGCATGTTGATGGTCACAGATAAGGCAGGAGAGGAGAAGACTGAGCCAGTGCCAGACCACCTCTCCCACAATGTGCAAGATGGGTCATTGGAGGGAATGGTACTCTCCCCCAAATTGACAGAGCAATAGCACAGAGACTGCAAGCAGGTGCTGGAGCAGTTTACTGGTCTGTTCTCTCTGAACCCAGGTATCACCAGCTGGTGTATACAGGACATTGATACTGGTGACAGCCTACTCATTAAGAGCAAGTTTTACAGATTATCTGACCAGGACAGAGTCAGCAATAAAGGCTTAGGTAGCTCAGATGCTGGAACTGGGGACAATTGAGCCCTCTGACAGTCCATGGGCCGGTCCAGTGGTGCTGGTACCCAAATCTAACCCCGGGGAGAAAGAACGAGTTAAGGTTCTGTGTGGACTATAGAGGACTGAATGCAGTCCCTAAGACTGATGCTCACCCTATGCCTAGAGATGATGAGCTCATTGATGGGTTAGATGGCTGCTGATACTGGAGAATATTTGATTTGACCTCAGGCTACTGCCAGATTGCCCTCAGCGAAGGAGCAAAGGAATGGTCAGAATTCTCCACACCGTAGGGACATTACAAATTTAAAGTAATACCCTTTGGCCTTAAGAATGCCTGTGCCACCTCCAAAGGTTGGTGAACAGGGCCCTGTCTGGTCTGGAGCAGTTCAGTACAGCTTATTTGGATGATATATCTGTGTACAATTCCACCTGGGAGGATCACTTAAGCCACCTGAAGGAAGTGCTTCAGGTCCTGCAGTAGGCAGGCCTGACTATTAAGGCCAGTAAGTGCCAAATAGGGCAGAGTTCAGCTGTGTACCTGGGCCACCTTGTAGGTGGGGGGCATGTACAACCTATCCAGGCCAAAATCCAACCATTTTGGATTGGACAGCTCCTACAACCCAGACACAGGTCCGGGCATTCCTTGATCTGACTGGGTATTATAGAAGATTTGTTAAGAACTATGGGACCAATATGGCTCCCCTATCAAAAGTCACTTCTATAAAAGCAGCCAAAGAAAGTCATGTGGACCCCAGAGTGTCAGAAGCCCTTCGACTCTCTGAAAGAGGCTTTGTGTACAGCACCAGTTTTACTGGTCCCTGACTACCCATAGGAATTTGTAGTTCAGACAGATGCTTCAGAACCAGGGAGTGGGGCAGTGTTGGCACAAGTAAATGAGGAGTGCCTTGTTCAGCCAGATGCCTTCATTAGCAGGCGACTTCTCCCCAGAGAACAAATGTGGAGTGCCATTGAGAGAGAAGCCTTTGCTGTGGTTTGGTCCCTGAAAAAGCTGAGACAGTACCTGTTTGGTACTCACTTCTGTGTGCAAACTGACCACAGACCTCTCAGATGGCTCATGCAGATGAGGGGGGAGAATCCAAGCACATGGAGGTGGTTCCTTTCTGTACAGGAAATGGACTTCACAGTGGAAAACAGACCTGGAGCTACCCATGCCAATGGACTTTCTTGGTTTTTCCACTGAGCTGATGAAGATTTCCAGGGTGTAGGTTAGATACCCATCACCTTTTGTTTGGAAGGGGGGCATGTGAGAAAGCCATCCTTTTTGCCTTGTTCACTCCCATTTTGTGACTGATACTGGTGGTAACTGACTCTGACTGTATTTTGGGCTTTGCTAACCAGGCCCAGGGCTAGTGCTCTGGTAAAAAAAGGTATATGGTAATTAGATGTAAATAGAATTGGCAATGACAGACCCCTGTAAGTCCCTAGTATATAATAAGGCAAGGGAATTCAAATTACCTATAAGTCCCTAGTATATAATAGGGCAGGGGGGTTTGGAGGTCCACTGGATTCCCTGCACTGGAGTGTGCACTGTTGTGTTGCCTGCTGCCATTATTAAAGGCAGCCCTGCTTTGCAGACTGTTCTTTAAAAGTAAATTATATGCAAATTCAACTTTGGATTTAAAGGTACTTACAAAGTGGTAATCTACCTTATTTTTACATATAAGTCACCCCTAAAGTCTCCCATAGGTGCCCCAGGGATGGAGTGTCATGTAACTATAAGCAGGGACATTATAAAATATTTCCCCCCATTATAGATTATTAGTTCTTTAGGCTAACATTGGGATGAGTTATTTAAGTATAAATATTGCTAGGAAGGGGCTAAAAAATGTAATTCAAGGACTTAAAAGATTGGCAAGGATAAATCCAACATCTTGCCAATTTAGAATTTATCATAACTAGTGTAGAAAATAAGTTATAGAACTTTCTTTTCTGTGTGCCAAAATCCAGCCTTCAAGCAGCCTCTCCTGATTGGTCTGCCTTACCAGGCTTAGCCTAGCTACTTTGATGAAGTGATAAGTGGCCTGCATAGAGCAGAGGTTATCTGATGGGGGAGCTCTGCAGCTGCTGAGAACAGGCCAGGTTGGGGGCTGTGTAAATCAAACTGGGCTTCAAAGAGAGCAGGACGGTAAGGAATGCCAGCCAGGCCTGCCCCCTCTTCCTGTACCCCCAGCCAGATGGCAGGCCCGGGAATGGAATTTGCAGAGGGTAATTGAGCCACACCAGTGGGTTGGTTTAGCCAGCTCTTCCTCCACCTTGAATTTTAAAGTGCAGTGCTTTGTGGGACAAGAATATGCCACTCTTTGGAGGAAGCTGTCATGCTTCTGGGTGGCACCCTTCCCCTCATTGGACAGGGGTACCCCCCTGCTTGTCGCCCAGATCATTGAATAAATATGTGAGAGCTGCATTGCATTGCAACTTGGATTTGCTACCTGAAACTACAAGGAAAAGAAGGATTGCCCTGCTGGAACCCTGGTCTGCACCACTCAGGATTGCTCTCTAAATGACTGCTCCTGTTGCATACTTGAAACTACAGCCCTGAGGACTTTGCCTTGATTCAGAAAAGGAATAAGGAGTGGGCTCCCTGAAAGCAACAGGTTATTAGAAGTTTCCCTGCACCATCTCCTCAAGACGTTCCCAGCCTGGAGTGCGTCCAGTGGACTATTAAGGATTTGGCCAAGTGCATTGTGGGAATTGTAGTTCCAATCTTCCAAGAACCATCTCAGAGCTTCTACACCCTTGGATTTGTGTTTTGGACACTTTGAACCCTCCAGAGGAACTTCAGGAAGAAGTTTCAGAAGTTTGGAGCAACTTTTGGAAAAAACTCCATAAGGGGACCGACCCGACATCGAGAGTAAAGCTGACTACCTTCAACCGTGAACCGGCCAGGATTTCATGTTGGTCCCGCTAAAAGCTCCGGTGCTCCGGACTTCCAGGATTTGACCGGGGCCTCGCTGAGAAGCCATCTGACGAAGTTGCATTGCAATCGGCCTGCTGGAAGGGACTGCACCACGTCGAGAGAAAATCCTCCAGGAAAGTTTCTAAGTCCGAAGGTAAAATTTTGACCTGGGCCTCCCACTTAGGGGTCGATTCCGATTCGGGCCGGAAATCTCTCCGACCGAGCCGGACCCAGAGAGATTTCCGACCGAATCGGACCCGTGCAGTCCGACCGAACGAGTCCGATGCATTCGTATGCCACCGGACACGAGTCGGTCGGACTCCCATTGAAGTCAATGGGAGCCGGTCGTACAACGCGTACGCGGGCTCCCATTGACTCAATGGGTGCGAGTCGGACAAGTGCGCCCCCTACAGCGGGTACGCTGGCGAGCGGTTCGCGCCGTACACGCACAGGTAGGGGGACCCATGGGTCCCCCTGTGTGCGACTCGCGCGGCTACGCGTACAGGGGGTCCGACACGGACCCCCAAAGTACGGCTCCGACAGCTCTTACGAGCCGGACGGCGCGGCTCGGTCGGACTGCTCGCGGCGCGCATCGTACTTACCCGGCCGGAAAACGTCTCCATTGCGCGGTGCGAATCGGGTCCGAGCGAGTCGGTCGGAGCGGTACGATCCGGGTACGAGTCGGTCGGAGCGGTCGGGTCGCCCGGACGAGTCGGTCGGCGAATTCGCATCGTACTCGCTCGGCCGGACCCGCGTACGATTCGGTCGGGAACAAGGGCTCCGAATCGGATCCGGTAAAGCCGAATCCTATTCGGAGCCCTACCGGCCGAGATCGGAATCGGCCCCTTAGTGTATCCGACCAGGGCTCCATCGCGGTCGCCCTCAAACTTTGACGTTGTCCCGGTCAAGCATGACCAGGTGTCCCAAGTTGACACTAAGGGGCCGATTCCGATCTCGGCCGGTAGTGCTCCGAATCGGATTCGGATTCACCGGATCCGATTCGGAGCCCTGTTTCCCGACCGAATCGTATGCGGGTCCGGCCGAGCGAGTACGATGCAAGCACCCGCGAAATCGCCGACCGACTCGAACGCGGCTTCAACACGCTCCGACCGACTCGCATGGACACGACTCGCACCGCGCTATGGAGACGTTTCCCGGCCGGGTAAGTACGATGCGCGCTGTGAGCAGTCCGACCGACTCGCGCCGTCCGGCTCAAAAAAGCTGTCGGAGCCGGACTTTGGGGGTCCGCGTCGGACCCCCCTGTACGCGTAGGCACGCGAGTCGCACACAGGACCTGTGCATGTACGCCGCGATGCGCATGGACGTGTACACGCTGTAGGGGGCGCCCTTGTCCGCCTCGCACCCATTGAGTCAGTGGAGCCCGCGTACGCGTTGTACGACAGGCTCCCATTGACTTCAATGGGAGTCCGACCGACTCGAGTCAGATAGCATGCGTGCGCATCGTACTCGTTCGGTCGGACTGCTAGGGTCCGATCCGGTCGGAATTCTCTCCGGGTCCGGCTCGGTCGGAGAGATTTCCGGCCGGAATCGGAATCGGCCCCTTAATGTTTTTAAGCAGTAGAAAGTGTTTAATCTTTAAAAATTCATATCTCCGGTTTCCTATTTTGGATTTTTGTCATTTTGCTGTCATTTTAAAGATAAAAATATTTTCTATTTATTTAAATTGGTGTGGGATTTTTATTCTGCGTTGTGTTTTACTTATTTAATGTACTGGTGTTTTTAAATGCTTTACATACCTGTCCCCTGAGTTAAGCCTTCCTGCGCTGAGGCAGCTGCCAAGGGTTGATCCAGGGGCTAATGTGTTGAGACCTTGACTGGACCTTATCTTGCGGTGGTGGCCTTATTGCTAATGGTAGGTGCATACTTACCCCTAATAATAATCCACCTTCCAACAGTGACAAATAGGCAGTCATACCCTATTGATGTATGGCCAGCACATATTTTTGACAGCTTGTTCGAGTGGAGTTTTGGCCCAATTGACACCCAAAGCAGTTAGTACTTGTGTTTACCGCACATTCCAACCTGACTTTTAAATCTACTCTAAACAAAGGTCTTATTTAAATAGGATTAATAGGAGACCACATGCAATGCAGATGTTACATATTTATATACCTGGCATTGGCTGGGAACCAGACACCACAACCTTGTCATGATGGCTAAAAGTTTATATATCTTGTTTTTTTATCACAGTTACGACATATTCGGAAAGTTGCGGTTTCTACGATGTGATAAAGAACTTGACCATTCTGACGGATCCACTTTTTCATGATGTACGTCCAGTGAAAGACACAAGGGACATTACTGTAGTGACGCTGGATTTCACTCTGTACGCAATACTAGACCTGGTAAGATGGCATCTCTCATAATGTTATGGACTGGTAGCAGTGCTTAACATGTGGCGTGTTTGCAGGTGGTGGGCACTGGCACTAACATTTGGGAACTGGGACTTATTTTTTATCATTAAACTTTGCCCTAGAAAGAGAATGGAAGAAAGAGAGACCAAAGGAGGAAGAGAAAGATAGGAAAACTAAGCCAAACAAAGAAAGTACTGGTAAAAAAGCAACTGCAAGTGTGAGCTAAAGATACAGGAAGTATAGGGTGGTGATAGAAAGAGACATGAGGGGGAGATGCAAGATATCATACCAAATCCAAAGTGGGCCACATAGCTCCAAGCAACAAAAGTTATAGATATAGTGCAGTGTTTGATTATAAAAACCCAGAAATATTCGCTGGTAAGATGCACTGAATAATATGTCGAAATGGTAGTGAGTCACACAATGACACCATCTTACTCAATACCATACATAAAAATGAAATTAAACAAACTAGTATACAAGTTATCAGTAATAGTCACTTCTGTGTATGGAAACAGCTAAAGGCAGGCACCTTTTCTACCTAGAAAGTGTAGCAATGATCACAATATGGACCTGAAAGAGAAAAGAGAAAACTTATAAATTCCAATAACCACTTGAAATGTCCCAAGACCATTAAACAATGCATATGAAGTGATTTTGAGATACTCTTTTTATGTACAGAATTACCACGCAGGATAGCTTAGACCAGCTGTAAACACGACTGATTCCTCCCTCTAAAATGCTTAAGAAAAGCAAGCTTTAAATGACAAAACTGCTTGTTTACTGAGCTAAGAACACCCAACATATGTTTTTTTGCCCTTGGCTCTAATCCAGACCTCAGATGATGATTTTCATTCTCAGTTAATATCCTACCTCAGTGTATAATTTTAGACAATTTGATCAATGATCAAATCAAATGAAATATCAAGAGTCAGCTAAGAGTGTAGGCCTTTATTGATTGTATAACTCTATATTACTGTGATAACATAATGTAACCACTAGTGGTGCCCAGCTGGATGCTCTGGATTTCCCAGCCTGCTCTTCCCAGTGCAGTACAATTACCCAGACCAATGGTAATTGGCTTGAGGCACACTACAATCTCCTCAACTTGCTCTCTAAAACTATATTTGAACATTGGAGAAATGCACAAGTATAACAGGATGTGTTTGAAATAGAAGGGGTTTCCTGGTTTTCTATCCGACAACATAATGTAACATAACATAACATATCATAAAATGTGGCGGTGTTCTTTATGTAAAGGGCTGAACAAATGTACAAGTATTACGGTTGTATTATGGTTGAAATATTTATGAATGTTGTATTTTAAAACAGTAACCTCCAAACTATTGTGATTGATTGACAGATTGAATTACCCCCTTATGGATAGAGTTCAACAAATTTGAACTTTTCTGCTTGTAGAGTTCAATAAGTGCCCTTGGTTACTTTAAGGGACTAAGTGTAATCAATTTTAAAAGGTTGTTAGAAATGATAATATTCTTACTCTTGCTGACAAGGAATTTCTTGCCATGTCTTACAGTTAACTTTACTAATACCCTTTCCATTACATTTATTATTTGAATGAGCCAAATCATAGTATTAAAGTAAATCAGATAATGTACAACAATTTTGACACCAAATGTTTGTTGACAAAATTTCTAACAAAACTAAACTTGCATATTTATTTCTGATCTGTATTTTCTAAGGTGTATATATTCTTATTTTCCTTTCAGGACATGAAATTTCAAACCCTTAAAACATTTGGTTGGCTTACTATCGTAAGTTGGAGCGCTTTCAAGCTATGCAATGATTTGGAGATCAGTGTGGCAGCTGAGAACCCAGCAGTGCATCCAAAACTGAGACAACAATGCCACCCTGTAAAAATGTGCAATATGCAAAGCAAGTAATTCACAGTACAACTGATGATGGTGCTCTTTGTGTTACCATGACGTCCAGTCCTACGTCACTGCTGAACAACTTATTTGTGTTTGGTATTTGTTTCCTTCATTATGAATGACCATAAACATAATGTACACATTATAATGAATTGCTCTGAGCGCTACGTGTTCCTGTGACATAGACATAAACGTTGATTCCCACAACATATGCTCTACGTATTATTACCCACAGATGACATTGCCAAAAAAGGGTAGGATTCAAGGGGCCTGGTGACCAAAGTACTTAATTTCCCAGTAAAAGTAAATTCTTTATGGAGAAGCCAATAATTCAGTCATCACTGATGTGTCCAATGAGAATGTGATTTCCTTTTGCAGAGGGCAAACAATAAACAGAGTGGAAGCCTACATCAGTATGTCTATTCATCTAGCCACCCATCAGCCCTACTGCCCATTTATGTGTCTGCTTGGGTGTTGTCTTTCATTATTTGTGTTTTTGGAACTGGATTTGCATCTGCATGTGTGAGCATCTGGATGCTAATCTATACGCATGGGTACATGGATGCTCTTTGGTTTTTGAACATGAATGCATTTATGTCTAATTGTGTGCATGGATGATTTCCTGGCTGGTGGCCTGTTTGCATGGGTGCCTGTGTGCTTGGACACATGAATATCTTATGGTCTGAATTCATGGGAGTCTGTAATAGTGTTAGAATGTGTGTGCCTACTTGCCATAAGTATGTGTTACTTGATTGAATGTGATTTCATAGCAAAACTATTTCATGGAATATCATTATTTAGAAACCATTTCACCTAAACTGTTTAATGAAAATTATCAGGCTGACTGGCATTTACCATTTCATTAAAACCTATTCATAGAATATTTTTTTTCGAAATTGGCTTTTGCATGCTTATTTTGTAAGGTATAACGGCAATGGTAGCAAGCCTTACTTTCAGAAACATTGTCTGAGGTATTTATTTCAGTGCTTTGCTTCAGGGAACATTATTTTGGATGATATTATTTACATTTTCAAGCAATTACTTTGGATGCTTTTAGCTTTCCGACTCCCCACCTTCCCTAAACACCATTGATTCCTGACCCCTGACAAACCTTAAACCACCCATCACTGCCTCCTAAAAACCTCACATCACGTCTGAATTCTACTGATCCCTGACCCCTAAACTCAACCCATCCCGAACCCTGAAAACCCTATTTACCCCTAAACTCCACCCATCACTGAACCCTGAAAGCCCCTCACTACACAAAAACTCTTTCCATCCATGACACCTAAACTCCTGCCGCCCCTGAATCCTAAAAGTTCTTTCTATCCCTAAATACCACCCATTGTTGAACCCTTAAAGCCCCTCACTATCCATAATCTCCACCCATCCCTGAACCTTAAAAAAAAACATCACCACCCCTAAACACCCCCGTCATTGAACACTAAAAACCACGCACCAACCCTAAACTCCACCCTTTCCTCAACCCTAAAAACCCCTTTCTATATCTCAACTCCGCTCATCCCTGAGTCCTCAAAATCTCGCACCACGATAACCTCTAACAAGTCCTTTCTGCCCATGAACTCCACCCATCCCTGACCCATAAAATCCCCACCACCCCTCAACTCCTTGTATTCCTAAACCCTAAAAACCCTTCAAATGTTATCCATGACTAAACCTTAAAACTTCCCACTATCCATCCGTGAACCCTAATAGCCAGAAAACACCCCTACACTCCACTCATCCGTGAATCCTAAAAACCCCTCATCACCCCTAAAGTCCACCCATTCCTGATCTCTAAAAACCCTCACACCCGTAAACTCCATCCCTTCCTGAGCCTGAAAAAATCCTCACCACCCCTAAACTCCACCCATCCCTGAACTCCGAAAAAAGCTTTCTATGCTTAACCCACTCTCCCCTGGCCCCTTAAAACCCTCATCACCCCAAAACTTGATTTATCCATGAACCCAAAAAACCCTCACCACCCCTAAATTCTGCTCAAGTTTAATGCAATTACAGACCTTTCCTTAAAATTATCTTTCCTTGAAATGTATCTCTTTTAAGTTTCGATTTATTTGTTTTCCTTTAAAATTGTCTGTCTCTAAAATTGGTTTTCCATGATTTGGTTTCCTCCGATGTCGTTTCTCAATTTAAGTTTTTCCATCAAATCACATACATCAGTGTTGCTTTCTATGTACATGCACAAGTGATGTGTGTTAACGTCTGCAGGGATGCTGTGTTTCTGTATGCAGTATACAAAATCCAAATCTATATGCTTTGTCATTGCTTTGTAAACATGCCTTTGTATTTGACCTTGAGTGCAAGGCACTTAACCACAACTACTGCCATTGTGAAGGTCAAATGTTGCATTTAATTGATGCATTTAGTCAAATTGTTAGCTTCAATATGAAGTACAAATGCTGAGTTGCAAGAAAATAATCTAAATGCGGATACAACACCCAGAGTTTCTGACAGAAAATATGAACATTTGTCTTTCAGACATGGGAAAATGAGTATTTGACATGGGATCCAACACAATTTTGTGGCATTTCAAAAATTTCTGTTGGCACATCGTCGGTGTGGAGGCCAGACCTCTTTGTCTATGAAATGTAAGTGTTTGGTATTGATTTACTTTCATGCAGCCATTTTGATAAAAAAATGAAGTTGTTAGAAATTGTTGGTTGCCATCCGGGAATGACACTGCCCATTTCACTGCCATTTAGTGCCTTCGTATAATCTATTAATCACACTTAGATGCAGTCTGTGGCAGGAAGTCTTTATTTTAAGTAGTTACGTGATGGATCACACGATCTGTATTAAAACACACATCTAGCGCATCGGTCGTTCGTTAATTATGAAATATTGCATCCTATCTCATGAGTTTTAACCTTTCTCCAAACAATATCCATTATTGCAGATGTCTGTAAATCGTAACGAAAAGTATGTTATGCATTGTGAAGTGAGTGTATCGCCTCTCCGGGATTGCATGCTCTCATAAATAAAAAATCAACTTTACTGGCAATAAGAAGACGATTGAGCCTGGAAGAGGGGCTTACTTATTGAATTCATGGCTCTTCAGCGTTCATTTCCACAATTACACTGACAAAAAGGAATCGTTTTCTTGAAATCTATCTATCTATCTATCTATCTATCTATCTATCTATCTATCTATCTATCTATTATATATATATATTACTCTTTGGTAATGTAATTTGGGAAATAATATATATATGGACATATACATATATATATATATATATATATATATATATATATATATATATATATATATATACATTATCTACTGGCGGTCGCCAGTAGATAGTTATAGTTAGGACCTATTTTCCATAGGAAATCCGCAACATTCTATTTGAAATAACTTTGGCGCCGGTTGACGAATCTTCGCGAAATTTTCAAACTTGTTGGGGCGCTCCGGTCTGCTCCTATCCTGAAAGTCTCGGGGTGATTCGTCAAGCAGGGGCCGAGAAAAAAGGGGGGTCCCAAAACGCGTTTTCCCCATGCAATTTTCCATAGGAACCTTTAGTCGCAGCTACAGCCCGAACTGCTGAACGGAATTACACCAAATTTGGCAAATAGGTAGCCCGTGGTTCAGTGTCGTGCCTTTTGCTTAAATGGTGTAAATGCGTTCAGTAGTTCCTGAGAAAATCAAAAGTAAAGTCACATATATATCTATGGCCGAGTAGGGTCCGCGTACCCTCCCGATCACGAGCTGCATGCTAATTGGCTGTCAAGTGGCTGTCAACACTCCAAATCAGGAAGTGTTGGCAGCCATTTTATGCCTCGGTAGAACCGAGGCACAGAAACAAGTGCGCAAAACGCACAAAGGGGGCAGGGTAGAAACACCCTGACCCCCTAGGTCTGCTCAGGGGGTCCCACAAGGACCCCCATGGCAGAAAAAAGCATTTTGTTTTAAAAAAAATCGGCGGGATGCGCTTAGGGTGCGCGGATCCCGCCGAGAAAAAAAAAAGAAACAAGTGCGCAAAACGCACAAAGGGGCAGGGTAGAAACACCCTGACCCCTAGGTCTGCTCAGGGGTCCCACAAGGACCCCTGGGCAGAAAAAGCATTTTTAAAAAAAAACAAATTGGCGGGATGCGCTTAGGGTGCGCGGATCCCGCCGTAAAAAAAAATCGAAGCGCGGTCTCCCGCGCTTGGAGGCTATTTTGCCCCCGGGTGGGCCAAGTCCCGGGGGCATGTGGGGTTTAATTTATATTTTATAGGGGGGCCTCTAAGGCCCCCCAAGCCCCGGGGACCGCCACCCCCCAGGGCTTTAAATAAAAAAGGGTGCAGGAGGGCTCTCCGCCCTCCCGCAGCCCCGGGGACCGCCACCCTCCGGGGCTTCTTTTTTTAGTTTTAATAACCTGTGTGGGGGGGCTCCAGCCCCCCCACATGCCCCGGGGACCGCCACCTCCCCGGGGCACTTAGAAAAAGAAATGTGGGGGTCCGTTTCAGACCCCCGAAGCCCGGGGACCACCACCTCCCGGGGCTGTGCAAAGGAAGGGAGGGGGCCGTGCGTCCCCCTCCTGGAGCCTGTGGTGGCCCTGGGGACCACCACCCCCAGGGCCGGCTCCTGCAGTGTCCCGGGGTGCCTACCCCGGGACACTGCTGTTTGCATGGCAGGACGGGAGCCGCGCGGCTCCCGTCCTGTCATTGCAAACTAGCTTGCTTCATTGAGCGAGAGCAGGAAACCTGCTCTCGCTTCAATGAAGCAAGCAGATTGCTTTTCCATAGGGGAGCTGCATGTCAGCAGCTCCCTTATGGAAAAGCAATGCCGGCTCCCGCAGGACGCGGGGAGCCGGCGGGACCGTGCGGGGATTGGGGACCCCCACGGTCCCCAACGAGTGGCCAGGCCCTGGGGGATGGGGTCCCCGGGGCCATTAGTGGCTCGGGAGGGGGCCACGCAGCCCCCTCCCAAAATTGAATTAAAAAATAAATAAAAATAAGGACAGAAAGGCCGGCCCCGAGGGATGGGGTCCCCGGGGCCTTAAATGGCCTGAGGAGGGGGCCATGCAGCCCCCTCCAAATATTTTTTTTTTAAAAGAGGGCATGCCCCGGGGGATGGGGTCCCCGGGGCCAATAGAGGCCCAGGGAAGGGGGCCACGCGGCCCCTTCCCGTTTTTTTTTTCTTTAAAAAAAAAAATAACATCCTCAGGCCCCGGGGATGGGGTCTCCGGGGCCAAAAGTGGACAAGGGAAGGGGGGCCACGCAGCCCCCCTCCCATAGAAAAAATATTGAAAAAAAAAATAAAAAAGACCGGCATCGTGCCGGAGGCCCCGCCCCTCCCTGCAGCACTCTGCAAACGCGCCCCTGGCGCGTTTTAAGAAGGGAAGTAATTCCCTTGAATATTGGGGGTCCCTGGGGGCCAACTAGCCCACCAGGAACCTCCAGTATGCGCCAGGGAGCTGCGTTGCAGAGAGGTGTACAGAGGCCACGCCCCTTTTACACCTCTCTGCAACGTAGCTCTGTGGCGCTTTTTGGAGGTACATGCTGGGCTAGTTGGACTCCAGGGACCCTCAGGATTCAAGGGGACTTAATCCCCCAACTTAAAACGCGCCACGGGGTGCGTTTGCACAGTGGTGTAGGGAGGGGGCGGGGCTTCAGGTGACATGTGTGCAAACAGGCCCCGTGGCGCGTTTTAAGATGGGAATTAAATCCCCTTCAATCCTGAGGGTCCCTGAGGCCAACTAGCCCACCAGGTACGTCCAGAAAGCGCCACAGAGCTGTGTTGCAGAGAGTTGTAAAAGGGCGTGGCCTCTGAACACCTCTCTGCAACGCAGCTCCCTGGCGCATACTGGAGGTACAGGGTGGGCTAGTTGGACCCCAGGGACCCTCATGATTCAAGGAGACTTAATCCCCCAACTTAAAACGCACCACGGGCCGCGTTTGCACAGTGGTGAAGGGAGGGGGCGGGGCACGTTATAGTTAGAAATTAGCATTTAAAAAATCTTTGAAATTCACTTAAAAAACCATAGGTTTCAGGCACGTTATAGTTAGAAATTAGCATTTAAAAAACCTTTGAAATTCACTGAAAAAACCATAGGTTTTAGGGACAGTTATAGTTAGTTGGACATTTCACTCGTACAAAACCCGTGAAATTCCCCCGTTATAGTTAGTTCAGGTAATTATAACTCGCGCCCCTCGCAATGCACTGCTGATGACGTCACATATTACATCACTCATGACATGGTCAGTGACAGCACTGATGACATCACTGAAGAATGTGCTAGTATTTGTATGAGTAAGTGAGTTGGTGTGTGTATAACTGTATAGGTGAGTAAATGGGTGTGTGCTTAATTTTTTGCATGACTGACTAGGTGTGTGAGTACCTCTATGGATGAGTGGCGGTGTGTGAGTGTTTATATAGGTGTATGAGTGCATATAATAGTCCTGTACTGAGTGACTATAAGTATGAGTGACTGTACGGGTGAGTGAGTAGATGTGTGTGTGTAGACCTAAGAATCAGTGAGTGTGTATATAGTAATTGGTGTTGGAGTGTCTATGGTTTTGACAATGGCAGTCTGTAATTTACAGTGGGTGTATCAAAAGTTATATTAGGGTGTGAGAAGATGCATCAAATTATCACATGGATGATGTCATCAGTGATGTCATCAGTGATGTCATTTGAGATGTCATCAGTGATGTCATCAGTGATGTCACTGACCATGTCATGAGTGATGTAATATGTGACGCCATCAGCAGTGCATTGCGGGGGCGCGAGTTATAGTTACCTGAACTAACTATAACGGGGGAATTTCACGGGTTTTGTACGAGTGAAATGTCCAACTAACTATAACTGTCCCTAAAACCTATGGTTTTTCAGTGAATATGTATATATATATATTTATATTGCTGTCAAAAAGCAGTCGTTTGCATAAAATCCAAATATATATATATTTAGATAGATATTTATGTAGATGTTTCTGTACATATGTACATATATATAAATATGTATATTTATTGGGCATTTAAGCCAGAATGTACCTAGCAGATACACTAATAGTGAATAGAATAAGAAGGAGAATTTTGTGAACAATACAGTGATTACTCTGGACAATGGACCGCTATGGTATTTTACCTGGACTCTCTTTTGTACTGTTATTTTACTGTGTTCTTTTATTCTCCTGGTGTTCTATTTTATTCAATTTTATTCCATTTTATTTAATTGTAATCTATTATTATCTGCTATTTATGATGGTATTTATTGTGTTGACACCAGTTTTAGACTATCAAATAGTTTTATTTTACTATTTATTGCTGTCATTGATAACTGTGTGTCACTGTCACTTTAAGCATTCACCTAAAAAATAGTATAAAACAACTACCCACCTGACAGAGCGTGTCATGTGATCAAGGCCCGAGGAAGGGCTGAAACGCGTCATGGCTGTAAAGGTTGGAGAGCAATAAATTTTATTCTTTACTGCACCAAAAACTGAGGTCCGTGCTCCGTTACTTGGGAAGTAATCCATGTCTGGCGGAGTTTCTCTTATATATACATATATATATATATATATATATATATATATATATATATAGCGTTTCTTTCCACAATTACATTACCAAAAGATAATATATATAATATATATATCATATAGAGTTATATATATTTTTGCACAAGCAGGTTCAGTCCCGGCGCACTCTACAGCGGGTACTGGCGATGGGTTGAACCTTTTGGCCCATACATCATTTTATATCCAAGATAATGCAGCACACAAGAGAATCCTGTAAAGTTCTTCTTTATTCAGAGAACACCACTGCTGCACCAACACGTTTCGACCTCATAGGGTCTTTTTCACGGTAGGTGAGTCTTTCTTCACTTATCATATTTATACCTACTCCCATCATTAGCCCATAATGAGGCATTGTGGGAGTTGTAGTTCAACAACATAACATTGCACATACACATCAGGTTTAAAACCACATTTCCTTGTGTGTATATGGGTATTTTCATTTTTCTCATTTTTATACTTTAGTATTATCTGTAAGGCCTAGTACTGAGATATAGTTAATACACCTATGAAGGATTAAGATATACCCATTGTGCAACAGAGACAAAATGTGAAGATAATATCATTACTGTGGAACTGATGAACTATGGTACTATACCTGTATGTCAACCTCATTGACACAACATTACTAATGTACTATTGAAAATTTTATCACCGAAACATAATTAATTACAGGTACCGGACCCATACATTGTGCATATATAATTCGAGCACTTGTCTTACCACGATTGATTGCCTTAAAATGCACAAATATGCTTACATTTCGGTTGACCAATGACATGGTTTCACGTATGTGAATTGGTACTATACCAGGAATTGATGAGGTGTTAATGAACTTAATTTCACAGTACAAACTGATGTTATGTTGGCTAGCCGGTATTATTAACTATATCTCAGTACTAGGCATTACAGATAATACTAAAGTATAAAAATGAAAAACAAAAATACCCATATACACACAAGGAAATTTGGTTTTAAACCTGATGTGTATTTGCAATGTTATGTTGTTGAACTACAACTCCCTCAATGCCTCGCTATGGGTTAATGATGGACGTAGGTATAAATATGATAAGTGAAGAAAGACTCACCTACTGTGAAAAAGACCCTGTGAGGTCGAAATGCGTTAGTGCAGCAGTGGTGTTTTCTGAATAAAGAAGAACTTTACAGGATTCTCTTGTGTGCGGCGTTATCTTGGATATAAAATAAATATATATGTGTGTGTATATATATGAAGGTATAGACATATACCGAAACAGAAAAGTGAGTATTTGAGATGCAAATGTGTGTATTTTCAAACCCCATAAATTCCCAAAAATATTTAAAACTGATAAATGATAACCATGCAACATTGGGAGATTTATTACTAATATTATTACCTTGGTGCCAGGGGCATTGCAGATGTGGCTGTTATGTTTTACTCTTTTAGAGGCATTCAAAATTGACAAAGCCTTTTTTACATTTGTGCTGGTAATTCTGCTCGGAGGTGATCACAGCTGGTAATCTTGCATAGGGTGGCCACTCATATAATCTTTTCGTGTGTGTGGGGCAATAATAATATTAGTAGCTCAGAATGATTTTCACCAAACATAAGCAGCTCTTACTACTGAAAAGTTGGAGACCATATATATATATATATATATATATATATATATATATATATATATATATATATATATATATATATATATGTGTGTAATATATATATATGTACATCTATGTGCATACACATACATATATATATATATATATTAAAAACATCAGCTCAAAATATTTTCCTTACTTTCCTCAGTACTATTTTGAAATGAAATAATGCTGCTCAGTACTTTACCTTGAAACTGTGCTGGCTGGAAGATAGGGCCGTGACTTAGGGCCTGATTACGAGTTTGGTGGACAGGGTTACTCTGTCACAAAAATGATGAATATCCCGTCTACCAAATTACAATTCCATTATATCCTATGGAACTTGTAATAAGGCGTTTAGGGAGTTGCCCATCTTCCCAACTCGTAATCAGGCCCTAAGCACCTAAAAGATCAGTTTCAGCCAGTCAGAGCTTTGTGGCAAATGCTATCTCAGCTACCACATTTTCAGTCCCATCCTTTACAGATCATTCTTGTTAAGTGTGTTAGCCCAATTAATCAGACTGAAAGAAAATTAAAAATACAACTCACAGATTACACTGATTTGTTAAATGAAAGCCCAGGTCTGCAACATAGGACTCACAAACTGCAGTTTTTACTGTGTAAAATAGTACTAGAGTAGCACTACTCAGATACTGCACAATGCAATTCACAAACCTACATCAAGAGACATCAGCTTCTGCTTCTCTTATCTTTTCTATGCAGAACCCTCGGCCACAGTGGTGTTGATATTGCACATGTCGAGATATGAATTCATTGTAAATGTAGACATGACATGGGGTTGGGATAAAATAGGAATTATTTACTATTAAATGAAAAGGGTTCAGGTAAATTTAATCAGGGGTTTGAAAGGACAAGATAACACAAAACACACACCCACTCAAGACAATTGAGCAGTGGCGGCCAGTACTTTTAGCAGGGAGGGTGGCAGGCGGGTGGGTCAGACACACACACATACACACTCACTCACACCCATGCATTGACATAAGTGCACAAAAACACACATTCACAATGCTCATGCCCAAATATTCATACATACACACACGCATGCACTAAACATTAAAAAAAACATTGCTCTTAGCTGCTGCAGCTCTCAGGGAGGGAATCCTCAGAAGTCCCAGGGGGGATGGGACTGCCACCTTCTCGCATTGGCTGACCTTAGGTTCAGCTCAGGCAGCCAGGAGCCTGCACATTTAGCTCATGTCTAGCTCCTGACTGCCTGACCTGAACAAAAAGAGTGTTTGTCAGGCTGATCTTTACTCAGCTTGACAAACACTTTTCTTGTTGGGAAAAATGTGGGGGGCTGGGTCCTCAGACCGTAAGAATGGACCACGTCTGCATTTGAGAATCACAAAACACACTTCTGACATTAATACAGCCCAAAAGGTGAAAACACAGGCTCCAATGTACTTCAGCCCAGCCTTGGGGCAAGGCAAGCACCCTACATAGCCAACCACTTGTGCTGCTAAAGACTCTCATACAAAACACAACAAAGGCACCACACGTGAACAACCACTGGTAGTGCAACACATTCTCATAGAAAACAAAGGAGATAGGGAACTAAAATATCACCCATAGGAATGAATGTGACATAAATTAAATTAGATCTACGTTTAATAATGTAATTATTGATTTTTTGAAATATAATAAACTTTATAAAAATAATGAAACATCTAAAAAGTTTGTAAACTAATTACCTGTACAACGTTTAACCAAGAGTTTACTAAATATTAAATTACATTAAAAAATGATAGTGAGGTGGAGAATATTTTTAAATTATTGTTTAAAAGTTAACCCATATATGCTAAATTAATACATTTACACCAACTTATTTTTAGGTCGAGCATTCGAGACCTCTTGTATATACTTTAGTATATATACTTTAGTATATACTTTAGTATATACTTATATGTGTATGTACTTTGTGGGCTCTGGAGATCATCCCTAGGACTTGTCTGCTTCCGCTTAGGGACTTTTTTTCTGTTCTACTGCCTCTATTTAACTGTCTTGATAGAAAACGACCAGCAGAGGTCACTAAAATACCAGAATTGCTTTCTGCTGAGGGACTTTCTTTTTTTAATTTTTCTGGCAACTGCCTCTATTTAACTTTCTTGATAGAAAACGACCAGCAGAGGTCAGTAAAATACCAGAATCACTTTAGCATTCTCTAGATTCCAGTCCATAGAAATTGTCTTCCACGAGCACCCGTAGACAATAATATTTTTTTCAAATCTTGTATTTTCAGTGATAAGACCACTGAAGGCCCTGATTTTATATTAAAACAGAGCTTTGGACTATACCATTTCCCCCTGAAAAGCAATATTTCTCTCCATGTGTTCCCATACCTGGCGTGTCACGCAGTTTGGTGCTTACTTTCCCTCCATGTTAAAGAACAGTAGATGTTTCAGCACCCAGGCTAATGTGCTGCATAGCTAAATACATATAAGGTCCCAAAGGCGAGACCGATTCCATTGCAAATGCTTGTTTAATATGCATTTAATTTGATGAGTTAATGTGCTGTAAACTTGCATTTTAAGTTTTTCAGGTGAGTAATAAATATTTAAAATTAATCATACATTAAAATATTTGTATTTATTATTGTTAAAAAAATAATACACTTTATTATATTTCTCTATATTTTCCAATAGGGAGATCTCCACCTTGGTGCTAGAGATATCCACTAACAAGCTAAAAGTTACTAGTAGAAACGTTTTACTTGTAAATTCTGTAGGTTCCACCCTCTCATATGAGGGAGTGAAGACATATAGCTAGGTATAAATCTCCTCTGTTGAATAGCAAAAAAGTTGAAGAGTTACACCTATGCATGTGCATAAACATAAATGTGTATATTTACCTTTGTTAATCAGGCCCCGTGTGTCTTACCAACTTGGAAGGATGTGGCATCCCTACCACTAATACTGACAAACACAGCCAAAGCTGTTGCTGAGCAGATTTATGTAGTGTAAAACTCACACTAAGCAGAACTCCAGTCACTGAAAAAAACCAAAGGTTAAAGGGATGTTATAATTAGGTGAAAATTTAAAGTTAAAGCATACCGTTTAAAAAAAAACCACTGAAATTCACGTTATACCTATCTCAAGTAACTATAACTGGTGCCCTAAAATAACTATAACTTGCTCCCCCTTTGGCCTTGCGCAGCATGGAGTAGGCAGCAGGGCCTGGCCTGCATCCAGACCCTGCATCCAACCCCTCACGAACATGCAACCCCAAGCCACGCATGGCCTTCGGTGCTCAAGAAATGGGCATCAGGGGAGGTTGAGCGCAAGGCCTGGGTGTTAATTTAAATAAGGCTGACCTACTGACTTTGTCAAAGGATCAGAAAACAGAAATTTAAAAAGTGCACCTACTGGCTTTATGAAGGGCTCAGGATATCAACACATATAAAGCACATGTATAGTCTTTCTTAAAAAAAGACCAATAGTTACAATGAAATGTATATTTCAATAATTCATACAGTACAGTGTTTAATAAATGTAATTGTCACAAAAAATTTAATAAAGTTTAACTTAAAAAAACAAACAGGCTTTTGAGCCTTTTAAAAAAAAATTCAAGCTGCACAGTGTAGCAATCAAACACACCACAAGGGTTCTCTACACTCCAGCTGATGAGCATAGCGCTCCAGTTAGGAGTTCTCCTGGGTTCATGAACTTAATGAACCAGGAGACTTACTGCTTTTTTAATGTTGCTGTGGAGCTGCTGCACTCCCTGCAGCCCCTCACAACATTACAAAAATGCTTGGTGGTGTCTCTATCCCTTCTAAGGATATGTTATATTATGTTATGTTACAGGGTATTTGTAAAGCGCACGGCTACTCCAGAGAGTGTCCCGGCGCTGACTTGACCCCCATAGACAGAACAGTGTACACATCAGCAGGTGCTTCATCTAATGTTGAAAAAGCCACGTTTTTAGCTTTCTCCTAAAGCTAAGGAGATCTTGCACCTGTCTCAGGGAGGGCGGCAGGCTATTCCATAGCTTTGAGGCCGCAACCTGGAAAGAGCATCCGCCCATATGCGCACAAGCGAATTTTGGCACGATCGACAACCTCTGAGTCGAGGACCGCAAGGTTCTGGATGGTGCATAGGGCTGAATTCTGTTCCTGATATAAGGGGCCCCTATGTTGTGCAAGGCCTTAAAGGCCAGCACCAGGGCCTTAAATTTAACCCTCTTTCGCACCGGGAGCCAGTGCAGGGACATCAAATGAGGCGTCATGTGTGTCCTCGGGTCAACCATAAGAACGGCCCTTGCTGCCGCATTTTGTACCACCTGCAGGCGGCCGAGAAGGTAATCAGGGAGGCCTAGGTACAGAACGTTAACGTAGTCTAACCTTGACGTTATCAGAGCTTGGACCACGGTTTTCCTATGCGAGACTGGAAGTAGAGGGAGGAAGTTCCTCATCGTTTTCAGTAGCCCAAAACATGTGCCAGCCACTGCTTGGACTTGGGACTTCATGGACATGTCCGCGTCCCATTTCACCCCAAGATTTTTTACGGTGGTGACTGGGCTGGCCGGGGGACATCTCCTGGGGCCACCATTGGCGCCATTCCTCGCCAGGACTATGGCCGAAGAAAATGATTTCCGACTTTTCTGAGTTGCATAGCAGTTGATTTTGCCTAAACCAGGCGAACACCTTTGTCAGGCAATTGTTTATTTCACTTCCTCTCAGAGCATCATCCTTCTACGCAGGTAAACAACAACTGCGTGTCGTCGGCATAGGATATAACTTTAGCTCCGTATTCCTCTGCCAGTAGTGCAAGGGGAGCCATATATAAGTTGAACAAAGTTGGGCTTAAAACAGAGCCCTGTGGCACTCCTACCCTCATCGGGGGGATAGAGGCAAGTTTCAAGATCCCTCATAGGGCATTATGGGGCACTCCTTCAAGTATCAGTGAATAATAGATGAGCGACTCCAGCAGCTTATTTATAATTCATATTTTTTTATTTTATTTTTATTTTGGCTGTCCCAGTGTCCACCAGGGACAGCCAGATCCTTATTTTTTATTGGGGGCTGCAGGGGACCTCCAGGTCCCTTGTGACCCGCCGCTTCCCCTGCCACATCCCATTCTGGGTGCCAGTAGGAAGGGGGGGTGTCCTCCCTCCCCGAGTCCATACTGACCCCATGGACCCAATCCCCCAGGGCTGAACTATACATAAAGGGGAGGGGGAGTGTAGCCCCTCTCACCGAGCCTTTGCAGGCTCCAGGGACCTCATCCCCCAGGACTGTAGTCTCTTTTAGGGGAAGGGAGGCACACAGCCCCCACCCCAGCCTTTACAGGCCCTGGGGACCCCGTATCCTGGGGCTGTATTCATTTATAATGGGGGGACCTCCTCCCGGAGCCAATACTAGCCCCGGACACCCCAACTCCTGGGTCTAATGTGGGTGTCCAGTGCCCACCTGGGGTACCCACATCACAAAACTTTGGGGCCCCGCTGGCTCCCAAGCACCCATCCTGGGTGCAGCGAGAGCTGGCTTAACTCCCACTCCGCGAAAGCAGATTTTAATCTCTGCTCTTGTGGGGTGGGAGAAGTCTCTGTTTTCTTGCCCACAAGAGAGCAGCCAGGGAAGTAAATATGTGTTCCCACCCGGCAGGAGCATTTATGTGGCTCCCTCCAGGTGTAAGCATACATGTTTTCCCTACATGCGCTCTTGTGGGCAGGGGAACTGTGTCCCAGTGGTGGGCTCCCTGGGACAGGGGGACCCTGGGGCTTTTCAAGGCTTGGGGAGGGGGCTGCGCGCATGCTTCCCTTTTCAAAATAGCAGCTCTGTGGAACGGGGTCTCAGGGGACTTGCCAGGTTTGGGGAGAGTGGGCAGCACGCCCCCTCCCTTTTTCAATATTTTTAACCAAAGGGGATGGGTTCCCTGGGTCCTTTTGAGGCTTGGGAAAGTGAGTCGTGCATCCCACTCCCCATTAATATAGAATTGGCCCCAGGGCATGGGGCACCAAGGCCTGAGAGAGGCTTAGGGAGGGGGTCCATGTGCCCCCCTCCCCATTAATTTAATGGCCTGCGGAATGGAGTCCCAGGGGCCTCCTAGAGGTTCAGGGTGGGGAGCCACTCACCCCCTCCCCTAAATAATCAAATGCATCATCCCCCAGACCCTGACCCACCCAGGAGGTGTTACATTTTTCAATGTGAGGTCTGCATCAAATGTGCGGTAATATTTAAACTATATATATGCTTTTTGCCCCCTCACATGGCCTAGAGTGGCAGGGTATCCCTATCTACCCCGTAATATCTTTTTTATCATTTTTTCCTGGACTCAGAGTTGTTGAGCCTTAATATCTCAAAAAGCTACATAACGGATTTACACCAAATCACTAAATGCACACTTTCTGGACCAAGATCTATCTTTCTGCCAAAGTTTGTGTAGTTCCGTTTAGCAGTTTCTGCTTTATCGCTATTCAATTTTCCTATGGAAAAATGAACAAGGAAAATACGTTTTGTGACCCCCTCCTTTTTCTTGGACCCCGCTTGATGGATCATCCCGAAGCCAAGGAGGAAGAACATTTTTTGGGAAGATTTGTAAAGATTCGTTAATCTGCGCCAAAGTTATCGGCAAACCAAAAAATGCTTGGAATTGTTTTTTATTGGCAAGGGAAATTGCGACTGAAAACTATGCATATACCTTTTGGATCGTTGGCATTCCCAAAGCTTTCCAGAGAGTTTAATCTCTTGTGCAGGATGAGAAAAGCAAGTTACCAATTTTTGGAAATGGTTTGACTTACCAACAGTTACCGTTGCACCATTGCAGTTCTTTAACCTTGCTTTAGCATGTAAGGAATATAAAGCAAATGACACATTCTATAGATGGGGTTGGATTCTAGTCATCACCTCTTCATTGTGAAACCCGATTTGTCTTCATATGTGTGAATTTTCCTGTGCTGCTTGGACAGTGAAGGCAGAGGTTTCCGAAGAGTCCACCAAGGATCCACGAATGGTGAGTGGAAGGAAGTGTAACCTCAGTGCTGCTGGTGCGGTGAGGTGACGAGATATGTTGATGAATACGGAGAATGACCCATGAAGGTCAGGACCTGGAAATGCCAGAAACACCATTTAGGATGCAGAAGACATCAAATCATGCTGTGATGAGGAGGTAGGTGCATCAGTAGAGGAGCATCATCTTGAAAGAACCATACATAATAAGCCCAGGACTGCAGGAGTTTGGCTGAAATACTGCTTGTCAGACACATTTGAAAGGGGTTTGCAGACAGAATATGGTCTCTGCTCATGCACTCAGACTAATTACTAGATTCAGTGTGCTTGGGTGTTCGCTAGGTGTAGATTGCTGGCTGGTCAGCGAAACTGATGCTGACAGGGGATGGGGACTATGAAGTAACGTGCTCCTTGGACTGTCGATGAAAGACAAATACCCAGTCAAGTAAAAGAGAGAAGGCTGCACCTATGCAAACACTGCGCAAATAGCGCAAATATCAACTTCTTTGGTATATGAGAGACACCAACAAAAATCACAGCTGACAGAGGGGTCTTTACAGGTTGGTGAGTAGTAATTCCCCCACAGATGCTATGGATTTATAGTGATGTATCTTTATGTTTGGATTCTGTTCACACAACATTATGTGCTGATGAGCCTGAGATTGCTATGCATGGGATTTCCCTTTCATCTAATCAAGATAACTTCCCTATACCAAATGAAGAGTGTCACCTCTGGGCAAAGACAACAACTAGTGAAATAGAAGTGAGTGTCAAATTCCTATCATTGGCTATGGGCGGGGAAATACAAAAAGGATGAAGACCAATTGAAGCCTTGCTACTGAGGAAGGCTTTGCATGCATAGCCACCTAGGCCCATGTTGCTATGGCAGAGACTGATAGTTGGAAGAGAACTGACTGACATAATATCCCTCCAGTGCATGACTTAAGAGTCTTATTCCGAAATGCGGGTAGCAGATTGATGAAAGATTGCCACACTGACACAAAATGCAGCCATAGTTCATCAAGAAATAGAGAAGCTCATATGGCTCACTGCAGAAGCGGCTTGTCGATTGGGTGATGTCCCAGTACACTAGATACATACAGCAAGTTGCAGCTCGAAATCAGATATCAGGCTAAGACCAACGCCTAAAAGAATGGATCCAGAAGGATTTTCGTCCGCCTGCTGGATTTCCCAGAGAAAATCAGAAAGGGATCATAAATTTAGTGTTCTTTGCCAACATTATTCTGAAATCCTGAGGCACTACCAGGGATCACAGTTGCAAGCAGCATGCCTACTAAGCCACAGGCATAAATAATGTTACTACCTTTTAACGTAAGAGTCTGGTTGCTCAGTAAACAAATGCATCCACTCTAGAGATCTGTGTTTGACTGCATAGTCACAGGTTCACATCCCACTTGGCATACTTAGCCTTTCACCCTTTTGACTTTGATAAAATGAGGACCATTGAGTTGAGCAACAGTAAACATCTGTTATTTAGCACCAAGATGTCCAAACGGGTGAAAGTGCACTTTACAAATGCACTTGTTATGTTAAGGTTTAAGGGCCATAGTCAGCTGCTATAAGAAGCTTAGATAATGGGGAGTTAATCCATAATAGCATCAGAATTGCAATGGATTATGATTTTGTAAGAATGTATGTATGCAAGTAAGTGAACGTCTGAAGCATGAGGGGTGGCAGAGGGAGAGATTGAGGCACACAGTAGGGGAAGTGTAAGAGATGTGGTTCTTATTGTGCATAAAATGTTACCTGAAGCTGATGAAGGTTTTAATATGGGAGTTCATGGACTTGGTGCTGCTGATGAGTTGAGGCATGAAACCGTTTTGCAACACTGGATTGAGCCATTCCTGGACCTAGAGTTGATAGATGCGATTAGTGATCGGAATACACTCTGTTTTGGTTGGGTTCAGGGTGAGGTAGCCTTGGACCTTCATGTTTGAATGGTAGGAATGTGTAACCCTCAGGTACATCTGGAGCTTCTTTGCATGTTGGTGGTGGATACTGATTTCCTTATCAGTCAGAAGCCCACCCCGCCCTTCCCCAGGAGCTCCATATACAGTAAAAGCCACATGTTTCAGGGATGCATTCAGCGGTGGAAAAGCCCATATAGACCATACAATAAAATTTCAACAATTGTAGGACAATGCACTGAAAACCATGCAGAGTGCTATGCTGTGGGTCAGGTTTTGGTGAATGTGGATGCTGAAAGCTGCAAAGATGGCCGGTCAGGTCAAGAAGGCAAGGGCAGCCTTTAAGGGTCATCTGAATACACTAAGAGGGTTGATTTCTCTTTGCTGCACTTTGGGCTGAAGCCTGGTTGGTAGCCAACCAGAAGGGTGTTGAACCTGATCTTGTCATGAAACTGGTTAGAAGAAGCCTTCATAATGAGCCTGCATAGAACAGTAGGTGCTAAATGGTTCCATACTATGCCTCATGTGCAGAAGCAGGGTCTGTACCTTCTTGAGAGCATCTGGGAACATGTTTTGTGGAAGGAAGGTTTTAGTAATGCCTTGGTGATTAGTAGTGAAACACAAATATTCTTCAAGCTATATCACTGAGTAGAGCAGAAGGTGGGAGAGTTGAACAATCCTTATGCTTTACTCATGCCAACCTACTATAAACTGGGGAAGCTATTGTTCTTTCATGACTCTGAAAGCTCCATTCATTATGCCATGATCAAGAGCATAGGCGCTGAAGGGTACTGAATATTTCAAGAGGTTGTTTTACCATGCCTGGCTGGAGGAAGGCAGCTTGCAGAGATGAAACGTTTATGTCTACAGGTTGATGGGCCCTTGAGGGATCTAGGTGGCTTGTGAGCTCCTTCACAGGTTTGTTGAGACTAGGGATGAGTGAATGACATATTCCATATTTCGTGAAATGTGTTTGGTTGGTATCTTGAGTGAAAATAGAACAAGTATAAATATAATAAAAGTATTATGCTCGATGCCGGCAGGAGACTGGTTTGAGTAGAAAATGTTTCTCTGCTGCGGTTTTACTGTTTGAGCAAGACCTTTTTCACATTAAATCATTCTCACTTGGGCAAAGTTATGCAAAATTAAATGACATCGAAGTTACAAAAAATAAAATTGTGAAATTCATATAACTTGAGATTCACAACGTTCACGTTTTTCTTCTGCAATAAATATTTTGTCCCAGCCCTATTCAGACTGTAGAGTGCGGAGTTTGAAATTACTTGTTTTCTGAATGTTTAAGCTTACATCAGTGTCAAAGAACGTCCGAGAGGATGTGGCCTAAAGGCTAGAGCGGTCGACCTCGGAGCTGGGGAACCAGGTCCGAGTCTCGGCAGGGACGCTCATCAACCTGTGATTCTCGGCAAATCACTTAACCTCCACGTGCCTAACAAAAAAATGAATGTGCTAGTCTGAAACGCAACTGGTGCTCATACCTTGGGGTCTAGTTCGTGCTATATAACACTTTCTCCCCCCCCCCAAAAAAAGAAGGTATCAATATGGGCAGAATAGGGTAGTAAATATCATTACTCCGAGGGTGAGGTATTTACCACTTGTGGCAAATTTCTACTATTCTGAGTTTTCAACTTAAAAATGAGCCATTACATGCAGAATCACATATTTTCCCTTCTTTCCTGATAAATTCCGGTCGGTCAGACTTGCCGGAATTTATTAAACTATGAGGGCATCATAATTATAACGAACTCGTAATTCTGATCTCTGTGAAAACTTTGGGGCATATTCTCAAGGACTTATCGCCGACTTATCGGCACTTTAGCGCCGCAAAAGTGGCGATAGATTTATCGCCCTATTCGCAAGCTGGTGCAAACTGCCGATATCGCCACTTAACCAGCGATAGCTGGCGCAAAAAACATCGCCACGGATGAGTGCGACAACTAACGCTAATGATATGCAGAGTAGGCGTTCCCGTGCAAAAACACACGAAAACACCACTCCGCGATATTCTCAACGACCAGCCAGATCTGCTATGCGACCCAAAAACAGGCGATAAGGCGCGTTAGCAGCAGGGATTTAACACCTGCCTTCTGCTGGCGCTAAGCAGGACGACTACCTGCAGTATGAAAGGGAGCCCAGCCCAGAGCCACATCTGAAGACCAACAGATGCCATGGAGCCAATGATCATGCAGCTTGGAGAACCAAGAGGGCCACAACACCCCCGCCACCACTCCCAGGCCCCCCCCCGGACCACCACCCCCGTATTACCTCCTAGGCAGTGCAGGACAGCGGACGACCCTAAAATGCACCAGCCCCAGAGACCCAACGCCAGAGGAAGCCATTGGCCAACACAGGCTCAAAAGGACAACCATCCACCGCATCCTGACCCACATTTCCCACAGGCTGACGGTACCAACACAGCAGACAACCTACATCCCCCGCAGACAAAGCAGCTGGCTGTGCTGCACCCGTTGGCCCCTGGTACCTTCCAACCAATAACTGCCGGAGTCGGAGGAGTCTCACAGCCAGCCCCATCAAACCCCCTCACATATGTCATGGATGCATGTCCACAAAAGCAACGGCGTGCCCCTGTATCCGCACCACACGAAAGTTCCAATTCGTAGTGTACCTGCGCAACCAACCCCAACGCCAGCCGTGCTAGACACCTCCGTGCCCCAGACCCAAGATCGTAGCAACTCGAAATGTGGGTGCGCCAGGTCATGAAGTCCAGTAGTCAACAGTAGTGTAAAAACAGAACTTTATTACAAATACACAAACAAACAAAACGAAAAGCTCAGCCAACGCTTTCCATTCCCAACGAGAACTTCAACAGGGCAACGTGTCTTCAGAAACCTGTGGGAGGAATGGTGACAATGGTCAAACTTCCGTATAGTCACATGCCTAATCTGGTACAGTGTACTGCACTTGGACAAACCGGAATGCTCACAGGCATGATAAACCATGCATGAGTAGACCGCAACAGAAGTTCGTGTGGCCGTAACCGTCGTAGGAATGAAGAGGAATGTAACAACCACACGAACTGCTGTTACGGTCACATCATGCAGGACTCATCATACCTGAAAGCACCACGGTGTGTGTCAGCTCGATACCCCTGCCCCTCACTCCCCCCACACTGCGCAGGAACATCTTGAGACCACGCAAGGGAACTACGCCATAGCTGGTGTCACGTACGTGTTGGGGGCAATTCACAGCACACGTGTATGACTTGTGCCCCCTGCTGACACTGCACACAATCACCTCAACAGCAACCACATGCATGCCATCACTGTGCATACAAAAGTTGACCACCGTGGCCTGTCCACCAATGTCGTCTCAAACTCCCCAGGCAGTGTGCATGATCCCCACATGTCCGCAAGTCTGCCACCAACCAGCGCTCTGAGGATGGCCCCCATGGAAATGCACTGCCCATTGGCAAGTACCAACTGAACACACCACACACCTCAACTCCACAATCCCCCAACTCACAACTGTGGGAATGCACACGTCACCAATCCACCACCAAACTGACTACTGCTTGTGTCTCAGTCTCCGCCACAACCTGCCCATAGGCCTACACACACGCGGCTGACCACCATCAACGGGCACATCCACACTGGAGATGAGGTGGCTACGTCCAAACCAACCCACGCACATCACGATCATCGCATGCAGGGTCGTGGCAGCAAGGGCGGCGCCCCCCACCCAGCCACGAGTCCGCCGCCGTGACAGTTGGTGCCTGCGCGACCCTGTGCGCCTGATGCACCCCAGCCCTGGTCCCCAGACCGGTCCTCCGCCCAGCGATGACTGGCCGCCCCTGCGCACCCAGGCCTCAATGCTCACCTGCCACCACCGGCGTGTCTCCAAGAGGGCCCACCACGTACCGGTGCATCCTCCTCAGCCGATGGCTGGATTCCGCACCACAGGCCCCCAGCGCACCCTGCGGCACCGCACCGCAGAGTCATGTGTGTGCTGACTGCTGCCTTCTGCGTGCACTACGGTCCAGCAGGACTCACAATTAAAATCGATCCACGGTTAGCAGGACGGGTCATCGAGGCCTACGCATCATCGCAGGCTGCACACCCGCTCAGCTTTTTAGGTGCCACTAACCCTGTGCAACGCAAGTCATCGTCACGTGGCAGTAGGCCCCTGCCAGCCGCAGTGCAGCGGGTGCCACTGACCCTGTGCAACGCAAGACATCGTCACGTGGCGGTAGGCCCCTGCCAGCTGCAGTGCAGCGGGTGCCACTGACCCTGTGCAACGCAAGACATCATCACGTGGCGGTAGGCCCCTGCCAGCCGCAGTGCAGCGGGTGCCACTGACCCTGTGCAATGCAAGACATCGTCACGTGGCGGTAGGCCCCTGCCAGCCACAGTGCAGCGGGTGCCACCAACTCAGTGCGCCACAAGTCATGGACCCTTCATGATTGGGTCGCGTGGTGCGTACGCCATCATGTATCATGTCATCTCCGGCAGTGGGGAATGTGACGTGCCAGGCCCCTTTTATTGGCAGGGTCACATGTCCTGTGACGCCTGTGCTGGATGTGTGTGGTGTGGGTGTGAACCAGCCCTCAGGGAGTGGCTGTGGCATGCTGACAACAAGACCAGTGAACAGCAGATCACTACAGGGAAGACCTGGGACATGTAGCTTTGTCCCCCCCCCCCTCTGAGCATAAGCGGAGTGGACTGGCCTGGCGTATGGCAGGCCATCGTAGGGTGGGAACAATGAGCCCGGGGCTCTGGACGTGCTTCAGTTCTGGGCTGGACATGGAAGTAACTGATGCTTGTGTCTCTGTTGTAGTGTCTACGCCACCCGGGCCGCAATCGGCAATGTTGCACCCTGTGACTCAGGTCCCACGACATGAGCAACATGGACGTAAGGGGGAATCACTGACCCTACATTCATCCATACTCTCATACTTGAATGATCAAAGGCATGACACATCTGTGCGATTCTGAATGTTCAATTCACATCCAGAGGAGTGTTGCAGCTGGAGCAGTACAGGGCCATGCAAACCCCACTTCACATTAATGGCCTGTGGAGGGCCAGCCAGAGTCCTTCAGGGAATGACAAGTACATCGGAAGAGGAAGAGTTCAGTCCGCAGTCTGATCGCTGTGTCATTGGTAACCAAACGGAATATGGCAGTCCATGTCGAGGTCCAAGGTGAGTGTCGTAGAGTGTATCGGGGGACAGTGGAAGGTGATGATGCAAAGGGCAGAACCAAGCAGGAACAGGCCATATGGCGGAGATGAATGCTACTGCCTCCTCCTCACCAGTAAGGTTGATTCACCCGCATCTTCGTCCTCTGATGTCACATGTGCCTCACACGTGGGTGGTGGTGGATTGCCTGCCGCACTGTGAGGCACTGACACATCAGGGGGCGGAGATGTGGATGTGGAAGCAGCAGCAGCCTTCATCTGCGCAAGGCCTTGAGGCAGCAATGCCATGACGATGTGCTGCAGGGCATGGAAGGTCCCAGCCACATCTCGCTGGTGTGCAGCCGTGGCAGCCATTCTTTCTGCCATCATCCGCTCCATGTTCTCCATGAGCCCCCGCATCTGTCCCAACTCCCGGCTGACATCGCTGGAGCCACTCTGACTGGACAGTTGTTCTTGTCTCAGTATCATGACTCCAGCGATGTCAGCCATGGATCGTTGGAGAGCATGGAGTGGACTGTGGGTGTCCGTTAGGGACTGTAAGTGGTCCCTGATGGTACTCAGACACCCATGTATGTCATCAAGTTTTGCTGCCATGAGGTCAAACCCCACCCGCACCTGATCAGCCATCTTCTCCTGGACCTCTGACACACGGCGTTGGAAGGCCATGTGTTGTTCGTGGGGGTCCTGGGAAACAGCCAGGGTGGTAGGTGCTTCCTGCTGTGTGGTCTGTGCAGGGGGTGGGGTCTCCTCGATGCAGCTGGCTGCCCTGCTCCTGGAGGTGGGGTGCCGAGGCTGTCGAAGAGGGTTTGGAGGGCTTCGGGGTCGATGTCGGAGATGTCCTCATCGTCATCAGTGAAGAGTTGTAGGGGCTGCTCTGCAGGAGGTGTTGATGCTCCCTCTGCAATGTGAAGGGGAGATGCAGTGTTACATTGTGTTCACATGTATGTTGACGCATTGTACAAGTTCACATGCAGACTGCATGACAATGTACATTGTGGCTGTTTAGGAGGAGCTGCCTATTTGATGCGGGACAGTGGACATTTCGTCAACATCACGGATATGTGTTTGTACTTGTACATTGTCATCTCACATTTCCCTGCTATGCCAAATGTGCTTGGCCAGTTTCTGAACACAGGCGGCACCTGTTGTGTCCTCTGTCCTGTTGTATACGTGTTGCAGTTTGTACCACATTGTTGTCAATGCTGATGTGCTCTGAATGTCATGTGTGTGTGCTGCATTTTGGGAGAGTCGCCCCTGCAGCTCTGATTTTGCTGGCCCTTGTCCCTTTCAGGCGGTGTGCCTTTGACTTCTGTGCCTATACAGTACTGAGATGTTGCAGACTTGGGTGAATTTGGGTCTTGGTGGGAGTTGGGACTCTGGGGCATGGTTTGTCCGCAGATGTGTTGTTGATGTCAGGGGTTGTTTGTGCAGGTGGATGTGTCAGAGTGTGACCTGCTCCTTTACGGATGTGGTCCACACTCAGCCACCTCAGTGTGGTGGCGTGCAACATGTCATGATATATTGACTGCAGCCATGCTATTCGTCATGCAGTGTCACTTGCATTGTCAGTGTGGCTCACTGACACGCCGCTTTGCTGGGTTTGGCACATGTGCATGGGTTGGTTGTGAGATTGGTGATGTGTGGGAAGGGCCCCCTTTGGGCGCATAGTCGACGGGAGCCTACTTGCTGTTTCTATGTGTACTGCAGTGTGCCAAGGGGATCAGGGACATGATCCAGAGTCATTGTGGGTGTGCACTGTGCTGTACTTAATTGTGCATGTGTGCCATTGTGCCTATCTCCCCCCGTCCCTCCAGTCACTGGTCGTTACTCACCCTGTTGCTGTTGTGTCAGGTCATGTTGAGCAGTGTCCGGTCCCCCAACTCCTGCCACTGTCTCCACACTGATGACTGTGGACACCATTTCCTCCATCTCATCCAGCTCCTCCTGTGGCGCTGGACTCCCACCTCTAGTCTGCATTGCTGCCTTCTGGTTGTTGGCGAGTTTCAGCTTGGTCGTGCGCTTCACATCATTCCAGCGTCTCTTGAGCTCTTCCATTGTCCTCCTCAGCACTCCGACTGCATTCACCTTGTCCAGGATGGACTGCCATGTTGCATTTTTTGTTGCCAATGACACAGTGGAGGTGACGAACAGTTGTTGATGGTGCTCTATCACCTCCGTGATCAGGATCCTGTTTTCATGCATACTGAACCGCGGCTTCCTCTTCTTCTTGTCCTTGCCCTTGCCTGTCCCCGAGGTCCCAGGCTGCTCCTCCTGGGGGCTTGTGGGGTTCTGGCCGTCCTCTGTGCCTGCTCCGGCTGCCTCCATTGTGCTTCGCTGTATTTTGTTTTTTGTTTGTGTTATTTTTTTCCTGCTTTTGTAGTGATTTTTCCCGCCTGACGTGTGTGATTTGCAGGCCTGGCGCTGCTTTTCGCTAATTGTCTTATCGCGGTTGGGATCATCGTGACTTTTTTCGCGTTATGGTTTGGATTTTCATCGCCGTCCCGGTAATGTTATCGCGGACATTTGACGCATTATCGTGGTAGTATCGCATGTTACCGCCGTGTTGTGAATGCCACGTTAACACAGGGATATCTTTCCGCGATAGACGGCGATATGGAAACTTGCGTTAACCTATTTTTGCGATGATTATCGCACGTTCTTGAGAATATGCCCCTTTGTGTTTGAACAGGGCTCAGAATTTAGCCCTGAAGTTGTAATGCGGGTTGTTAGAAATGGGATCTCTGGTTGGCTAAGGCTTGCGCCAAAGCCAGGCAGAGACCACCACTCTAGTCAGGGCAAGGGAGTTACACATCCCAGATAACCCCTGCTCACCCCTTGGTAGCTAGCACGAGCAGTCAGGCTTATCCCGGAGGCAATGTGTAAAGCGTTTGCGCAACACACCCACAGCAACAACATACTAGGCACACCACAAAAGGAACTCCACACAAGGTTATATATAAAAATAGCCTTTGTATTATCATAAAACACATTAGAATAGTACTCACATAATATACATCATGCCACCTGGCACGGGGTCATATTTACAAGGGATTATTTACACCTGACAGGGCCAACTGGACCACTGTCAGAACCAGCACAAAGCGAACTTAGTATATGTATCACTTATAATAAATGTAGACCACATCATAAACGTACAACCAGTAATCACTGGTAATCACTGTACTTAGCATCAGCCTGTAACATAAACCACATTATGCACAGCATCACATTAGGCGCGAATTACATTCTGCGCCAACCTCACCAGCATAACCACAGTATGCAAATAACCTCATAATCATAATTACCTTAGAGGTATAAAACAGGGTGCGTAAATCATACTACATGAATTACATTTCCTAGCACCCAAAATCACATTAGCACATGAATCACATTAGGGCCTGGCGCCCTATAAACCTTACATTCCCCTTGGGCCAACTGGCCATCTAAAGGGGCTCAAATGCCCTATGTCCAAGAGTCAGGGCTGCTGCCTGAGCAGCGAAAGTCAAGGGTGCGCCACTGCGCAAACCTAAACGTAGCAGCTGCCCACTACTTGCTGGGCAGCTGGGAAGATATGGGGCAAGGAGTGCATCTCACTCCTACCTCTAAAAGACGTGCCCCCAAAGAAAGAATAGCCTAAACGGTGCAGCTACCCACTACTTGCTGGGCAGCTGGAAATATAGGCATAAGGCATGGACTCTCAATGGCCCTTCAAACAAATGTGCCCCCTTTGTTGGAGCCACTCAGGCTCTGTACGCAGATCATGCCCCCAAACACTGTGGCCCTCAGGGGCCCCAAACTGTTGGGCCCTCGTTGGAGCGCGCTGGCTCTAAGACAAACTAGGCCCCTTGTTAGAGCCATCTGGGCTCTGAGGCAACCTATGCGCCACGTTGGAGCCACACGGGGCTCTAAAACAATTATGCGCCAGGGTTGGAGCGGCCCGCTGCCAGACGGGGCCGCTCAGAACTAAACACGGTGCCTGGGACAGGCACCAAGAACACTTGGGAGGCCCCTACTCACCGGTGCCGGTGGAGAACTCCTCTCTCCTTCAAGGCGGCGGGGGCAGGCACCGACAACGTGCCTCGTGCCCCGGCGCCGCAATCACCACACCGCGGGGCTCTCCCTTCCACATGGGAGCCCGCCGCAGCGCCTCTCCTTTCTCCCGGCCGCTTCACCTCTTCACCCGGGCCCCCTCCTGGGACCTGGGACTCTCTCTACCGGCCGCAAGACTCTGCCCGGCTTCCCCACAGGCAGGGAAGCGGAAGTGAAGCCCGCGAGGCACTGGCTCGCATCACCGGCCCCGCCCACAACCAGGCGGCTGGCCGGACTTCTCCTTCCGGCGCTCCTCTTCCCGGGCCGTGGCGGTGAATCCCGATCTCGGCGGCAACGAGGGGTAGGCTCCCTCTTAAATTAAAAATATAAAGATAAGCGGGGTGGGCACCCGCCGACCACAGCACCACAAAGCGGAGTAGGTTCCTGCTATTTTAAGTAATCGGGAAGTGGGGAATCCCTCGCTAGGATTCCCTCGATCAGCAGCTCTGCGCTGCGAAGCCACGCTCTCCTCTCCTTGGAGGGAAGATAAAAATAAAGCGCTCACAAGGCGCTAGATGCAGCCACAAGTCCTGGAATAAAAGTAAGGCAAAAGGGTCCTTTAGTCATCAAGGGGCAATGCAGGGCCCAGGGAGGCAAGCCCTCATGGCAGCCCCCTGGGCCCCAGCAGCAGCACGCCCAGCAGGAACAGCAACCAAGCACTGAACATTTTCATGGGGTCACAGCCCCTTCTTTTATACACATTTCCCTTTGTGTCACAGCACAGGGCTGGGGAAAAACCAGACGCAACTGGTTTGGGGGAGCTTTGGAGCACTTTGTTTTGCTCAGCTCCTCTCTCCTTTCACAGGACAGGCTAGGGACATCAGACGCACCACAGGGGGTGGAGCCAGCATTGTAGAGGGAAGGCACAGCCCTATTCAGGTCCCAGGTGCAACTCCTCCCTCCCATCTAGATGCAGATCTCCCTATTCACCACTGCGCTGACTCACCCTGCCCCTGTCACTCACAAGCCAGACATGCAATTCACATCAGGCAGGCAGACACAGAGCACTCATAAATGCCAACTTCTAAAAGTGGCACTTCTCCACTAGTCACAATAAATCTACGCACACCATTGCGCAGCATTTATTCTCACGAGTTCGCACATACTAAACTCGCCCCTGCACTCCTCTCACACCAGGAATTACCATGGACACACATATCCCCCATGCATTCCTATGGGAGGGCAGGACAATCTCACCACACGCACTCAGCGCGCACGCACTTTACACTGGACCACAGTGCTAAAGTGCCCAGAGACTTAAAACTACTGACATACAAGGCAAAAAGTTTAGGGGTGAACCGTCCAAAAAGGGCCAAGTCCAACACGGGTCTCTAGGACTAATTTAGAGTTTGGCTGCTGTAATTTCTGCCCTCATTTATTGGCAACAAAAGAAGAAAGGCAGGACAGTATGACTGTTACTGCAGCGTTCAAAGGAGAACTAACTGGTTGCACCTCAAGATGGAGTTTAAGATTTCTCGACGGTAGGGAAGATGCGCTAATGAGTGTTTTATTTATTGAAACAACAAGTGTCATAGTCTATAGATGAAAAAGTACAGTACAGCTTTGTTCAAATAAAAAAATGTTTATATTGAAATATGGAAATTACTTGTTTTTTTAAATGTGCAATCTCACATCAGTGTCAGAATATCAGTGTTATTAACAAAGCATGTAGAGAATACGAAGTGCTTTGCTGATGGAATTTCCATTCTCCAGTCTGGCAAATCCAGCTGCTGAATTTTATTTTGTGGTGGTATGCATGTTAGGGGCATGAAATTCACTTTTTTGGTGAATTATCACATACCTTTCAATTGCTACATTTCACAATGCTAGCTCTGCCAGTCATGGCCAATCCAATGGTAGAGACAGTGGTGTCTATGCTGGCTGGGCATTCATCATGTATGGAATTTTAAATTGGGTGACAAGACCTCTGGAGTCTTCAACAAAGAAACTGACATTTTATGGTGGATTCTCCATCACTACTATCTTCTAAATCTAGCTCAGTGTGAGATCCTACATGCAATGGAAAAATGTTTGAGTCCTTTTATTACAGAAGACACCATTATTGAGAGACATGTCAGGCTCAATAGTTTTGATACGCGGACACTGACTAAGATGCAAGGTTGAACCCTTTGGACGAGAACTCACTCAAGAGAGGACCGTGCATTAGGTGCACTGAGGGAGGCCAGCACACCGTATGCTGGAAAGTTAGCATAACAGAAACTTGAGACATCAGATATCAGACAATCTGAGCAATTAACTGAAAGAATAAGAGTGGATTTAGAAACTGATTCTGGTGCAAGAAAACTACATCAGGTTTCCACCACATGACTCTCAAATATGTGTTGAAGCTTGCATTAGCCTGTGCACCTTGATTAAGCAGAAAAATGCAAAACACGCAGGGAAGTTCTATCTTATACTAGGAAGAGAGCAGGTACAAGCCAAGTACATAGCAGCTTTGAATGAAACAGCAGCAAAATTGTTACCAGGCCCAGGATGTAATCACTGATTTATTTTTATATTGGCGGTAAATAAGAAACATCCAAGTAGAATTGCTGCATCATCATATGGGGCAACCATGACGGAATGGTCTCTGATCTTGAAAATCATAGCAGTGGCCATCTTAAAAAGGGATACTGATTTTTTCTTTCCTTGGTGGCTATATAATATTGTGTTAAAGGATGACCACCATCATTGATGATGTCAGTGATCAGACTTGTGATGTGCAGTCCAGGTGGATTAGTAGAGAGTGTCTTCTTCTACAGTGGTATCTTTGGAATATTTTGAAAGGGGCTGATGTTGAACATGGGAGCTGTTTGGATTACACTCACTGCTGCCTCTCACCAGATCCACCACTGATGTTTCCCCTCTCAAACAGGCATAAGCCCGGACCAAGACCACCCATTCATGGTACATTAACAACTTTAATGAAGAGAGACAGTGCCTCAGGCTCATTGAGTGCTCCGGCTACTGTACCCCTCTGGGCCAAAGCTTGCACTCTTCGGCAGATTTAGGCGAACATACAAAAACATGTCTTTGAAACCAAAGCCAAATCTATCAGATTCCAGATTAATTAAGCAAAAAATAGACACATAATTCTCTTCAAAGTTGTGAAAAGAGAAACTATGCTCAGGGCATTATATCTGATCTTGACAAAAAGAGTGAAGATGTTTCTCACTTCTTCAGCATCAAGATCAAAACTACTGAAGCCTCGATTCTCATGACTCCCACAAATCCTTACAATACTCTAACCAACCAAGCATCCAACAACTGGGCTAAATTCAGGCACATCTCCCAACTTGAGTTTCATAATACTATCCATGTGTGCTGCCTTGTACAGCACACATGGAAAAAGCAAAATGCCATGGTTTGTTTATGTACAGGAAGGTGTCCCTTCCTGTACTTAAACATACCTTTTTAAAAAATGCCATTTTGTAACTTTCATGTGAGCTGCATGAAGCAGCACACATGAAAGTTACAAAATGGCATTTTAGGATTGTTTATGTGCAGGAAGGGACACCTTCCTACACATAACCAATCCTCCCCTGCACACAGACAACCTTGCACTCTGGTGCAAGGGTGCCTGCGTTGGTGCTAAGTTGTTAAACTTAGCGCCATCGCAGGGTTAAACGCAAGGCTGCACCACATTCTTGTGAATATGGTGCAGCCTTGCGTTTCCGCAGTGGCGGAGCATGTCGTTAAGCCCAGGAGGCTAACGACACGCTCCGCCACTTCATTGTACATATCCCCCAGAGTTCTTTCCTTTTTCACCATAGTCTCCGTCTTTGCTCATCCAAGAATGGCTATGTTTGACTAATAGTCCTGACTTCTCCCCATCAATTGCTGAGAATGTCATATCCCTTGGCTTCACTCTATACATTAGACTGTCTTTTACTGACCACATCAATCTTTCTACCAAAAATGTCAACTATCAACTTACACTCTTTCGCGGTATTGAACCCTCCTCTTGGAGAAAGACTTTGAAAGAGTCATACAAGCCAGGGTGAATTCTAGGCTTGACTATGGGAATTGCATTCTTCCTGATAATCCTAAAATGTACCTAGTCCCCATCAAAGCCTCTCTGAATGCCGCTGCCGCCTGGCCAAGGGAGCTGATTGCTTTGATCACATCGCCCCTATCCTATCAACCATTGGCTGGCTCCCAATCGAAAGCTGATCATGGTACAATTTTGCCTGCATGATTCTTAAGATCATACCAACCATTTCTATTACTTATTTACTTCCTCACTGCCCGTTATGCTGACTGGCATGCAGGGCAGCAACAAAGGGCCTCCACATCCGTCTGACTTGGCCAAGTTTCTGTATGGGGCCCCAGCTGTGGTTCAGAGTCTTCATTTCTGTTTCCACAGTTCGCCTCCAGGTGTTCTTTGGCCTACCTCTCTTCCGTTTGCCTTCTGGGTTCTAATGGATAGCTGTTCTTGTGATGGAGTGTTCTCTTCTGATTTTGTGTCCTATCCATCTCCATCCTTTTCTCATAATGATGGTGTCCATGCTCTCTTGCTTGCATCTGTTAAGCGATTCCTGGTTGGAGATGTTTTGCAATCAGAAAATGTATAAGATTCTTCTCAAATTACTGGTGTGGAAGGTAACAGTATTCTGATCCATACAAGAATGTGGACACAGCGCGGATCTGGTAAACCCTCAGCATAGTATTGGTGCTGTACTGAGTTGTTCTCCACACATTGTTCAGCATCCTGAAGGCATTCTTGACCCTACTCAGTCTGTTCTTGATGACACTGCCTGCCCCTCCATCATGTCTGATAGTACCGCCAAGGTAGGTGAACTCTTCAGTCATGGCTAGGTCACCTCCATCCACCTTGACTGTTGAAGGATTTAGGATGTTGAGTGGCATGACTTGTGATTTCTTTGTGTTGAAGCAACATGTTGTCTCCTGCATATGCTGGTGTGTATAAGAGAGCAAGACTAGGTAATGTGCATAGTCAATGTCCTCAAGTGTAGAGAATAAGGTCCATCTGATGTCTCTGTCATGGAGAGCAATGCTGACATCACATATCCATGTCTCCCATCAGTCTTTACTTCGAAGCTATAATCACTATCTCCCACCTTGGAGGTAAATTTACCATAGAAGCTCTTGATGAAGAGCTATCTGTTGTGGTATGTCATGGGCTCTCAGTATACAACAGAGGCTGGCATGGTGGATATTATCAAAGGCTTTCTCAAAATCAATGAAGTTGATGTATAGTTGTCTCTGCCACTCAGTGCACTGTTCTATGATGTTGCTTAGAGTAAGAATCTGAACAACACACCTTCTGCCGTTGTGGAACCCAGCCTGTTCTTATCTTGACTGCTTGTCCAAGGCATCAGTAATGGGCTGTATAATGATTTTCACCAGGATTTTACTTGGGATTGACAGAAGGGTAATTCCATGCCAGTTATTTAATGCTCCCTTCTTTGGAATCTTGATGATGATGCCTTGGCTCCAGTCATCTGGTAATTTCCTTCCCTCCCAAATCAGTGTAAACCATGGTTAGACGATCTTTGCTGATGTAAAGGGTCTGCCATAAACATTTCTGTATCCAGATTGCCTTGGCGAGGAGTTTTTCCGTTCTAGAGAGATTGGATGGCAGTGACAATTTCATCTTTCTGTGGTGGGACGATGTTCACATCCAAGTTTGTCTCAACTTTCTCAGATATCCATTTTGCTTGTTGGTACTGGTCTGGTTAAGACTTCTTTGAAGTGCTCGGCCCAAAGTGTTTCCTGCTCTTTCTTTGTTGTGAATAGTCTGCCTTGTTTGTCCCTGATAGGGTTGTTGTATGTTGCACGAGATTTACCCAGGGGCGGTGCGTCCATTGGGGGCGTTGGGGCGAAGCCCCCCCGCCCGCAGCTCCCTCGGCGTGTTTACTTAAGTTCAAAGAGCCGAGGGAGAACTGACAATCATGTCAGTCAGCATGACGTCGGACCGCCCACCCCCTTCAGAGTCTGAAGGGGGTGGGCGGTCCTGCGTCATGTTGACTGACATGATTGTCAGAGGGACCAGGGGCAGCAGGCAGCACTGCAGCACAAGTGCGCATGAGTGGGGAAGGGCACCGAATTTTCGCGCCGTGCCCATTCATGCGCACTTGTGTGTGCACTGGCTTGCGCATGCCCATTAGGAGAGCGAGGGTTGAGCAAAGGCTCAAACCTCGGTCTCCTAATGGGCATGCGGGCGAGGGGTAACCGTGCCCTAAGCCAATCCTGGCGCTGCCAGCAGCGCCAGGATTGGCTGAGAGGGGCTGTAGGCAGGGCCAAACGGAGTCGGACCCGAGGCGGCGCGGACGGCGGACCTCCTCAGAGTCAGGTAGGATTTTTTTTTATTTTAAAAATCCCCGGGCCCCCGGCACCCCCAGCGAGCGCGTCTGGGTCACAGTATGAGCCTAGAGGGCAGGGTCAGAGGTCACAGTATGAGACTGGAGGGCAGGATAATGCTAGAGGGGTGTGAGCCAGCAAATTAACAGGGAGAGCCAACGGTATGGCTCGGATCTCGAAGCCTGTGCACGAGCCAAGCCCTTAACACATTTGTTATGTAAATCAAACGACAAACATCAGGTAAAATGCGATAAAGTCTTGTGAAAGTTTTAAGTGTATTTCATGGTGAAGCTTTGACATTACTAGGGCACATTCTAACACTGCTCTGAGAAGTGCTCATTAAAAGGGATAGTTTTATACAACTGATAGTTTGAACTCACATATTTCAAAATGTTTTTATATGTGACAATGAAGAAGAAAGAGTTTGGGTGAAAAAAATATTTGCCTAAGATCACAGAATATACGCGGGAAAGAAACTATTCATCCACGTTTTATGGTTTCACATTGTACAAATCAGTCAGTAAATCGCGATCTACCTGTCTTTCCTTATATTAAAACTGTGTTTTTACCTCTTAGTGCCTTTTTCTGTGGTTGTATATAGCGCAAACTGGACCCGAAGGCGAGCGGTTTCAAGAGCACGGGCACCAGTTAGATTACACAAGGTCACATTCAGTCTCTAGGCAGGGGGAGATTAAGTGATGTGCCCAGAATCACAGGGTGCGGATCCGATGCCGAGACTCGAACCTGGTTCCCCAGTTCAACAGTGGGCAGCTCTGACAGTAATGCCACATCCTGGGTAGGAAGGGAGGCAGAAAGAAGCACGTGAAAGCTCGGCTCGAGGTTCCAACAGCACCTCGGGCCGAGCCAGGCTTCAGGCTCGAGCTTTCAGTGGCTCGCCGACCTCTAGAGTAGGAGGTTACACTGTGAGAGTTGAAGCCTTCATGTCCTAATTCCCTAAAGAGTGTCTAATACAAGATGACCGCTACGTATACGGCAAATAGGAAAGCTTGTCTCTCCTCTGAAGCAAATATTACAATGTCTGCTATCAGTGTGCAATTTAAGGTACAAATGAGATTGAGAACAGTGCACGCAGATCAGTTTAGGGTGGGTTTGAAAAGTGGACCTGCCTTTGAGAGTGCGAGAGGAGAGGTCAATCAATCAATCACATGATGCTGTGCAAAGTTGGTTTACACCAAGAAGTTAGTACATTTTGGTGCAGTAAAGAATGATTACAAGTGCCCTTGCAGTATCCTGGCACTAAATCGGTACCTAATTGCAGGTGGGGTAAGTTGTACAGAAGGGTGAATAAAGTGCAACAATCACGTTTTTACAAGGTGTGTGTAGGAAGGGCTGACATGTTTGACAAATATATTTGTGAGGAAAATAGCAATAATCAATTTCAAAATTTCACAATTTTCTTAACCCTCTTACACGTGTAAAATGCGCGTATCTTACATTACTCAGACATAAGAATAGGAATATGGGTCAGCATTCTATATGAAGACATTCATAAATGCACAAATCGTGTTGGATAGATTCATTGTTTTGTTTGCTTCAGTTGCCTACAAAAATCGGTAAATTGCAAATAATTGTGAGTTGCGCATCTGTACAATCGTATCTTGTGCTATGCTTAGCAGAATTATTTTTACCAAACATTAGTGCATGCACCCCAGAAAGTGATTTTATACTGTGTGCATAATGCCGATTGGCAGGAACTTATCTGTCTACATTTTATCTTTCTCTCCATCCCAACACTTACGTTTTATTATATGTAATGTTATTGGCATTTGTTTGGTGCCAAGTCTGCCATTGGTATTGCAATGAAGTATTTTCAATAGTCCAGAGGCGACTTTCGCAATAGTACCGAAAGCTCCGTGGTAGACTGACATCTGATTTGTCTTGTGAAGAGGTGATATCAGTAGCTTACATTTTTATGGTCCTCTGTGAATGAGTTTCAATGATTTCCGCCCATGTTCTTTTGTGTCTGATGGTTGAGATCAGAGGGTCAAATCGATTACGCACCTTTACTCCTGGTAGTACCTAAATGATCTCCATGGAGGTAGGGGTTTTACAGCAGTTTGCGACGCAAGAAAACAAGACGTGTCTGTAGTTAACCCACAAATGTGTGTTACAGTGCTCCATTACGCCGCAGCGCAGATTTCTAGCAGATCACAGCCCCTGCTCAATCTGCTCCAAAAGTGACCTGCTGCTTCTTCTCGTAATCTGATGACAGCTGTGAGCAGAAACCAAAGAAAATGAGGTAATTAAACTGGGAGTCGGGCGCGTGCAAACAGCTGAGTAATGGGAGAAGGCGGCCCAGCCGGCCTATTAAAGTCATTAGCGCCCAATCAGAAGACGCGCGTGCGCTGATACAGCCTTTTCGCCCGTCCTGCTGCTCTTAGCCCGGAGTGACAGGCCCAGCTGTCACTGAGGGGCTGCTCCTGCTCAGGCTCCGGCCTCGTCCGTGGCTTCTGGCAGATGTTTTAATCTGCCTTTTGAAGAACGACTTCTGGGCAGCTGTGCTGCTGCATACATCTGTTTCTGTTTGGACAGATGGAGGCACTTCCAACTGCAGGACTCTGCCACACACTGGGGATTGTTTAACCAGCAGCTCAAGTGCTTACATTAGTGCAGTGGTTCCCAAACTGTGCGCCGCGGCACCCCGGTGCGCCGTGATGAGAAGCCAGGGGCGCCGCGCCACCGCGGCGCACAATTTGGGAAATTGCAGCTGCAGCGCAATATGCGTGGGGGGGGGTTGAAATTCCACCTTCACAATGGTTTGGCCCAAGAGCGCCGTACTGCCGCCATACACATACGTGCGTGCGTGCGTGCGTACGTACGCGTTGTGCGTGCTTTTAGGTGCGTAGTCTCCGACTCTCCGTCGTAGTGGCATACGCAGCTCGTAGCGTTGTTGCTGCCTGCCGTGTTTGGCCGCCGTGTTTGGCCGCCATGTTGTGCCTCGCCTCGTGGGACCCTCGACAAGGAAATCGGTAAGCCTAAAATACATTTATACAGGCAGAAGCCTATAAAATATGCCTTTGGGCATCTCTGCATATCACAAATGCACCGGGAGTTGCCCCAGAGAAAAAGAGGTCGAATACAAACAAATAGTAATACGTCGGTTATTGACCAGACATACATCACCTATGATGCCCGTCTTTATGCAGGTAAGCAAGGGGAAGCCTTCCTCTCCTCCATAATCACTTGGAGAGCTGTGAGAGGAGTGACGAAAATGGGTGAAGGCTTGAAATCCATTTGCATGAGACAGGATGCAACTGTAAACTGAGCGATACAATCTTTAATAGTCTTGATCTCACAGAAAAATAGAGGCCAAATTGCCACAAATCTTGGGAGGGGAAGCAGTCATTTTCACACCGGGTAGATTGATGAGACTGAAACTGAAACTGCCTGGAAAAGAGTAGTCGAGGAGTTAGAGACCTGAGAAATAGAGCTTGAAATAAAAGAGGTATTAGTAGCAATAGGAGACCATTTTTAATGCATGTATTGTTGAAATTTCCATGGTGCTTTAGAACCTGACGTGTGTGTGTGTGTGCATGTGCGTGTGCGCACCTATACAAGTTTGTGCTTTGCTAAATGCAAAAAAATTTGTTACACGGGTTGCAGACCTATTTGTTTTTCCATGGCCTTTACCGGATGTGCCTACCTCCACCCTGCCCTACTCTAAAGAATGATGCTTTGCTGTTTAGCAGATCATTCGAGTTGTTTTCTTTAGCACTATATACTTCATGCTGGTGGGTTCAAGGAACATGAGCAAACACAGAGGTGAAACTAAGGGCCTCATTTCGAGTCTGGAAGAGCAGGAGCACCACCATAACTCTGTTATCTTCTTATTTTGTTACACATATGATTATAATACCTTCATTGCATCCCAATTAATTTAAGGAAGACAACAGGAAGTACTCCCGAGGTCAGGCTTTCATCCCCCGCACCCGCCTCCGGTAAAAAAATGGTGGGGAGCCACGGCCAACTGCCAATTAGGTCAAGGGAGCCACAGGGCAAAAAAGTTTGGGAACCACTGCATTAGTGTACCGCAGCAGAAAGAAGTGGCAGAGCACATGGTAGGTTTTAAGCTCGATATAACGGACGGATAATTCACAACGTGATTTGCTGAACTTTTTTTTTTGCAGTTTTATGTAGCGCGGATTTGACCCGAAGGTATTGGAGCGCTAAACCTGGGCACCAGTTACATCCAGAAACAAAACACGTATTTTCAGGTGGCCGTAAGCAGGAGAAGCTTATTTTAGGGTGTAAATGCTGGCATACGCTTTATGTGCAGAGGGTCCGGTGTTCTGCGTGGTGAGTAGAGGGCCTGTCTGCAGCATTTCTTATTGTTGCCAATGTTTTTGGGGCATAGCTTTCACTGTCGGACTTACGTTACTGCACCTCCTATGTGCTGACACTCCGTGACCCCCAGTGTATGGGATCTCAGAGTATTTCTTCTGTCTCCAGCCTGACTGTACTTGTCCCCATCAACCATTCACCTAGAGTGAGTGGGACTAGGGATAAATTAGACGTTTTTATTTTGGGCACGAGGAGTCCTTGAATGTCAACGATGTAGCAAGCCACTCGCAGGGACTTGTGCACCTGCGCTACTGATTCCAAAAGGCATTCGGTCTCAAGGGATGCTTGAAATATATCTTTCTGGAATGGATCTACCATCGAAAAGAGCCAGCGTACGCAGGAGATGAGAAAAGCAGGCATCAGCAATACGCCTTCCCCAGAGAAAGCAGCGCAGGCAACTCGAAGCACTCTGCAGGAGCCAAAGATAAATGCAGGGCCCTGACTGTCTCGGAGCCATCCGGGTAAGATATGTCTGTGTGTCCACTGAACAGCATGGACACTTTGTCTGTATTAAGAGCCCTCTCTAATAAAATAGTGCAGCTTTGCTAATATTGAGATAACATAACACGGGCATGTAATGCGCATGTCCCCCGTAGGCATCTTGGCGCTGAATAACAGATGTTGGTTGTTACCAGACACAATGGCACTCATTTTATCGACCTTAGATGGATGAAAGGCTGAGTGGACCTGCCAGGATTTGAACCTGTGACCATGAGATCAAAACAGAGGCCCCTGCAGTGGACGGATTAGTCCACTGAGCCACCAGACCCGGCCAGGTCTAGCCTGGTGTATCCTTTGGCTCACAGCAAGTGATCGATAAACCATCAATGCATATGAATGAGTCGACATCTGAGGTTTATTAAACTATTTAGCTTCAATATCTAGCAATATATGCACTGAAATCATTTCCTATACATGTCTCACTGTCAATGCAACAGATATCATTCGCCCCACAGGTACTGACAACAACAGTACCTCCTACCCTACGCTTGGGATTGGTAGCAATGTCCTCTAGAGAACAGAGACAATAGGAACTCACAATAACCATAATTACTCGCTAAATAAAGTCTCAGATCTCTTCACCCTATTTTGGTCCGGAATATTGTTTTAACAAAAGCAGCAAGTCATTGTGAATAAACAGCCCAATTGGCAGAATGATGAGCAATGGGTTTGGGTGGAATCAAGTACGTGGGCTGCTTGTAAAATGTGGAGATGTGTGTGTAGTTAATGCAAAACACGGAAACGGGAAAAGTTTCTGCAGTAGCAACTTTGTAACTCGGCTGAAACTATCCCGTAAAGGCGCGGAGGAGACTCCTTTGCGCTACACTGTGCTGCAGCGTCGACGACCACCAACTGCACTTGAGAACTATCAGGAGCGGGGTCTGGCTCAGTTACTGCTGACGTCCTCTGTGTCATCTCAAGCGAGGCCGGTGGGACACTCCAATACCAGGGGCTCAAAGTGCAAGCCAAGAGCAATCGAACTGCTCGGGATCCCGCCAGAGTCCTACAAGCAAGCCCCACCGCCCACAGAACGACATGTTTGCGTCCGGACGGTGTGAAAGGTAAGTCCTTTTAAAGTACAGCATGCAATATAGGCAGAGGCATCAGGAGGGAGAACTGCACAGTAAACCGGAGGAAAGCACCTTACCATGACTGAACAGCACTGGTGTGTACTCAGTGGAAATGACATCCAAGCAGGCGTGTCACGTGTAGAATGTACTTCATGCCATCAAATGTATTTCTTGTTTGAGAAGATTGCACATTAGTATATATGGTTCTTTGAAATTGAGAAACAAGCGTTTTTATCAATTTCGGTTCTAAATATTGTAAATAGACGTGGACGAGAGAAAAGGGCATTTTGAAAGATAGTTTGGTATCTGGTATGGTAGATAGATGGGCGTTTGTTCCAGTTTGTCTTTAACATGCCAGCTCCTTCAATTCTGTTTAACCCTGCCGTTTGGAGGAAAGAGTCCGCCCGGGATCCGGTTGGTGTTTGTTTTTGCTAATTACATTTGCTCCTATTTTCAAATTCAAAATTACAACAAAAAAGACACCGTCTAAAATAGTTTGTGTGCCCTGTGATCATTTTGAAGTTAATTCTCGATACCAACAAACAAAATATAAAGCTCGCGTTAATAATGTCAAAACTACGGGACACGACGCACTAAGGGCTGGGAAGGAGCGACATTTTAGATACTCGTTTGGCAGAACTATGTGCAGTTTGATAGCAATGCTCAATTTGTGTGGTTTGTGCGCGTGGAGCTTCTCAGTATTTCTTTTGCCACATCTTGGATGTTATGTGCAAAGACGAACTTGGAGATGCAGCGATTTTTTGAAGAGCAGCGTTATAGTTTGTCAATTAAAAATGGCCGTGTTTACTCCTCCCCTGCAGATCTGTGTACCTTTGAGTGCAGCTTTACAGTTATTATATCAAGCCACAGCAAATTGTTCCATAATTCAGTTTAAGAATTCTGCAATGCCTGCACAAAAATAGCTTAATGTCTAGAGAAAGGCAGGCATTTATCTTGTAAAGTTATTAACACTCGTTTGCAAGGATTTTTCCCCCTTCTTCATGAAACAAAGTTTTTGCTGAGGCCGTTAAAACTGTTTATAGTAAATTGTGCTCCCTCTGTGCTCAACACCTGATTTCCTCTGCTGCTCTGCAAGACATGGCATCTCCCATGATGCCTTGCACGAACTGCTAGTCTCAGCTGAAACGGTGCCTAGTAACTCCAGCACTGAACATCTGGCGCGGTGTTTATTTGTTCTATTGCCCCTGTTAAGTGGTTGTGAAATATCAGAAGCTTTTGTAAAATTGTTTTTCAGCCATCAGAATTACCACTTGCTATTGTTTAATATGCTAAACTGAGGGAGACATTAAATGTACTGTGTTCTGCTATAGGTGATGAACTTGCCACATAGAGAATTTTATGGCGTTCCGGAGCATGAGTTGTGTTTGAGTGTTGCTCCCTTCTTTATTCCTTTTTGTTTCCTTTGGCTCTCATTCATAGTATATGTACAATTGCTAAGTGCTTGTATTCATAAACCTTCTACTCTATTTAAAGGTATTTTCTGTATTCCTGGTATGAATGGCTCCAAACTAAATGGCCAAGAATGAGTTCTGGTGTTGGAATATGCAGAAGGGTTCAGGTTTGTGCAGTAGAATGTGATGAGTTTTCAACTTCCAGAGAAAATATAGAGAGGACATGAGATGAGAGAACTCTCTTAAGGGCATACTTTTTGAGGAGGCCCTCTGCTTTTGATTGCAGTGGCTCAGTTTATTTGGTGATTCACAATTCCAATCATGGGTAAAACATGGCTTGTTGAACATAGATGAGATGTACTTGCAAATTGTTTGATTGCATATTGCATTTCAGGTTTTCAATTTGACCAATCCTTTGACTTCTTACCAACAAAATATGAGTGTCTTCCTGGTCGAGGACCACACTGCTTTTTCTCTTATCTGTCTTGTATCAAGACCCTGCTGGACTATGGGGTGAAAGAAAGCTTGAATAAGCAGCTACCTATGTTATATGACATCTCTTTATTAATGTAATAACTGCACTTTCACAATTGCTTTATTAACCTTCCTGCTTTCTCAAATTTGCTTGAAAATGCACCATTTGTCCACTCTTTTTCAAACTTTTCTCAGGGGGAAAACCCCCCCGAACCCCCCTTAGATTGTTCGGGCTCGCTCGCTACGCTCGCTCGCTGCGGTGCAGTATGCCAATAATTTTATGCCCCACCACTTTCAAATGTCACCAGCCACCACTGGATTTACCACTGACTATCTTCCTGATTTTGAAGGACTTCCCCTGCTCTCCTCTTCTGGCTGCCTCCTCTACTTGACTGGAAAGTTTATCCATGTACACCTGCTTGTTTATTCCTGTCATTTGTTTGACTGCACTGATCTCTTGTATGCACCATTGCTTGTACTTCTCCTGCAGCCTCTCAGATTTGGCCTCCATTAGTTTCATTTTTGCTGCCCTCCTGTCTTCAATGGTTGTATGAATAAACAACTACCACTTAAACAACGAATGCCTAAACCACGAAGGCTAAACCACTACCAAAGCCAAACCACTACGTTCTGTACAACGAATTACTAAACCACGAAAATTAATCATTTTTCATATTACCGGAATCTACCACTACTTTTAAAAAATCGCTTGTTTGAAAAAAAAGTAATTAAATTAAACAAGACTTTTAAATTAAACAATTTTATTTAAATAATCTTTAAATTATCAATCTAATAATCGTTTTTACAAATACTGTCGAACTTACAAAAATACAGCTCTCACAGGAAATATTTTTTTTAAAAATGGATTGCAGTAAATATTTTTATTTGTAAAAATAATTCACTTAAATGAAACATAGAAAAAACGTCCATCCACCATTTTGTAACCATTTCAACTTTGACAACAAGAGTTAACAGTCGCATCGAGCACTGATCTTAATCACATCACTGAAAAACAAACCAACAGTGCCATCTACTGGCCTAACACGCTAAATTAAAACAAACTCTAATATTTCTACATCGTAATTAAAATCAGGAAATGTACAAATGAATTTTTAAAATAATATTACACATTCCTAAATTATTAAATATATCCAAAAATCAACATCGAGTGCCAAATTATTTTATTATAATTGCACTTGCATTTAAGATTAATTATTTACATTTTGACACTTCCCTCTGATTTAGTAAGTCGTGGTTCAGGTGGTCGTTGTTCGTGAACAGTAGTGGTTAATGAGGTCGTGGTTCTGGTAAAGGCCATGGTTAAGGATTCGTTGTTTAATACACTCCTTGTTAAGGAGTCGTTGTTCAGGCTGTTTCCCGTCTTCAATAGCTTGCCATGTGTCTTATCTTATTCATTGTTTCCTCTTTCTTCTCTTGGTCCCCAGGCATGTTTCACTACTCTTTACATATATTGAAGAGACCTGTTCCCATGTCTTGTTGGCTGGGTCTGCAGCTGTCTCAGACTGATATTTCATGTCTTCTAGAATTTAGAACCTGTTTTTGATTCGTAAGGTGAAGGTCTTCTCAGTTTTGGGGATCCTGTAATTTTGCCACCTTGAAGTGCTGTCACCCTGATGTTTTGCGTTCTGCTTTTCTCAGCTTCAGCTCCACCATTGTGGTCACTTGATGGTGATGACTGCTTACGTCGGCTCCCCATCTCACTCTGACATCTTGTGGTGAGCACCTCCAAGTCTAGCTTATGATCAGGTAGTCCATCTGGTTTCTGTCTCTGCATAGGGTAAGCACCTTGTTAGTTTGTGAATATCACAGTCAGGAAAGAGAGTCCTTCCAATGACCAGATCATTTGTGGCGCAGAATTCCAACAGGCTTTCTCCATAGTTGTTCTGTGTTCCACAACCTTTCTTTCCCATGGCACTGTCATGGTTCGTGTTGTCATTTCCCACTTTAGCATCCAAGTCTCCCTTCACAATCTTCAGGTCGTGATTCGGCATGGCTTCAAGCTCAGCTTGCATGTGTGGATAGAATATGTCCTTGACTGTTTCCTCTGCATCATTTGTTAGGGCATAGCACTGGATAATGGTATTGTTGATGTGTCTGCCTTTTAACCTGGATGTCATGAGTTTGCTTTACATTTCCCTGTCCCCTTGCTCAGGATGATGGCTACTCCTTCATGATGTTGGTCATTGTTCCTTACCTAGTACAGTATTTTCTCTCCTGTGATGGTTTTCATTCTGCCAGATTCGGCCCTCCTACTTTCACTGACCCCCCAGGATGTGTAGGTTGTAGAGCCTCATCTCAGATGTTACTTGAGCCAGATTTTCTGAGTCATACATAGTCTGCATGTTCCAGAATCTGATTCTGCTCTTGCACTTGGTACTTAGACCTTCCGACATGCTGTCAGTTGTTTACTTGCAGCTTTGGCTACTGCCAGTCATTCATGTCTCATGCAGAGACTCTGGAAGTCCCTTGTGCCCATAACATTTAGTGGTTCTTCCTGCTGTTAAATTAACTAATGTTATTTATGGTACGACGTTGCTAGCCTTGTGCCCAACCCCCAACCTAGAGGACCAGTGGATCAAGCTTCATCTGTTCTCTACCCTTTGACCTGTCCAGCTTGGGGGACCCTACCAGGAGACTAAGCCCTCACCAGCATAGCTCTCTGAAACATGCAAGCCCCTGGACCACTTCAACATGATGACCCTCCGAGGCGCACCAATCCCATTACTGGGTCAATAAACTGAAGCTCTGCAGCAGCACTCGTCAACTTCGGAGCACTGACTCTTTGGAAAACCCTACTCTGAATCAATCCTTCTCTGGCAGTGCATTTAAAATCTGGAATTTAGTCCCCCCTCAAATCCAGACCATACCCACTTTCAAGAAACAACCCAAATACTTTCACCTAACCAAAGTATTCGCTAACATTTCTACTTAGCATCAAAATTAAACTTTTCTTATTTGTATTTATACTACAAGTCACTGAGTATGGTCGGAATTCTTTGGCACTTCCTCGCTCAGTCTACATTGACCTGCTACCCCTCTCTCTTGGCCTTCCCCCCTTATCCTGTTTACAAAATTGTTATCTCTTTCTTTTCTCTGTGAATATGTTTTGCTACCTTTTGTAAAGAGCTCTGATTCTTTTGTAAAGAGCACTTGTATGGTCTATGTAAAAATCCAAGAAATATATTTATTATCCAGTGGTAGTCATTGGATGGTTATAGTTAGGACCATGTTTCCATAAGAAATAGATTTTTTGGTTTGCTAATAACTTTGCAACCATTTGACGAATCTTCAGGAAATGTTCCAAAAAGAGTCTCACCCACCTCAGCTTCTTCCTGGTAAGTTTTGGGGTGATCCTTCAAATTTTGGAGAAGACTAGATCTTAATCCAGAAAGCCTGCTTTTGTGATTTGGTGTAAATCCATTTGCCAGTTTTTGAAAAATTAAGGATCAAACTTATGTATGTTTAATGCTGTGTCTCCATTATAGATCAACAACCACAAGCATGCATTGTGATTGGCTGGCCGCAACCTGAAGGAAAAGTTGCAGCCGCCACCTTAGGACTCGGGGATTCAGTCCATGAGCCCTACAAAATTAAATAAAAAAAGAGAAAAATGGCAGGGTAGGGCTACCCTGACACCATGGCCCATGTGGGGTGTTTTCTCAAATAACTATAACTTGTGGCCAAAAGTAAATATAACTCATGCCCTCGCCATTAATTTCAGTGGTTTTTATGTTTAAATCATTGTGTTTTAACTGACATTTTCACCTAAATATAGCGTCACTTTTACCTTTGTTTTTTCAGTGTATATATATGTATATATATATTCAAAACCTCCTCTCCACATTCAAAAGAAGCCCGCACTCACGTTCAATGGAAGATATCGTATTTATTTTCTGGCAGCATTTGTTGTAGAAAATAAGTAACAGGAACGCGTTTCGGCTGTCTCAGCAGCCTTTGTCAACCTGAAAAGTATACATAAAGTTCCACGTTTTAAATGCTGCCCACAGGTGTTAATGATTGCATCGACATGAAAGAATTACTTCCGCTTTCCCAAGCTTCAAATTTTTTAAAGATACTATTATTACCAAAAGGAACAACTAAAAGTGCAGGGCTGGTTACAGTCAATGGACAATTAAGGTATACTCACCTGCATAAACATTTAAAATATATATGATAATGTTTGCCAGCACGTCGGACAGTTGTGAAGTGGTTACAATCGTAAAATCTACTTTCTAGAGATTACAGCCCTGACGTTGTTTATTATGAACTTGTGCAAATAGGTCATTTATGTAGTGCAACTTTTAAAAACTGCTGAATATGGAAATTAAATTATTTGCTTTATCATAGGTGTTTGCTTAGAAATGGACATGTATCTTTAAAAAATTTGAAGCTTGGGAAAGCGGAAGTAATTCTTTCATGTCGATGCAATCATTAACACCGGTGGGCAGCATTTAAAACGTTGAACTTTAGGTATACTTTTCAGGTTGACAAAGGCTGCTGAGACAGCCGAAATGCGTTTCTGTTACTTATTTTCTACAACAAATGCTGCCAGAAAATAAATACGATATCTTCTACAACAAATGCTGCCAGAAAATAAATACGATATCTTCCATTGAACGTCAGTGCGGGCTTCTTTTGAATGTGGACTTCACATTTGTCCTTTCACATTGCCGTCATCGTATAATGTCAGACATATGTACATATACATACATATACCCACGTTTGCTTCAAAAGTTTAAATTAAACTTTGTGTGTATATAGCTATATATTAATATATATATATGTGTATTACCTACTGGCGGTCGCCAGTAGGTAGTTATAGTTAGAACCTAGTTTCCATAGGAAAAGCATTTTTTTATTTGCTAATATCATTGGCGTCGTTTAACGAATTTTTGTGGAATTCTCCCAAAAAAAGGTCTATCCAGGTCAGCTCCTATCCTGAATGTTTGGGGGTGATTCGTCAAGCGGGGGCGGAGAAAAAAGGGGGGTCCCAAAAAGTGTTTTTCGTGTGTTAATTTCCATAGGAAATTTTGAGACAGGCTACAGCCCGAACTGCTGAACGGAAATACACCAAGTATGGCAGAAAGGTAGCTCTTTGGCAGAAAGCTACCTTTTTTTTAAATGGTGTAAATCCGTTCAGTAGTTGCTGAGAAATTCAAAAAATAAGAGTAAAAAATCAATTTCCCATAGGAAACTTTAGGCAAGGCTACAGCCCGAACTGCTGAACGGAATTACACCAAATTTGGCAGAAAGGTAGCTCTTGGTTCAGAAAGCGACCTTTTTTTAAATGTTGTAAATCCAGTCAGTAGTTTTTGAGATATTAAAGAAAAATATATATATATATGTGGGCGGAGCCTAATACCCGAGCACGAGCTTGGCTCTGATTGGCTGCCAACACTTCAAACCAGAAAGTGTTGGCAGCCATCTTGGTGCAATGCTTTTTAGGTCTCGCCTAGCGACGCAGCGCATGCGCTGATTGCTTGGAGAGATCTATTGTTGTCGATCTACCCAAACACCGCTGCACTACCCTAAACCCTAAAACACTACCCCCAGCACGACCCCCTACACTACCCAAACATCACTGCACTACCCTAAACCTTAAAACACTACCCCCAGCACGACCCCCTACACTACCCAAACACCAATGCACTACCCTAAACCTTAAAACACTACCCCCAGCACGAACCCCTACACTACACAAACACCACTGCACTACCCTAAAACACTACCCCCAGCACGACACTCTACACTACCCAAACACCACTGCACTACCCTAAACCCTAAAACACTACCCCCAGCACGACCCCTACACTACGCAAACACCACTGCACTACCCTAAACCCTAAAACACTACCCCAGCATGACCCCTACACTACACAAACACCACTGCACTACCCTAAACCCTAAATCTACCCCCAGCATGACCCCCTACACTACCCAAACACCACTGCACTACCCTAAACCCTAAAACACTACCCCCAGCATGACCCCCTACACTACCCAAACACCACTGCACTACCCTAAACCCTAAAAACTACCCCCAGCACGACCCCCTACACTACCCAAACACCACTGCACCACTCTAAACCTTAAAACACTACCCCCAGCACAACCCCTACACTACACAAACACCACTGCACTACCCTAAACCCTAAAACACTACCCCCAGCACGACCCCTACACTACCCAAACACCACTGCACTACCCTAAACCCTAAAACACTACCCCCAGCATGACCCCCTACACTACCCAAACACCACTGCACTACCCTAAAAACACGACCCCCTACACTACACAAACACCACTGCACTACCCTAAACCCTAAAACACTACCCCCAGCACGACCCCCTGCACAACACAAACACCACTGCACTACCCTAAACCCTAAAACTCTACCCCCAGCATGATCCCCTACACTACACAAACACCACTGCCCTACCCTAAAACATGACCCCTACATTACACAAACAACACTGCACTATCCTAAACCCTAAAACACTACCCCCAGCATGACCCCCTACACTACACAAACACCACTGCACTACCCTAAACCCTAAAACACTATGCCCAGCATGACCCCCTACACTACCCAAACACCACTGCACTACCCTAAACCCTAAATCTACCCCCAGCACGAGCCCTACACTACACAAACACCACTGCACTACCCTAAACCCTAAAACACTATCCTCAGCACGACCCCCTACACTACCCAAACACCACTGCACTACCCTAAACCCTAAAACACTACCCCCAGCATGACCCTCTACACTACCCAAACACCACTGCACTACCATAAACCCTAAAACACTACCCCCAGCACGACCCTCTACACTACCCAAATACCACTGCACTACCCTAAACCCTAAAACACTACCCCCAGCATGACCCCCTACACTACCCAAACACCACTGCACTACCCTAAACCCTAAAACACTACCCCAGCATGACCCCCTACACTACCCAAACACCACTGCACTACCCTAAACCCTAAATCTACCCCCAGCATGACCCCCTACACTACCCAAACACCACTACACTACCCTAAACCCTAAAACTACCCCCAGCAAGACCCCCTACACTACCCAAACACAACTGCACTACCCTAAACCCTAAAACACTACCCCAGCACGACCCTTTATACTACACAAACACCACTGCACTACCCTAAACCCTAAAACACTACCCCCAGCATGACCCCCTACACTACACAAAAACCACTGCACTACCCTAAACCCTAAAACACTACCCCAGCACGATCCCCTACACTACCCAAACACCACTGCACTACCCTAAACCCTAAAACACTACCCCCAGCATGACCCCCTATACTACCCAAACACCACTGCACTACCCTAAACACTAAATCTACCCCCAGCACGACCCGCTACACTACACAAACACCACTGCACTACCCTAAACCCTAAAACACTACCCCAACACGGCCCCCTACACTACCCAAACACCACTGCACTACACTAAACCCTAAAACACTACCCCTAGCACGACCCCCTACACTACCCAAACACCACTGCACTACCCTAAAACCTAAAACACGACCCCTACACTACACAAACAGCACTGCCCTAAACCCTAAAACACTTCCCCCAGCATGACCCCTACACTACACAAACACCACTGCACTACTCTAAACCCTAAAACACTACCCCCTGCATGACCCCCTACACTACACAAAAACCACTGCACTACCCTAAACCCTAAAACACTACCCCAGCACGACCCCCTACACTACACAAACACCACTGCACTACCCTAAATCTACCCCCAGCACGACCCCCTACACTACACAAACACCACTGCACTACCCTAAACCCTAAAACACTACCCCCAGCACCACCCCCTACACTACCCAAACACCACTGTACTACCTTAAACTCTAAAACACTAACCCCAGCACGACCCCCTACACTACCCAAACACCACTGCACTACCCCTACCCTAAAACACTAACCCCAGCACGACCCCTACACTACACAAACACCACTGCACTACCCTAAACCCTAAAACACTACCCCCAGCACGACCCCTACAATGCACAAGCACCACTGCACTACCCTAAACCCTAAATCTACCCCCAGCACAACCCCTACACTACCCAAACACCACTGCACTACCCTAAACCCTAAATCTACCCCAGCCCGACCCCCTACACTACACAAACACCACTGCACTACCCTAAACCCTAAAACACTACCCTCAGCCCGACCCCCTACACTGCCCAAACACCACTGCGCTACCCCAAACCCTAAACCACTACCCCAGGCACGACCCCCTACAATACACAAACACCACTGCGCTACCCTAAACCCTAATTCTACCTCCAGCATGACCCCCTACACTTCCCAAACACCACTGCACTACCCTAAACCCTAAATCTACCCCCAGCACGACCCCCTACACTACACAAACACCACTGCACTACCCTATACCCTAAAACACTACCCCCAGCATGACCCCATACACTACACAAACACCAGTGCACTACCCTAAACCCTAAAACACTACCCCCAGCACGACCCCCTACAATGCACAAGCACCACTGCACTACCCTAAACCCTAAATCTACCCCCAGCACAACCCCCTACACTACCCAAACACCACTGCACTACCCTAAAACACGACCCCCTACACTACACAAACACCACTGCACTACCCTAAACCCTAAAACACTACCCCCAGCATGACCCCCTACACTACACAAACACCACTGCACTACCCTAAACCCTAAAACACTATGCCCAGCATGACCCTCTACACTACACAAACACCACTGCACTACCCTAAACCCTAAATCTACCCCCCAGCACGACCCCTACACTACACAAACACCACTGCACTACCCTAAAACACTACCCCCAGCATGACCCCCTACACTACCCAAACACCACTGCACTACCATAAACCCTAAAAACTACCCCCAGCACGACCCCCTACACTACCCAAACACCACTGCACCACTCTAAACCTTAAAACACTACCCCCAGCACAACCCCCTACACTACACAAACACCACTGCACTACCCTAAACCCTAAAACACTACCCCCAGCACGACCCCCTACACTACCCAAACACCACTGCACTACCCTAAACCCCAAAACACTACCCCCACCACTACCCCCTACACTACCCAAACATCACTACACTACCCTAAAACACAACCCCCTACACTACACAAACACCACTGCACTACCCTAAACCCTAAAACACTACCCCCAGCACGACCCCCTGCACAACACAAACACCACTGCACTACCCTAAACCCTAAAACTCTACCCCCAGCATGATCCCCTACACTACACAAACACCACTGCCCTACCCTAAAACATGACCCCTACATTACACAAACAACACTGCACTACCCTAAACCCTAAAACACTACCCCCAGCATGACCCCCTACACTACACAAACACCACTGCACTACCCTAAACCCTAAAACACTATGCCCAGCATGACCCCCTACACTACCCAAACGCCACTGCACTACCCTAAACCCTAAATCTACCCCCAGCACGACCCCTACACTACACAAACACCACTGCACTACCCTAAACCCTAAAACACTACCCTCAGCACGACCCCTACACTACCCAAACACCACTGCACTACCCTAAACCCTAAAACACTACCCCCAGCACGACCCCCTACACTACCCAAACACCACTGCACTACCATAAACCCTAAAACACTACCCCCAGCACGACCCTCTACACTACCCAAATACCACTGCACTACCCTAAACCCTAAAACACTACCCCCAGCATGACCCCCTACACTACCCAAACACCACTGCACTACCCTAAACCCTAAAACACTACCCCAGCATGACTCCCTACACTACCCAAACACCACTGCACTACCCTAAACCCTAAATCTACCCCCAGCATGACCCCCTACACTACCCAAACACCACTACACTACCCTAAACCCTAAAACTACCCCCAGCACGACCCCCTACACTACCCAAACACAACTGCACTACCCTAAACCCTAAAACACTACCCCAGCACGACCCTTTATACTACACAAACACCACTGCACTACCCTAAACCCTAAAACACTACCCCCAGCATGACCCCCTACACTACACAAAAACCACTGCACTACCCTAAACCCTAAAACACTACCCCAGCACGATCCCCTACACTACCCAAACACCACTGCACTACCCTAAACCCTAAAACACTACCCCAGCATGACCCCTATACTACCCAAACACCACTGCACTACCCTAAACACTAAATCTACCCCCAGCACGACCCCTACACTACACAAACACCACTGCACTACCCTAAACCCTAAAACACTACCCCAACACGGCCCCTACACTACCCAAACACCACTGCACTACCCTACACCCTAAAACACTACCCCCAGCATGACCCCTACACTACCCAAACAGCACTGCACTACTCTAAACCCTAAAACACGACCCCCTACAATACACAAATACCACTGCATTACCCTAAACCCTAAAACACTACCCCCAGCACCACACCCTATACTACACAAACACCACTGCACTACCCTAAAACCTAAAACACGACCCCTACACTACACAAACAGCACTGCCCTAAACCCTAAAACACTTCCCCCAGCACGACCCCTACACTACACAAACACCACTGCACTACCCTAAACCCTAAAACACTACCCCCTGCACGACCCCCTACACCACACAAACACCACTGCACTACCCTAAACCGTAAAACACTACCCCAGCACGACCCCCTACACTACACAAACACCACTGCACTACCCTAAATCTACCCCCAGCACGACCCCCTACACTACAAAACACCACTGCACTACCCTAAACCCTAAAACACTACCCCCAGCACCACCCCCTACACCACCCAAACACCACTGTACTACCTTAAACTCTAAAACACTAACCCCAGCACGACCCCCTACACTACCCAAACACCACTGCACTACCCCTACCCTAAAACACTAACCCCAGCACGACCCCTACACTACACAAACACCACTGCACTACCCTAAACCCTAAAACACTACCCCCAGCACGACCCCGTACTCTACAGAAATACCACTGCACTACCCTAAATCCTAAATCTACCCCCAGCACAACCCCCTACACTACCCAAACACCACTGCACTACCCTAAACCCTAAATCTACCCCAGCATGACCCCTACACTACCCAAACACCACTGCACTACCCTAAACCCTAAAACACTACCCTCAGCCCGACCCCTACACTGCCCAAACACCACTGCGCTACCCCAAACCCTAAACCACTACCCCAGGCACGACCCCTACAATACACAAACACCACTGCGCTACCCTAAACCCTAATTCTACCTCCAGCATGACCCCTACACTTCCCAAACACCACTACACTACCCTAAACCCTAAATCTACCCCCAGCACGACCCCCTACACTACACAAACACCACTGCACTACCCTATACCCTAAAACACTACCCCCAGCATGACCCCCTACACTACACAAACACCAGTGCACTACCCTAAACCCTAAAACACTACCCCCAGCACGACCCCCTACAATGCACAAGCACCACTGCACTACCCTAAACCCTAAATCTACCCCCAGCACGACCCCCTACACTACCCAAACACCACTGCACTACCCTAAAACACGACTCCCTACACTACACAAACACCACTGCACTACCCTAAACCCTAAAACACTACCCCCAGCATGACCCCCTACACTACACAAACACCACTGCACTACCCTAAACCCTAAAACACTATGCCCAGCATGACCCCCTACACTACACAAACACCACTGCACTACCCTAAACCCTAAATCTACCCCCAGCACGACCCCTACACTACACAAACACCACTGCACTACCCTAAAACACTACCCCCAGCACGACCCCCTACACTACCCAAACACCACTGCACTACCCTAAACCCTAAAACACTACCCCCAGCATGACCCCCTACACTACCCAAACACCACTGCACTACCATAAACCCTAAAACACTACCCCCAGCACGACCCTCTACACTACCCAAATACCACTGCACTACCCTAAACCCTAAAACACTACCCCCAGCATGACCCCCTACACTACCCAAACACCACTGCACTACCCTAAACCCTAAAACACTACCCCAGCATGACCCCTACACTACCCAAACACCACTGCACTACCCTAAACCCTAAATCTACCCCCAGCATGACCCCTACACTACCCAAACACCACTACACTACCCTAAACCCTAAAACACTACCCCCAGCACGACCCCCTACACTACCCAAACACAACTGCACTACCCTAAACCCTAAAACACTACCCCAGCACGACCCTTTATACTACACAAACACCACTGCACTACCCTAAACCCTAAAACACTACCCCCAGCATGACCCCCTACACTACACAAACACCACTGCACTACCCTAAACCCTAAAACACTACCCCAGCACGATCCCCTACACTACCCAAACACCACTGCACTACCCTAAACCCTAAAACACTACCCCCAGCATGACCCCCTACACTACCCAAACACCACTGCACTACCCTAAACACTAAATCTACCCCCAGCACGACCCCCTACACTACACAAACACCACTGCACTACCCTAAACCCTAAAACACTACCCCAACACGGCCCCCTACACTACCCAAACACCACTGCACTACCCTAAACCCTAAATCACGACCCCTACAATACACAAACACCACTGCCCTAAACCCTAAAACACTTCCCCAGCACGACCCCCTACACTACACAAACACCACTGCACTACCCTAAACCCTAAAACACTACCCCCTGCACGACCCCTACACTACACAAAAACCACTGCACTACCCTAAACCCTAAAACACTACCCCAGCACGACCCCCTACACTACACAAACACCACTGCACTACCCTAAATCTACCCCCAGCACGACCCCCTACACTACACAAACACCACTGCACTACCCTAAACCCTAAAACACTACCCCCAGCACCACCCCCTACACTACCCAAACACCACTGTACTACCTTAAACTCTAAAACACTAACCCCAGCACGACCCCCTACACTACCCAAACACCACTGCACTACCCCTACCCTAAAACACTAACCCCAGCACGACCCCTACACTACACAAACACCACTGCACTACCCTAAACCCTAAAACACTACCCCCAGCACGACCCCCTACAATGCACAAGCACCACTGCACTACCCTAAACCCTAAATCTACCCCCAGCACAACCCCCTACACTACCCAAACACCACTGCACTACCCTAAACCCTAAATCTACCCCCAGTACGACCCCCTACACTACAGAAACACCACTGCACTACCCTAAACCCTAAAACACTACCCCCAGCCCGACCCCTACACTGCCCAAACACCACTGCGCTACCCTAAACCCTAAAACACTACCCCAGGCACGACCCCTACAATACCCAAACACCACTGCACTACCCTAAACCCTAAATCTACCCCCAGCATGACCCCCTACACTACACAAACACCACTGCACTACCCTATACCCTAAAACACTACCCCCAGCACGACCCCCTACACTACACAAACACCACTGCACTACCCTAAACCCTAAAACACTACCCCAGCACGACCCCCTACACTACCCAAACACCACTGCACTACCCTAAACCCTAAAACACGACCCCCTACACTACACAAACACCACTGCACTACCCTAAACCCTAAAACACTACCCCCTGCACCACCCCCTACACTACACAAACACCACTGCACTACCCTATACCCTAAAACACTACCCCCAGCACGACCTCCTACACTACACAAACACCACTGCACTACCCTAAACCCTAAAACACTACCCCCAGCATGACCCCCTACACTACCCAAACACCACTGCACTACCCTAAACCCTAAAACACGACCCCCTACTCTACACAAACATCACTGCACTACCCTAAACCCTAAAACACTACCCCCAGCATGACCCCCTACACTACACAAACACCACTGCACTACCCCAAATCTACCCCCAGCACGACCCCTACACTACACAAACACCACTGCACTACCCTAAACCCTAAAACACTACCCCCAGCATGACCCCTACACTACCCAAACACCACTGTACTACCTTAAACCCTAAAACACTAACCCCAGCATGACCCCCTACACTACCCAAACAGCACTGCACTACCCTAAACCCTAAAACACTAACCCCAGCACGACCACCTACACTACACAAACACCACTGCACTACCCTAAACCCTAAAACACTACCCCCAGCACGAACCCCTACAATGCACAAACAGCACTGCACAACCCTAAACCCTAAATCTACCCCCAGCACAACCCCCTACACTACCCAAACACCACTGCACTACCCTAAACCCTAAATCTACCCCCAGCACGACCCCCTACACTACACAAACACCACTGCACTACCCTAAACCCTAAAACACTACCCTCAGCCCGACCCCCTACACTGCCCAAACACCACTGCGCTACCCCAAACCCTAAACCACTACCCCAGGCACGACCCCCTACAATACACAAACACCACTGCGCTACCCTAAACCCTAATTCTACCTCCAGCATGACCCCTACACTTCCCAAACACCACTGCACTACCCTAAACCCTAAATCTACCCCCAGCACGACCCCCTACACTACACAAACACCACTGCACTACCCTAAACCCTAAAACACTACCCCCAGCATGACCCCCTACACTACACAAACACCACTGCACTACCCTAAACCCTAAAACACTACACCCAGCATGACCCCCTACACTACACAAACACCACTGCACTACCCTAAACCTTAAATCTACCCCCAGCACGACCCCTACACTACCCAAATACCACTGCATTACCCTAAACCCTAAAACACTACCTCCAGCACGACCCCCTACACTACCCAAACACCACTGCACTTCCCTAAACCCTAAAACACTACCCACAGCACGACCCCCTACACTACCCAAACACCACTGCACTACCATAAACCCTAAAACACTACCCCCAGCACAACCCTCTACACTACCCAAACACCACTGCACTACCCTAAACCCTAAAACACTACCCCCAGCGCGACCCCCTACACTACCCAAACACCACTGCACTACCCTAAACCCTAAAACACTACCCCAGCATGACCCCTACACTACACAAACACCACTGCACTACCCTAAACCCTAAATCTACCCCCAGCACGACCCCCTACACTACCCAAACACCACTGCACTAACCTAAACCCTAAAACACTACCCCCAGCATGACCCCCTACACTACCCAAACACAACTGCACTACCCTGAACCCTAAAACACTACCCCCAGCACGACCCCCTATACTACACAAACACCACTGCACTACCCTAAACCCTAAAATACTACCCCCAGCACGACCCCTATACTACACAAACACCACTGCACTACCCTAAACCCTAAAATACTACCCCCAGCATGACCCCCTACACTACCCAAACACCACTGCACTACCCTAAACCCTAAAGCACTACCCCCAACATGACCCCTACACTACACAAACACCACTGCACTACCCTAAACCCTAAATCTACCCCCAGCATGACCCCCTACACTACACAAACACCACTGCACTACCCTAAACCCTAAAACTCTACCCCTAGCACAACCCCTACACTACCCAAACACCACTGCACTACCCTAAACCCTAAAACACGACCCCCTACACTACACATACACCACTGCACTACCCTAAACCCTAAAACACTACCCCCAGCACAACCCCCTACACTACACAAACACCACTGCACTACCCTAAACCCTAAAACACGACCCCTACACTACACAAACACCACTGCCCTAAACACTAAAACACTTCCCCCAGCACGACCCCCTACACTACACAAACACCACTGCACTACCATAAACCCTAAATCTACCCCCAGCATGACCCCTACACTACCCAAATACCACTGCACTACCCTAAACCCTAAAACACTACCCCCAGCACAACCCCCTACACTACCCAAACACCACTGCACTACCCTAAAACCTAAAACACTACCCCAGCATGACCCCTACACTACCCAAACACCACTGCACTACCCTAAACCCTAAATCTACCCCCAGCATGACCCCTACACTACCCAAACACCACTACACTACCCTAAACCCTAAAACACTACCCCCAGCACGACCCCCTACACTACCCAAACACAACTGCACTACCCTAAACCCTAAAACACTACCCCAGCACGACCCTTTATACTACACAAACACCACTGCACTACCCTAAACCCTAAAACACTACCCCCAGCATGACCCCCTACACTACACAAAAACCACTGCACTACCCTAAACCCTAAAACACTACCCCAGCACGATCCCCTACACTACCCAAACACCACTGCACTACCCTAAACCCTAAAACACTACCCCAGCATGACCCCTACACTACCCAAACACCACTGCACTACCCTAAACACTAAATCTACCCCCAGCACGACCCCCTACACTACACAAACACCACTGCACTACCCTAAACCCTAAAACACTACCCCAACACGGCCCCCTACACTACCCAAACACCACTGCACTACCCTAAACCCTAAATCACGACCCCCTACAATACACAAACACCACTGCCCTAAACCCTAAAACACTTCCCCCAGCACGACCCCCTACACTACACAAACACCACTGCACTACCCTAAACCCTAAAACACTACCCCCTGCACGACCCCCTACACTACACAAAAACCACTGCACTACCCTAAACCCTAAAACACTACCCCAGCACGACCCCCTACACTACACAAACACCACTGCACTACCCTAAATCTACCCCCAGCACAACCTCCTACACTACACAAACACCACTGCACTACCCTAAAACACTACCCCCAGCACCACCCCCTACACTACCCAAACACCACTGTACTACCTTAAACTCTAAAACACTAACCCCAGCACGACCCCCTACACTACCCAAACACCACTGCACTACCCCTACCCTAAAACACTAACCCCAGCACGACCCCCTACACTACACAAACACCACTGCACTACCCTAAACCCTAAAACACTACCCCCAGCACGACCCCCTACAATGCACAAGCACCACTGCACTACCCTAAACCCTAAATCTACCCCCAGCACAACCCCCTACACTACCCAAACACCACTGCACTACCCTAAACCCTAAATCTACCCCCAGTACGACCCCCTACACTACAGAAACACCACTGCACTACCCTAAACCCTAAAACACTACCCCCAGCCTGACCCCCTACACTGCCCAAACACCACTGCGCTACCCTAAACCCTAAAACACTACCCCAGGCACGACCCCCTACAATACCCAAACACCACTGCACTACCCTAAACCCTAAATCTACCCCCAGCATGACCCCCTACACTACACAAACACCACTGCACTACCCTATACCCTAAAACACTACCCCCAGCACGACCCCCTACACTACACAAACACCACTGCACTACCCTAAACCCTAAAACACTACCCCCAGCACGACCCCCTACACTACCCAAACACCACTGCCCTGCCCTAAACCCTAAAACACGACCCCCTACACTACACAAACACCACTGCACTACCCTAAACCCTAAAACACTACCCCCTGCACCACCCCCTACACTACACAAACACCACTGCACTACCCTATACCCTAAAACACTACCCCCAGCACGACCCCCTACACTACACAAACACCACTGCACTACCCTAAACCCTAAAACACTACCCCCAGCATGACCCCTACACTACCCAAACACCACTGCACTACCCTAAACCCTAAAACACGACCCCCTACACTACACAAACACCACTGCACTACCCTAAACCCTAAAACACTACCCCCAGCACGACCCCCTACACTACACAAACACCACTGCACTACCCCAAATCTACCCCCAGCACGACCCCTACACTACACAAACACCACTGCACTACCCTAAACCCTAAAACACTACCCCCAGCATGACCCCCTACACTACCCAAACACCACTGTACTACCTTAAACCCTAAAACACTAACCCCAGCATGACCCCCTACACTACCCAAACACCACTGCACTACCCTAAACCCTAAAACACTAACCCCAGCACGACCACCTACACTACACAAACACCACTGCACTACCCTAAACCCTAAAACACTACCCCCAGCACGACCCCCTACAATGCACAAACAGCACTGCACAACCCTAAACCCTAAATCTACCCCCAGCACAACCCCTACACTACCCAAACACCACTGCCCTACCCTAAACCCTAAATCTACCCCCAGCACGACCTCCTACACTACACAAACACCACTGCACTACCCTAAACCCTAAAACACTACCCTCAGCCCGACCCCCTACACTGCCCAAACACCACTGCGCTACCCCAAACCCTAAACCACTACCCCAGGCACGACCCCCTACAATACACAAACACCACTGCGCTACCCTAAACCCTAATTCTACCTCCAGCATGACCCCTACACTTCCCAAACACCACTGCACTACCCTAAACCCTAAATCTACCCCCAGCACGACCCCCTACACTACACAAACACCACTGCACTACCCTAAACCCTAAAACACTACCCCCAGCATGACCCCCTACACTACACAAACACCACTGCACTACCCTAAACCCTAAAACACTACACCCAGCATGACCCCTACACTACACAAACACCACTGCACTACCCTAAACCTTAAATCTACCCCCAGCACGACCCCTACACTACCCAAACACCACTGCACTACCCTAAACCCTAAAACACTACCCCCAGCACGACCCCCTACACTACCCAAACACCACTGCACTTCCCTAAACCCTAAAACACTACCCACAGCACGACCCCTACACTACCCAAACACCACTGCACTACCATAAACCCTAAAACACTACCCCCAGCACAACCCTCTACACTACCCAAACACCACTGCACTACCCTAAACCCTAAAACACTACCCCCAGCGCGGCCCCTACACTACCCAAACACCACTGCACTACCCTAAACCCTAAAACACTACCCCAGCATGACCCCCTACACTACCCAAACACAACTGCACTACCCTGAACCCTAAAACACTACCCCCAGCGCGGCCCCCTACACTACCCAAACACCACTGCACTACCCTAAACCCTAAAACACTACCCCAGCATGACCCCTACACTACCCAAACACCACTGCACTACCCTAAACCCTAAAACACTACCCCCAGCATGACCCCCTACACTACCCAAACACAACTGCACTACCCTGAACCCTAAAACACTACCCCCAGCACGACCCCCTATACTACACAAACACCACTGCACTACCCTAAACCCTAAAATACTACCCCCAGCACGACCCCCTACACTACACAAACACCACTGCACTACCCTAAAACACTACCCCAGCATGACCCCCTACACTACCCAAACACCACTGCACTACCTTAAACCCTAAAGCACTACCCCCAGCATGACCCCCTACACTACCCAAACACCACTGCACTACCCTAAACCCTAAATCTACCCCCAGCATGACCCCCTACACTACACAAACACCACTGCACTACCCTAAACCCTAAAACTCTACCCCTAGCACAACCCCCTACACTACCCAAACACCACTGCACTACCCTAAACCCTAAAACACGACCCCTACACTACACATACACCACTGCACTACCCTAAACCCTAAAACACTACCCCCAGCACAACCCCCTACACTACACAAACACCACTGCACTACCCTAAACCCTAAAACACGACCCCTACACTACACAAACACCACTGCCCTAAACACTAAAACACTTCCCCCAGCACGACCCCCTACACTATACAAACACCACTGCACTACCCTAAACCCTAAATCTACCCCCAGCATGACCCCCTACACTACTCAAACACCACTGCACTACCCTAAACCCTAAAACACTACCCCCAGCACAGCCCCCTACACTACACAAACACCACTGCACTACCCTAAACCCTAAAACACTACCCCCAGCATGACCCCCTACACTACACAAACACCACTGCACTACCCTAAACCCTAAAACAGTACCCCCAGCATGACCCCTACACTACACAAACACCACTGCACTACCCTAAACCCTAAAACACTACCCCCAGCATGACCCCCTACACTACACAAACACCACTGCACTACCCTATACCCTAAAACACTACCCCCAGCATGACCCCTACACTACCCAAACACCACTGCACTACCCTAAAACACAACCCCCTACACTACACAAACACCACTGCACTAAACCCTAAAACACTACCCCCAGCACAACACAAACACCACTGCACTACCCTAAATTGTAAAACACTACCCCCAGCACGACCCCCTACACTACACAAACACCACTGCACTACCCTATACCCTAAAACACTACCCCAGCATGACCCCCTACACTATCCAAACACCACTGCACTACCCTAAAACATGACCCCCTACACTACACAAACACCACTGCACTACCCTAAACCCTAAAACACTACCCCCAGCACAACCCCCTACACTACACAAACACCACTGCACTACCCTAAACCCTAAATCTACCCCCAGCATGACCCCCTACACTACCCAAACACCACAAGCAGTTATAAAATCACCATGCACTGTCCTTGCAGCACTCTAATCATCCAGTCACTACCCATGTACTCATGCAATGACCCATGCACTAACTCATGGCAAATACAGAGGAGGTCATGTTCTTTACAGGGGCACCCCAACGTATAGTGTTCCCTAGTGTATGTAGGTGTTTTCACTGTATTCTAAGTGTCTTTTAGCATAGCACTGGCTTGTCCTGGTTAGTCAGAGTCAGTTACCACCAGTACCCGTCACTAAAAAGTTGGGGGCACAGGAGGACTTTCTGCTCCTCTGTTGGTTCTTTCTGCACATCTCTTGTTTCTTCCTGCACTTTTTTTCGTCTTTCTGGACTTCTGTTGCCTCTTTCAGCATTTGTCTTGCTTGTTGCTGCGCTTTTCTTCCTCTTTCTTCACATGTCCTAACTTTGTAGGCATAGTTAGAAATTAGCATTTAAAAAAGCATTGAAATTCACTGAAAAAACCATAGTTTCAGGCATGTTATAGTTAGAAATTAGCATTTAAAAAACCATTGAAATTCACTGAAAAAACCTGAGGTTTCAGGCACGTTATAGTTAGAAATTAGCATTTAAAAACCTTAGAAATTCACTAAAAAAACCATAGGTTTCAGGGACGTTATAGTTAGTTGGACATTTCACTCGTACAAAACCATAGAAATTCCCCCTTATAGTTAGTTCAGCAAACTATAACTCGCGCCCCGCAATGCACTGCTGATGACGTCACATATTACATCATTCATGACATGGTCAGTGACATCACTGATGACATCACTGATGACATCTCAAATGACATCACTGATGACATCGCTGATGACATCATCCAGTGACTGTGTGTTTCTCTAAAGTTTAAATATGTTTTATATAAATGCCAAGGTGTATTGAAGAATGAGTGGGTGTATAAGTGTCTGGATGGAGGATTTAGTATGTGTGTGACTGACTGTATAAGTGAGTGATTAAATTTGTCTTACTGAATGCATGGGTTAGTGACTAAACTGTCTGAATGTGTGTATCAGTATGTCTGTTGTTGTGTAAGCTGCTGCATGTGATGGTCAATAGCTACATGAGTGTCTATATGGGTTATTGATTGGTTGCCTGAGTATTTGTATGGGAGACTGAGTGTATGTGTGGGTGGGTGGGAGGTGTGTGACTCTGTGCATAGATGTGTGAGTGGTTGATTCACTGGGTGTATGGGATCAAGAGTGCATGTGGAAACAGCTGTATGGGCAGGTGAGTGTGTGTATGGGTGTGTTGGTGAGAGATTGGATGTCTCAGTGGTACATGTCCAAGTAACTACATATGTAAAAGGCAGTGTATGTGAGACTTGGAGTATATAAATGACTATACGTGAGAGTCAGTGACTGTGAGAGTGGCTGTATGGATGAGTGTTTACTTGTATCAGTGATTGTATAAGAGAGTAAGTATGTGTTAGTATATGTTTGAATAAGTGAGGTGGTGTGTGTATAACTGTATAGGTGAGGAAATGGGAGTGTGATTGATTCTTTGCATGACTGACTAGGTGTGTGAGTAACTCCATGGATGAGTGGCGGTGTGTGAGTGTCTGCATAGGTGTATAAGTGCATATGATAGTGTTGTATTGATGAGAGACTGTATGTATGAGTGATTGTATGGGTGAATGAGTGGATGTGTGTGTAGACCTAGGAATTGGTGAGTGCGTATGTAGTAACTGGTATTGGTGTGTCGATGGTTTCGAAAATGGTAGTCTGTATTTTACAGTGGGTGTATCAAAGATTATATTAGAGTGTGAGGAGGTGCATCAGATTTTCACGTGGATGATGTCATCAGTGATGTCATTTGAGATGTCATCAGTGATGTCATCAGTGATGTCACTGACCATGTCATGAATGATGTAATATGTGACGTCATCAGCAGTGCATTGCGGGGGCGCGAGTTATAGTTTGCTGAACTAACTATAACGGGGGAATTTCTATGGTTTTGTACGAGTGAAATGTCCAACTAACTATAACGCCCCTGAAACCTATGGTTTTTTTAGTGAATTTCTAAGGTTTTTTAAATGCTAATTTCTAACTATAACGTGCCTGAAACCTCAGGTTTTTTCAGTGAATATATATATTCCAGTAGCAGGCGTAAGCCGAAACGCGTAGGTCATTTCTGTTTGGTATGCTCCCCTGCACTTTGCTGTGAGAGGCTTCTAATGCGAGGGGCCTCCTGTAACGACGAAAATTAATAAAGCCCTTCGGAAGCCAGTTCCTGGTAGTGCCGTGCTTCATTATCGCCCTGGAAATCATGTGGCAAGAGCGAAGGGCATTTGTGTGGAGTAAGTGTGGGAATATATATATATATATATATATATATATATATATATATATATACATATACATATATATACACATAGACACACATTCATATTTAAACATTTTAGGCAACAACACTTATTTGCAGTGATAAGTATTTGGATACATTAAATTAATTAATAACACTAATAACATTGAACAGCTGAGGTGCTGGGACCCAGGCTGGGGGTTAGGGGGTTTACAAATACACAGCCTCATCTGCCACCCCTGTATAGACACCTGTGAGCTTAGCACCTTGTAATGAATGTGCTTTTCACTAAAAGGACACACCCAAACCCTGCACTCCCACCTGGGAGGCAAACTTACCACTGCACCTCTAAATAATGCACTTTGAGCAGCACCCCCCTAGGCGAGGCAAGAAAACAAATTCAGGTGCACTTAGAACATATACTTTGAGCAGCACCCCCTAAGGTGAGGAAAAGTCACAGCACCCCCTTAGGCAAGGCAAGAAACCAAATTCAAGTGTATTTAAAATAACACACAAGTTTATTAATGAAACAATTTGAAACGGTAGGACAAATATATCAGTAAATGGAGATTCTCAGATGTCAAATGAATAATTAAATGAACAATTGAAATAAAATGCAATATATATACAGAAAGCAAAGAGTAGAAAATATATAAAAGAGAGAGAGAGAGAGAGAGTGGTTAGGAACACCTCACTGACTGATTCTGCAACATCCTTTCCAGCTCTTTAGCTGGGGAAGCCCTTTCAACAGCCCAGGTAGGAGTGTCAGTCAGGACTCAAGTTCCGTCACCATTCCACAGCAATACATCTATTCTGTGGTGAACTTCCACCTGACCTACGAAAGCTTCCAGCTTAAGTATCATTATTCAACGTGAGGCGAAGTTTCTAGAAAACCCTGCCCCTTTCTCATTGGAAAAAACCGAGCAGGCTGTACCAGTCTGCGTCAAGGCCAAGACAGTGGCTGGCCAAGCCTCTGTACTTTGACTCTGAGACAGAGTTGTACATTCCACAGATAATATCCAGTTCACTCTGGTCAGTGAGGTGCGAAAAACAAGTGAGGAGCAGAAAGACCTTGAATATGAATCGCAAGCACTGCTGTGTAGGCAGGAGCAAGGCAAAGTCAGACATGAGGCCATGTCAAAGCCAATAGTAAGAACTCATAATTTCTGTGCACGCAGAAGCAAGGCACAGCCAGAAAGCAAGATGACATGAGGCCATGTCAAAGCCAATAGTAAGAACTCATAATATAAATGTACTGTTCTACTCCGTGACAGCTCTCACTAAAAGACAGCAAGATTACAAGACAGAAGAGAAGCAGGCATATGCAGAACCGTCTCATATATCCAGGCTAAGGTAAAATAACACACTAAAGTCAGTTAAAATGGTGGTAGTTGAGGGTCATCATAGGGTGCCAAACCACAAGAGTGGCTCTTTTACTACATTCCACCCCATGACCCCTGACTATCACCATTCACATATATCAACACTTCAAAGCATTTCTTAACTGAAAAACACAACTACGATTGAAGAACTGCATTTCTCAACTGAAAGCACAAAAACTGCATTTCTTAATTGAAAACACAACTACAAGTGAAAAACCTCATTTCACAACTAAAAGCACAAAAACTATTAATAAAGCACATGTTGAAGCAAAAACTCATGTGCTGAACTGAAAGCACAAGCATAATACTGTGAAATCATAAAAATAGCTCATGTATATCTGGATACTCAGCAAGATACACAAAATAAATGAACTCGGTAATGCTCCTAATGTCTCTAATGGTTAATACTGAAACTTCTACTGTTGAAGCAGCCAAACTTATATATTTTGTGCCAAAAAATAAAAGCAACTCTTTAACTCAAAAGACATTTCCCTCCAAATGCAGATCATTTTTGTCGTTCTTTTTCTTTTAAACACACAGTCCTTCTGTGTGAAAGACACACAGCCCTCTCGCATTTGGTTTCAACTTCATGTTTATAAAACAGTTTCAATTGCAGCACATTTCTGTTGTACTGTTTTCTTTTTAAACAAACAGTCCTTCTGTGTGAAAGACACACAGCCTTCTCACATTTAACTCCATCTCCACTAACCAGTTCATTGGTCTTGGCAAAGCAGGTCCCCATCTGGTTCGTTCAGCCACAGGACGTCAGCTTCCACCGTCCGGTGATCACTCCAGGCTCGAGGGGAGGGGGAGGATCCCACCCATATGGGGCTCTCACACTCACGGGCAGAGACATCAGGCACATCAACGCGTCGCAGTATGATGACCTGGAAAAGAAACAAGCATCACTCTTCTTGCAAGAAACATTTTTCAAAAAGCGCACGTTTTTCCTGTCCCTGCTTTGCATTTCTGAAGGTACAATATTATCATTCCTATCTGCACGGTTCACTGCTGGCTTTGGGGAATTGTCTGAGAATTCTACCCACGCTTTAGCCTCTGAATCCTTGGTATTGGAGCGAAACTCTCTTTTTCCCTGCACAGTAAGAAGGGCTGGGGCAGTCTCCTTCCTGACTATTTCTCCACTCACTGCTGGATACGTGCTCCCTTTATCAATTGGCAGAAGCCCAAGGCACTCCATCTGCTCTGTCTGCTCTGGTAATTTTCCTTTCTTCAACTCGCCCCTCACCTTCTGTGGGACTGGTCTGGCTTGTGCATTCTGACAAACAGGACACTGCAAAATCATAGTTTTAATCAAATCTAGGGGAATGTGTATCCCTCTATTCACTGTCCACCTGCTAGTAATCTGTTCTCCAAAGTGTCCGCACTTCTGATGTGCCCACTTCGCAATCCCAACCAGGTCAGAATCCTGCGCTGCCACTTTAGCCTCTGAAATCTTAGCTTTTTCATCTGTGAGAGAATTAAACCAGCGGTCAAGTGAGTCAGTGGAGCAATGAGCATCTACATGATACACGGTAACTGTACTTTGTGTCAACATGGTCCAGATCTCTTTCCACAATTCCTTGCCCCACACTTCCTTTGCATTTATCATCCAATTATGAGCATGCCACGTGGGAAGCCAAGTTGCTAACCCATTGGCAGTGGACCATGAATCAGTGTAAATATGACATTTTCCTGGCAGTTCTTGTTTCAAAGCTTGATACACAGCATATAGTTCTGCGAACTGACTACTCTTTCCTTCTCCAGTAGTGGTCAACAATTTATGGGTCACAGGATTGTATGACACCGCCTTCCAGTGCCTCTTAGCCCCTACATACCTGGCTGCACCATCAGTAAACCACACATGCTTCTTGTCCTCCACGGACAATTCGCTAAATGGCTTACCCCACTTTACAGGAGACTCCTGCATTTCAGGTACATCATGCAACACCTCTGTCTCTCCCATTGGCACCTGCGCCACCTGCTCATGCAACACCACGGTGCCTTTGGGACCTACTCGGGCCCTATCCTGAATATGCCACTTCCATTTGATTATGCTGGCTTCCTGCGTATGTCCAATTCTGTGAGTCTTGGGGGAACTCATCTCCCACTGCATTATTGGAATTTCAGGTCTCAAAATTACATCGTGCCCTAGGGTCAATTGCTCAGTATCCACCAGAGCCCAATAGCATGCAAGCAACTGTTTTTCAAAGGGGGTGTACCTCTCTCCAGCATCTGGCAATCTCTTTGTCCAAAACCCTAAAGGTACTTTCATTCTTCCCTGCTTCTGCCACAAACTCCAATTGGCATATGGTCCTTGTACTGTCACATTCAGCTCAACATCCCCCTCCTGCACTGGCCACAAATCCAAAGCGTGCTGAATAGCCTCTTTTGCCAATTCAAATGCAATCTGCTGTTGCTCTCCCCATTCAAATGCATTTTTCTTTCGCGTAACTTTGTACAAAGGAGCCAAAATCTGACTCAAGTGAGGAATGTGCTGTCTCCAAAAACCAAACAAACTAATGAACCTCTGGGCTTCCTTTCTGTTTCGGGCACTGCAAATTCTCTGATCTTTTGTTTCACTTGGGGCACCACCTCTCTATGTCCCTGATGCCACTGAATACCCAAAAACTTCACACTTTGAGAGGGTCCTTGTAATTTGGCGGGATTTACCTCCCATCCCTTGCTCTGCAAATGCTCCACAATCCTGTCTAACTGAGTCTGCACTTGTGCATCCTGACACAATAGTTCTGAGTAAATCTAGGGGGATATGGATCCCTTCATTTTCTGCCCACCTGTTTGTATGGTCTTTATCTCCTAGGTGCTCGAATTTAATCATGTACACCAAATCTGACTCGTGTGTCACCACCTCTGTCTCCAAGATTTTAGCCTTTTCATCTGTAAGGAAATTAAATGTTCTGTCATGTACAGTAGCTGCGCTTTGCAGTACACTTTGCCACTTCACTGGGGAATCCTGTGTCACAAACTCCACCCCTGGACTTTCTGTTGAGACTTGCGCAAACTGTTTATGCAAAACTGCAGTCTCTGTCTGTATACACCATTTAATAACATTTGCTTCCTCCCATTGGCAAATCACATTTTGTCTAATTGTCCTCTGTCCAGTATCTTTCAATGCGCAACAGCACAAAAGCATCTGTATTTGTTCAGCGTCTGAATTTAAAAGTATACTCTTCTTTTTCCCTGTTCTTCAGAGTAACTATAAAGAGCACACTGCTCTTGGACTGGCACACAAGATACATTGTCACATTTCTGAATTGACCATGCTTTTAAAACCATTTCTTTTTCCAAAATAGCTTTTTTCAATGTAGAGCAAAATTCATCGTTCACTGCCATGTTTGATTTATACCTGGAACCAGCGATCGCTAACAGACCGCTCTGTTTATCTCCCTTTACATTCCTTTCTGGCTGAGCAACATCCTCAAAAGAATTAATTAAGACCGTCTGTGAAGCCTGCAGATTAACTGGCACGTTCTCTAAGTTCACATTTTTCACATATGACTCATCGCTGGTCAAAGCAAACGGCTTCAGAGCCTGGCACATGCTTAATTCTGTTTTCAAAACGTATTTTCAAATTGCACCTCAACCAACTCTCTTTTCAACTCACTACATTCCTGTTCTAAATGTTCAAATTTTTGATACATGCTAAACAAAGCATTCAAAATGACACCGCAGTCTCTGTCTGAAATGTCATTAATCTCCTGCTGAGTAAAATCCTCCATACTGTCCTGCCTGCCAGCTTGAACACACTTTTCTCCGGAGTCTGAAAACTCAGAGGAATCCCAAATATTTCCATCCCACGTTTCAGGGTCCCAGTCAATTCCTACCTTTGCAATAGCTAAACACACTTTTCTCACAATACGAACTGCAGCCTTTTCTGCCACAGTCTGGTAGGTTTCCAACTTTTCTTGCAATAACTTATTCTGACAAGTTAACATTGTAGAGGTATTTTTGGCTTCAACAAACTGTTTCTCTAATTTTTCACATCCACGCTACAGCTGAACATATTTTGTATGCATTTTATAATAAACACTTAAGGGGATCCAGCCCCTTCTGCCTAATGTAGCAAGCTCCTTTCCTTTATTCACAGGTACTTTTTGCAAACACACAACCAATTATGCTGGCTCAGCGTCAGCTAAACACACACTCCAATTCTCACTTAATCCAGCACAATTAGCCCACTCATGGGCTAGCGCACCATATGGGACTACCTCCCACCCAAATATATCAATTGGTATCTGAGAATCCGCTCTCAATTTGTAGAAAACATGTTTCTTCCCCTTTTTAAATCAACGTTCGAATCCTGTGAGAATGACGGCAAGATGTAATGAATGTGCTTTTCACTAAAAGGACACACCCAAACCCTGCACTCCCACCTGGGAGGCAAACATACCACTGCACCTCTAAATAATGCACTTTGAGCAGCACCCCCTAAGGCAGGGAAAAGTCGCAGCACTCCCTTAGGCGAGGCAAGAAAACAAATTCAGGTGCACTTAGAACATATACTTTGAGCAGCACCCCCTAAGGTGAGGAAAAGTCACAGCACCCCCTTAGGCGAGGCAAGAAACCAAATTCAAGTGTATTTAAAATAACACACACAAGTTTATTAATGAAACAATTTGAAACGGTAGGACAAATATATCAGTAAATGGAGATTCTCAGATGTCAAATGAATAATTAAATGAACAATTGAAATAAAATGCAATATATATATACAGAAAGCAAAGAGTAGAAAATATATACAAGAGAGAGAGAGAGAGTGGTTAGGAACACCTCACCGACTGATTCTGCAACATCCTTGCCCGCTCTTTAGCTGGGGAAGCCCTTTCAACACCCCAGGTAGGAGTGTCAGTCAGGACTCAAGTTCCGTCACCATTCCACAGCAATACGTCTATTCTGTGGTGAACTTCCACCTGACCTACGAAAGCTTCCAGCTTAAGTATCATTATTCAATGTGAGGCGAAGTTTCTAGAAAACCCTGCCCCTTTCTCATTGGAAAAAACTGAGCAGGCTGTACCAGTCTGCGTCAAGGCCAAGACAGTGGCTGGCCAAGCCTCTGTATTTTGACTCTGAGACAGAGTTGTACATTCCACAGATAATATCCAGTTCACTCTGGTCAGTGAGGTGCGAAAAACAAGTGAGGAGCAGAAAGACCTTGAATATGAATCGCAAGCACTGCTGTGTAGGCAGGAGCAAGGCAAAGTCAGACATGAGGCCATGTCAAAGCCAATAGTAAGAACTCATAATTCTGTGCACGCAGAAGCAAGGCACAGTCAGAAAGCAAGATGACATGAGGCCATGTCAAAGCCAATAGTAAGAACTCATAATATAAATGTACTGTTCTACTCCGTGACAGCTCTCACTAAAAATCAGCAAGATTACAAGACAGAAGAGAAGCAGGCATATGCAGAACTGTCTCATATATCCAGGCTAAGGTAAAATAACACACTAAAGTCAGTTAAAATGGTGGTAGTTGAGGGTCATCATAGGGTGCCAAACCACAAGAGTGGCTCTTTTACTACACACCTCTATTTTTTTTAGCTTGTAAATCTTTCTATGTAGTGGAAATTCATTGATGTCTTCCAAAGCCTACCACTTGTGGCCTTCCCAAGATCAGTATTCTGGTGCCATGGGAAATCTTCTGTTCATTTTGCATGTCCCCTTTCTTTTCGCATGCCAATTTCAGCACTCCTATTGCCTCCCCATCCAGGTCCCAAGCATGCCCTCAGACCCCCCCTTAGTTGATCTGGTAAAGTGAGAAATCTTACCTCCAACTTGGTCACATATGTTCGTCTTGTAATGATGCTCAACGCAAACCTCAGTGCCTTATCCCTCAATGGCAGTGCCATTTCGGAATTCAGAGACTCATAATTAGTGTCATGGTTTATACCGTGCAGTGTGTATGGACTAGTCAAATGAATTTGTCTGAAGGCTGCAGGGTTGGTGTCACTGTCCCACAGAAGTTTAGAATGCTACAGTCTAAGCTTTACCCATTCTGTATCTATAGGGGAGGTTTACACAGCTACTGAAGCAGGTTTAGCAAGGGTACATAGGCCATCATGCAGGCACAGCATTGGGCCCCGTAAAATACTGGTTTGGCAGTTAAAGACAATTGGGGTGAAGTAGCCCCCCCCACACTCCTGAGCCCTGTGCCAATGCACTTGCTGTGCTAATGAAAGCTATGCCTCTGTGTGCTTCAGAGGATCTATGTCTGTGAAATTGCTTGCTCTGAAGCTTTATAAAACCATTTTGTTAAACAAAGGGATTGTCTTTGCCAGTGCTTGTTTGTGTCAGAGTTAAGATTTCTTTTTTCCTGTAATGGGTGATATGAGTGATCCAGAATGGAACCAGACTGATTTACCATTAGGTAACGGTAACGTTTTGTATGTTGAATGCTTCGGCAGGATTTTCACACATATGTATTCTATTCATTTTGTTACTTCTTTAGGACAGATGAAGACAAATCGCCATCAGTGAATTTCCTATATGTCTTAAATGATGGGCAAAATATCCGGTTGAAACCGATGATGATTGTGAGCACCTGTGGGATTGACACCTTCAAATTTCCCTTCGACACCCAAACCTGCAGCTTGACCTTCGGCTCATTCATGCACCCAGGTACTTCACTTTTAAACATGTTTTCGAAGGTCGTAGAATTTAAAACAGGCTCTGGCAAAGCAAGAAGGTCTGCATTTACACTAATCCCGGGCGGCGTACTCCGCTCCGCCAGCAGAGTTTGCAGTGTTTTACCAACTCCGCGCTCCGCTGGGAACGCAAAGTTGAGGTAAAACTCCGACTCCGTGGCGGAGTGGAGTATGCCCCTCAGCCCCTGCAGAAAAAGGGTCAAAAACCCCACTTACCTTCTCTCCGCCATCTGCGGGCCGCCCTCCTCCTCACCGTGGTGTCTCCTCCTTGCCGCCGTCGTCCTCCCCTATGTTTTACGTCTTGCGTGAACTGCGTATGCGCAGTCCACGCAAGATGTAAAACGTAGGGGGTTGCGACCGGCAACGCGAGGAGGACGATGGCGGCAAGGAGGAGACACCACGGCGAGGAGGAGGGCAGCCCGCAGACGGCAGAGAGAAGGTAAGTGGGGTTTTTGACCCTTTTTTAAAAACATTTTGTGGGACTGGGGCGGAGTGGAGCGGAGTTCCACAGAGTATTTTTTTTACTTTGTGGAACTCCGCGGAGTGCCACTCCGCATACTCCGCCCAGGCTTAATTTACACTGCATAAAATACTTGCGTGTTAAAATAGACTGGTGGGCAGTTCAAAGAAAGTAGGTCCAACTTTAAGAAAAACTGAGATGCTGCTGCTTGAAAAGCAGTAGTGATCAAAAAACCTGTAACGGAAGAGAGATGCTAGGGCAACATTGGCGTCTATTTACTTACCTGTATGGGATCATCACCATTGCCTTGGAGAGTGGGCTTGGTGCCTCTGCAATCCCCTTCCATGATGCATTTTATCTCCCAGGAGTGACGGGGACTGAGCCAGGTAAATTCCACCTTCTCCTCCTCAGACGGTGGGTGGGGTGCAGGCTGGAGAGGGAGCAGGCTACTCAGTGGCGTAGCTAGACCTTTTGCCACCCGCTGCCCCGCGACGGCCGCAAGTAAGAGCGGGGGTGACGACGGTCCCTGCATTTGCCGCCCCATGATGGCCACAGGTAAAAGCGGGGAGGGCCGCCTGGGGCAGACAGCCACCCCACTGAGGCTACTGCCACAATGCTCTGCTTTCCTTGAGTGCAGAGGCACAGACAAACTGTGCAGTGTTGTGTGCGTACTAAATATAGAAGTCAGAATATCGATGGTACTAAATATCAAAGACAAAGGGGTCGATTCCGATTCGGGCCGGAAATTTCTCCGACCGAGCCGGACCCGGAGAGATTTCCGACCGAATCGGACCCGTGCAGTCCGACCGAGCGAGTACGATGCGGCCGTATGTTATCGGACACGAGTCGGTCGGACTCCCATTGAACCCAATGGGAGCCGGTCGTACAACGCGTACGCGGGCTCCCATTGCCTCAATGGGTGCGAGGCGGACAAGGCGCCCCCTACAGCGAGTACGCCGCGAGCGCTCGCGGCGTACACGCACAGGTAGAGGGGACCCATGGGTCCCCCTGTGTGCGCCTCGCACGGGTGCGCGTACAGGGGGTCCGACACGGACCCCCAAAGTACGGCTCCGACAGCGAGTTCGAGTCGGACGGCGCGAGTCGGTCGGAGCGGTCGAGGTGCGCATCGTACTTACCCGGCCGGGAAACGTCTCCATTGCGCGGTGCGAATCGGGTCCGAGCGAGTCGGTCGGAGCGGTTCGAGTCCGAGCGAAGTCGGTCGGAGCTGTCGGGACGCCCGGACGAGTCGGTCGGCGAGTCGCATCGTGCTCGCTCGGACGGACCCGCGTACGGTTCGGTCGGGAAACAGGCTTTCGCATGGCTTTTTTCCCGACCGAATGGTATTGGGTGCGCCTCCGACCGAGATCGGAATCGGCCCCTCAATATCTAGAGAAAAAAATCAACAGGTGAGTAAGTCAAGATTTTCTATACCTAACTCCACATATATGTACCTACATATTAAGTATATCTTCAAAGTACATAGATGTGGAGTAAGGAATACTTCCCTATAGGCACTTACCTTTTGGTATTTTGTCCCTTGATATTCTGTCCTCAATATTGTTGCACCATGATATTGTTCATGTCGATATTCCGTAGTACAGTTGTGCATTGTATAGAGGCAATAAGCAGGATGCTAACACAATCCTCCTCTCAAAGTAATGGTGGCTATAGGTGTACATCCCACTTTCTGAAATGGTAGATTTGCACGTCTTTATTCAGAGTGACAGCTTGTAAACTGTAAATGAATAAAAGTAAACTAGAGCATGTCAGTAAATCCAAAAAATTGGAAATCTACAACTGTTCTCAGAAATATATGAGTACATTTACAAGTATTTTTTTGGGGAATTGGGGCTAATCAGCAGGAACCCTTGACCAAGCTCGGCCACACACAATACCTAAATACCACATCTTTCAATAAAGATTAACCTAAGGGATGTAGGAACCCATGACTAATGGCACATACTGTTGATTCACAAACACCCAGACTGCCTGATCAGGATATAGGGGCAGGAGAGCCAAGTATGAGTACACAAACATTGGGAGTGCCAAGTGCAGCACGAGAAAATGAAGCAGGTCCTATTAGAATTGTTACTACTAATGTCATTAAACCCACCACTGATACAACTATCCCTTTTATTGGTACAGTTGCTACAGCACAGTTGAGTGAACGGGTGAGGAGAGAAATCAATATTTACCATTTAAAAACTTAATTTGGAGAACTTTTGCACAGTACAATCAGCATAGAAAGATTGATTGCATATAATGAGGATGAAGTAACATATCTGTGTATGGACGCAGCTAGATGAAGCATATGAAACGCTTGAGGCGTTAGCTGAAGAATGTAACATTGATTTATACAAAAGAAAGGACTTGTTCAGAAATGTCAAAATAAATACGAGTGAGGGTGAAGTGAAGGAAATGTGTCTATTGACTCTGTAAACACATAACAGAGATTTAATCACTAGTACAAAGGAATGGGCAGATTCAAAGAAACACAAGGATAGAAAGAAAGGGACAGCAAAGCATAAAAGAAAACGGCAGAAAAAGACACAAATGTGAGTGTGAGTGAATTTGAATCAGGAACAGATGTTGCAGGATTTCCTATGTGAAAGGTGCATGGAGGAACATATGTGCATGTGCCTTGGAATAGGTCTGATCTCTTTGCATTTACAACAAACTTTCCAAAGCTTAGCGAAGAACCAGATAAATGGTATACAGAGGTAAAGAGATTACTGATGATGTCAAAGGTGCTTTGGATAGATTTCAATACCTTATTTGAAATCATTGTTCCCAAGAATTGATGGGCTGAATGCAAAGCGGCCACAGTATGGTCAACAGAGGAGCCTCCAAGAGTGCATCCTCATAATAATTCAGCTTATGTTGTGCTGAAGAAGTACGAAGAAGTGATAATACATTTGAAGCAAAAGGTCCCAGAAAGACCAGTAAATTGGTCAGAGTTTATGAGAGCTACTCAAGAGGTAGGCAGAGTGGCCTATATGTAGATAGTGAGGTGACTGGCCACCCAGTATCATTTTTAATTGATACTGCTTCTAACCACACCGTGTGCGACCCATGGAGGATCCCAACCTACCACTCTAGTTAAAAGAAGTCCAATTTGTGGGTATATCAAATAAACAAATAACTTATAAGGTTTCATCAAATGTTCCTGTAAAAATTGGCCCACTTGAAAGCGATCATGAATTGATAATATGTGATGCAAGTCCTGTAAACCTACGAAGATGAGATCTGCTCTCCAAAATGAATTGTGTGTTTTACTGCACACCAGATGGTGTGTCAATTCAAATGCAGGATGAGAATTCTAAGTTTAAAACATAATCACAAGAAACAAAGGTTAATTTATTTCCAGTTCTTACAAAAGAAGATGTACCTCCTGATTGAAGACAGATGTTGAAAGAGGAACTATGGGATTTTAACGGCAAAGAAATTGGATTGATTAAAAGCGCAGAGCTACAGAGAAATACAGTGAAACAAAATGCAATTTACTCACATACTCCTCAATACAAGCTTACTCGGGAAGCAGAGAAAGGCATGAAGCCACTCACTGGAAAAAAATAATTGAGCAGGGCATTATAAGAGAAGTACAAGGAGGACCCTGCAACTCCCTGATCATTTACTTAAAAAAACAAGTGCCAAACAGAGGGTGGTCCAAGACCTGTGCAAAATTAATAATAGTGTGCTCCCTTGCTGTCCTGAGGAACCAAATCCTGCTGTGATTTTGTTTCAGATTCCAGCTGACACAAATTGGTACACAGTCATTAAATTGTGCCAATCTTTGATTTCCATTGCTCTTCATGAGGATAGTTAATATCTTTTGCATTCAGATTTTTTAATAAAATGCTAGTTTGGAGTCATATCCCACAAGCCTATACAGAAAGTACTTCAATCTTTAGCCAGATTTTAAAAAAGATTTGGAAAATCAGTAGCTACCATGTAACTAAGTGTTGGTGCTGTATATAAATGGCTGATGGTTGCATCCAAAACAAAAGAAGATTGCAAGTTATCTACAATTGTGCTCTTGAACCATCTTGCAGATAATGGCCATTGGTATCACCCATAAATGCAATACTGTATGAAAGAAGTTGCCTACTTAGGACACCATATTGAAAAAGGGGAGAGAAAAGTATCTAAAGTACAGGTTTCTGTAATCCTGAAAATGATTCCAGCAACTACACAAAGTGAAGTGAGGATGTTTTTGAGAATGGTTGGCTACTGTAGACAGTGGCTTTCAAACTTTTTCCTGATTATAAAGCCTTTCCTAAAGGCTTACTCGCACTGATGTAAGCAGTCTGGTGCCATTTGACAGCCAATACATGAATGTCTACCTACAGCACAGAGATAAACTCTATAGTGCACCTGCTTTCGGAATGCCAGATTATGACACATATTTCTACTTGTTTGTCATGAAAGAGACGGGTGCACATTATCAGTACTTACTTAAGCCCATGGAGAAGTGAAGAGGCCTGTGCCCTACTTCTCTGCCACATTGGGTCATATAGCTGCAGCACTTCCTAAGTGTTTAAAATCGGTGGCAGCAGTTTGTTTGGCAACTCAGCAGAGTGAAGTGATTGAGATGGCTTGCACATGTATTATGTTATTCCAACATTCAGTTGAGATTTTGCTGACTCATACTCAAACTCAGCATTTGACAAACAGCAGACTAACTACATATGAGCAAATAATCTTAGTGGCTGATAGCATTTCAATCAGAAGATGTAATACCCTGAATCCTGCAACTCTTTTGCCAATGTCAAACAAAATTGATGATGAAGAAGATTGTGATCACAATTGCATTGATGTAACCGAGTTGGGCACCAAACCAAGATCAGACATACAGGATGTACCACTTCAACTGGCTGATCTCATTTTATTTGTAGATGGTTCTTGTCTGAGAGACCATCATGGAACATTGAGAGTGGTGTATGCAGTCTGCAGCATATCAAATATTGTGGATACATCATACTTCTGTAATATAACTTCAGCATAAGTAGCAGAGCTGATTGTTTTAACAAGAGCAAAGCTGCTTAGCTAATGAGTTGAGTGGGATCATTTATACTAACAACCAGTATGGTGTTGGAGTGGTCCATGATTTCTGACAATTGTGGTCACAAAGGGGTTTTATGACTTCTTCAGGTACCCCAATGAGTAATGCTACACACATTTTGAACCTGTTGGAAGCATTGCGGCTACCTAAAGAAATTTCAGTAGTTAAGTGTGCTGCTCGCAAAAATGGAGATGACAGGGTCCCTTAAGAAAATGAGTATGCAGATCATTTTGCAAAGTACTGTGCTCTTGAATCTGCTACTGTTAGAAATGGGGGTCTCTAGTTGGGAGAGGTAGGTACTTTTGTCCAAGTAGGGACCCTTCTTCCTAGTCAGGATAAGGGAGTTTCACTCCTAAAATAACCCCTGCTCACCCCCTTGGTAGCTTGGCATGAGCAGTCAGGCTTATTTGCACATAACCAACAGTAATACAGTGAAAACACTACAAAAGGACCCATACCAGTTTAGAAAAATATCCAATATTTTATATATCCAAAACAAGACATAAATGATAAAATCCAGCATACAGTGCTTAAAAATATGCACTTTGCAAGAATACTTAAAAAATGCAGTTCCTTGAAGTCGGTAGCTCCGTCTGGGGCTACTGCGGTGCTGAAAACAACAGAATCCAACAGTTCCGTCTGACTGCGTCGGCCGGGGGTGTCGGCAGACTCGTAAACAGTACCTTTTGTGCTGCGGCCAACACATTGGTATGGGCCGGTCGTGGCAACCATCGCGGTTGGGATGTGAAACGGAGCGGTGCGGCGTGCGGTGTCTTCAAGTCGCGGAGCAGGCAGCGGCTCGGTGACGGTCATCCAGCGGCATCAGTGAGACCAGGGCTGCGGTGCGATGTGAAGGCGGTGCTCGTTGCAGTGCTGACAGATCACGGTGCAGACGAAAGAGCCGGTTGCGGGGAGCTGGCGTCGGTCGGTCCGGACTGCGGTGTGGGACGGGGCGGTGCGTCGTGTGACTTATGAGCGGTGCCCCCAAGGCACAATGCGGTCACGGGAGCCGTGGTCAGTGTGCAGCGACGGCATCGGTGAGACCAGGGCGGCGATGTGAAGCGAGGCGGTGCAGAGTGCGGTGCCCACAGGTTACAGTACAAGCAGCGGCTCGGTGGCGGCGGTCGTCATCGTCGGAGAGACCAGGGTTGCGGTGTGAGATGCAGACGGTGCCCTCTGCGGTGCCTTCAGGAAATGGAGCCAGCGACGGACTCGGTGACGGAGTCAGCTGCTTTCTCCCCTCTGTGGCAACTAAAACTGCGGTTCCAGAAGTGGTACCCAGAAGACGGTGAAGTCTTTGTTGCACCTGAGACTTCGTGAACAGGAGGCAAGCTCAATTTCAAGCCCTTGGAGATACTCAGCACAAGTGTAGAAAGTTCAGCCCAGTCCTTTCACTGCCTAAGGCAGAAGCAGCAACTGCAGGCCAACCCAGCAAAGCAACAACACAGCAAAGGGGCAGTACTCCTTCTGGCAGTTCTTCCAGCTCTTCTTCTTGGCAAGTTCCTTGATTTCAGCGAGTTCTAAAGTTCTGGGGTTTGGGCCTCAATATTTATACTCAGTTTCTCATTGTTCTCTCAGGCAGAGAGGCTCTGTGCCTAGTCCAAACCAGTTTGGTCCTCTCTGGCCCAGCTTCCCGGCAGGAGGTGGAGACGGCATTGTTGAAAGCAGACCAGGCCCATTCAGGTGCAAGGAAATCTCCTCCCACTACTCTAAATGCAGCCCAGGTCTATTCAGCCCAGCCCTGACTCATCCAGGAAAGGCAGGACACACCTTGACCCCCCCCCCACCAGTGGCTGTCTGAAGAGAATGCACATCCCACGCCCCTGTCACTCCAAAGCCAGACAGTCAATCCACATACCCAGCAGAGGCACACAGGATGGCTAAGTAAGAAAATACCTACTTTCTAAAAGTGGTATTTTCAAACACAGAACTATAAAAATCATCTTTACTAAAAGATGCATTTTTACATTCTGAGTCCAGGCATACCAAACTCCATTTCCCTATCTTGTCCCAATGGGAAGATGTGCTAATAGGATGTTATAAGCAAATTCCCATTCTATTCTATGGGACAGATAGCCTTTCAATAGTGAAAAACGAAATTCACTGTAATTCACTACCAGGACATGTCACACACACCAGTACATGTCCTACCTTTAACATACACAGCACCCTGCCCACAGGGGTACCTTGGGCCTACCTTACAGGTGACTTACATGTAAGAAAAGGGAAGATTAGGGCCTGGCAAGTTGGTGCACTTGCCAGGTCGACAAGGCAGTCACAAACTGCGCGCAGACGCTGCAGTGGCATGTATGAGAACCCTTTTCAGGGCTGCTTGTGTGGGTAGCACAACCAGTGCTGCAGGCCCACTAGCAGCATTTGATTTACAGGCCCTGGCACCCTCAGTGCACTTTACTAGGGACTTACTAGTAAATCAAATATGCCAATCATGGAAACACCAATCCATAAGACAATTTACAACAGGAGCACTTGCATTTTAGCACTGAACAGCAGTGAAAAAATGTGCAGAGACACTAAACCAGCAAAAACACAGTCAAAACCGGAAGGTCAGAAAGCAAAAAGACAGAGGAAACAAGTCAAAAGAGGCCAGGTCTAACAGCTACTTTTAATTCAAAAGAACAATGCAAATGGAACATGAAAATGTGAATTGTTTCTTGCCAACTGCAGTACAGATATTGAATGAGCTGAGCGAGCTTAAAGAGCTCCAAAATTAGGCATCAGGTGAAGAGAAAAGGAAATGGGAAACAGCAGGATGTACAAAAGATCAAAATGACATTTGGGTGTCGGTTGAAAAACAGTATGTCCAGCCCAATTCAATGGTATCACCAATGTCTAGGTTAATACATGGTCCTGCACATATTGGTCATGATGCCATGGTCAGACGTTTTAATAAATACTGGTTTAATCCACTCTTTAAAACAGTACCTGAAAGTCTGTGTCAACATTATGTCACTTGCCAACAAACCAATGACCAATGCAGGGAATAAAAAAATAGTGACAATGAGTCACATAGGTAAGTCTGAGCGCCCATTCACCAGATTCCAAATAGACTTTGTACAGATGCCTGCTCACAATAATTTGAGATACATTTTAGTGGTTGTGTGCCAGTACAGTAGCCAAACCATTATTGAGGGAGTTAATCCCTATATTTGGTATGCATACATCTTTAGATACAGGTAAAGGTAGTCATTTTAAAAGCGAAATAATGAAATTACTGTGCACCTCCTTAAAAACTGAGCAGAAGTTCCATTGTAGTTACAGACCAGAAGCATCAAGAGTCTTAGAAAGAGTCAACGGTACACTCAAGCCCAAGCTAGCAAATGTCTGTGCCTCAACATCAGTCAAATGGCCAGGTGCACTTCCATGTGTGCTGATGAGTCTCAGGAATACTCCAAATAAAAAGACAGGACTCTTTCTTCATGAGGTGGCAATGGGGAGAGCGATGAGAATTCCTTGTGTCCCTTTAGCTGCACTTGTGACTATTAGTGACAACATTGTATTGGACTACTGCAAAGGCCTGGCGATGTGCACACCCTATCTCTCATCAAGTGAATTTGGCAACACCCTGACCAAAAGAAGAATTATGCCATGGGCTCCAGTCTGGTGATGGGGTGATAGTGAAGAGGCTCGTTCAAAATCCTGCCTGGAACCAAAGTGGGAAGGTCCGCACCAAGTGATCCTTGTGACAAATACCACTGTGAAATAAGCAGGCTTGCCACAGTGGATCCACACATCTCACACAAAGTGAGTGAAGACTGCAGATGAAGAAGTGGTGACAACAACCACTGGCTCACAGTGTCAAACACAAGCTTGTTGCATGGATCTAGAGGGGGTTGGTGAAGATGAAAATCAAGATCAAAATCTAGTTCTAGTTCAAGAGCAATAAGTACAAAGAGAAAACCAAGAAACGTGGACTCAAAATTAAGGAGTGAAACTGAGACTTCGGGTTTCTAAAACCCCCAAATCTGTTTGTAGTGGAAAGAGAGACTCAAGCTGTTCTAGACAGATATATTAGCCAAGTGGTAAGTGAAGATGAGGATGCAGCCAGTAGTCAGAAGTGGATCTGAGGATGTAAACGTGCACCAAGGAGATAAATGGCCTGAACATGTAAGTAGAAGAAAACAAGTGCTGAAGAAAGTTAAAAAACAAGAAACAACCCGAGAGGAACCAGACCAGGTAAAAAAAATACTTTAATGACAGTGAAAGTGAACAGCCACCAATCAAAAGATCAGCACGAATAAGGGTATCAAATAGAAAATATGCAGCTCCTGAATGGACCTCCTTAGATAAAACAAAGCCAGAGAAAGATCTGAAAGTCATCAATTTAACAGATTGTCAATTGATTGTTGAAGAACCTCCATGAATTTTGAAATGTTATTAATAAAACTGAAGAAGGTCGATATTGAATAACTTCCTGAACTGAATTATTGAGACTGGACTTTTTGAGTTATTGAAGATTTTTTAGGTTGCCTATTATTCATAGTTAGAGTCTGTTTTGTTTTGTACTTTAGGTTTCCAGATGAAGATAATAGGGTTCCTTTCTTGGACTTACATTGAATATATGAACTGAGCCTATAAGCAGAACATAAGTAGCTGAGGTTTTGATATTTGATTTTGCACTTTAAAAAGTAGTAATAGAATTGTGTTTTGTTTTATAATGTGTTTAGAAGAAGGAAGGCAATTAGCAGGCACATATTTTACTCAATTCTAGCTATGGTTTTACTAATTTTGTTCATATTAATTTTAGTTGGCCTCTTTATTACGCTTGATGTTGTCAGTTGGATATGTCTCACCTTGAATTGAAAATATTGAATTAATCACTCCACACAATAGCATAGTAGTTATACAGTTATCACATTTGAATAAGTCTAGAGGTAATTTTCAGGAAAATGTTTATTCTAATTTGTTAGCTAAATGCACACAAATCATGAAAGTTAATTAACTGTAACGTATGTACATTTCTCACTTATTCATTATCATGCAATATTTTTGCTTTCTTGGTAGTCAAGAGTTCTTTCAACCTTATCTTACTGACTACAATGCTTCTTGTGAGTGAACTCCCTGAAATTAAAGATTTAGAGTCTATTTCTAATCATTTTAGATTCATAATACAAACTAATACGGAACATAACATGTTTAATAAGTTTGTGTGTAAATTGAGTGATGTGGAATGTGAATTTACTAGAGAACTTAACAAAAGAAAGGTGTAAATCAGTAGAAATTGGGAAAAGACAAGAGAGACTGAATTTCAAGGATAGGCTGCAGAGAGATATACTTCCTATGCTGATAATTGAGTAAGACAAGAAAGGAGTGATGTGTATGGTGCATGAAAGTAATGAGCCAATAGAAATGGTTGGAAAGAGTGAGTGTGATCAGAGTGATCTGATTGAGGATGTGTTTTTAGTGAAAAACCAATATTTAGAGGAATTTATTATGTCTGTAGCAAAACTGCTTGTTTTAATCTCAAACGCAATTGGGTGGGAAGCTGCTATCTTGCGTTAGTATTTATTCCTGTTATCAAATTAATGAGTGATAGGATGATATGTGTTTTAGAAGAGTGAAACTTGGTTTTGGACAAATACTGATGGATATGCTAGGTGCTTTGATACCTCCTCTCGGTATGGCTTTCAATGATGTGAAAATCAGGAAGCTGTCTACCTTTATGTGCCGTTTAGCTGCTAACTTCGCCTTACTTTGGATAATCTGCTTGCAATGGAGGACGGTATTTGTCATGTTTTGAGGGTTCAGCAGTGCTGCACAGACATACCAGATGAGACATGGTACCTCTGTGGTATTTATTGACCCCCCAAAGGAGCAGAGACACAGTACGTTTCAGATCTAGGGCTACTAATGTCAATTAACACCCTGCTGTATTATACACTTTGTTATAGAGAATCATGACACTCTTGCCCTTGCTTTATGTTCCACATCCAGTGTCCCTAACAACACAAAGCCCTGTGGAAGACCTTCATTAAAGTGCTAGGCCCACTCAGTAGGTCGAAACGCGTCGGCGTAGCTAAGGGTCCGAGGTCACATTTACCTACACAAGGTTAACAACAACCACAGAACAGACTAAGAGGACTTAGACCCCATAGACCAATAAACCTTTGATGTAGCTTGTGCCCCGGCCCTATAGGGCCCCTTGGTACCAAAAGGACCATACATCTGGAGGAAAATAATATATACCCCCAGTGATATCAAACCATCGTGTGATAATACAATCTACTGCATATGGGACACTTTGCTTAAATGTCTTTTTTTTTTAAAGAACACTATATATGTTGGACACTTATGTATGTTTTTTGCTGATAACACATGTAAAAAAGTATCTACATATGTAAAGATAAGTTGTGTCATCTAAGTTTGTATTTGTGGTTTGAAGTTATCATTTATGTCGTTTTTGTCATGCATTGGTTTATGAATACACTTTGGGGACGGAAAAGTCCACAAGAAAAAGTATTTCTGTGTACTATATTTCTCTTTTGCTTTTATTTGTGTACTAAATGTCTGCTACTATGTCTTGATTCATATGTCATGTTAGTTCTTGAGGTATATTAGTGAGAGGGTATGTACAAAGAAAAATATAAATAAGATTTCCAACAAATGTTGGAATCAAGAGGCACTAAATAATTACGCAGTTTATGTAAACTGTTGATAAATCCATGGTGTAGGGGCTATTTTGTGCATACATGCAGGGCCACTAGTAGCATTTAATTTCCAGGCCCTGGGCACATGTAGTGCACTTTATTAGGGACCTGTAAGTAAATTAAATATGCCAATTATGGATAGGTCAATCAAATCGTGCTTAGGGAGAGAGCACATGCACTTTAGCACTGGTTAGCCCGGAGTACTAAAGCCAACAAAAACGAATCCAGCAAAAAGGGGAGGAGGAAGGCAAACAATTCAGGGGCGACCCTGCAGGAAGGGCCATTTCCAACATCCTATATGTATGATTAGCATATGAACAATAGTCTGGTGAGGCAGCTAAATTTGTATCAAAGGCCAGACCGAAAAACAGCATCTTCCTTTTTAACACTCCTTTTTATGCACAATACAGTGCATTGTACTTGGTTTCTACAACACATGTTACATTAGACTTGCATTTAATTGCCATTAAAAGTAATATGTGTTAATGCTACACAACTCAGTGGTGCATATTTTATTAACCTTAGAAACAGTAAAAAGTTGAGTTGGACACCATGAAATGTGAGCCTGTGACCTTCAATCTTCCAACAAATTTCCACGCTAGGACTTTTAACTCATCGAGCTATCTTAATGTCTATACCCGCTGGCAAGAGGTTCCTTGGTTACTGTTTTAAAACACCCACTGCAGAGTTGTATGTTTAGTCACTAGGTCTCCCCTTTCAGTCCTCTTTAAGGAGCTCGGGTGGTTAATATGCCTGGTGCAAAGCAATGTGTATAAGCTAGTTGAGAGTTGTGGCGTTCATGCATTTGTTGCAGAGATGTAGGTACCATTAACAATCCTGCCACGATAGCTTAGTGGGCTAGGCACATGGGCAAAAGCCAGCATGTCATGTTCATGTAGTGGTCCTTCTATTATCATAACCTACTCTGAAAACCAAATGCAGCACATCTTCAGCAATTTCTGCTCTCTCTCTCCTTGCTCTATACACATTTTGTTAACTTTTATCTAGAAAATAGTTTGCCTTTTAGTCAATTTGAAAATGCAGAGTGTGCTCAAATCTCTTCCTTTAGTTCTTAGGGTACACTGTGAACTGAAGGGTACACTGAGAGAGGCTGCGACAGCCCTTTTGTCAGACGTCTCACATCTACACCAAGCCAGGGCACTTACCAAACCAAAACGAAACTGACAAAAGGTATTAATTGATTGTCATCAGGTCAGCTATTGCAGAGAGGGCTTAGGATACCCTTTTGTTCCCTGTTTGGAGAGAAGGACAAGTTCTGCAATTGGTTGGGGTCCCATATCCTGACATTTTGAAGCAGCGGGGCACACCTGTGTAAAGCCTTGTATGGGTGCCGGTGGGAGGAAGGCTGGCCCTTGGAGGTAGCAGGGAAGCGGGGTGGAGTTTGGGCCATGGCTTTACGATACATGTCCTATACCTCAAGATCACTTGGGGTCATCCAGTTTCATTGTTTCATGATAATGAGCTATCTAGCTTTATGCATGCAGGGGAATAAGACTTTGTCAGCTTCGTGTGTCGAGTTGAGCAGCCCTGGCTATAGGCCACCCTCTAAAAACCAATAAAGATATATTTTCATTCAAATCTGGTTCAGAAAAAACCATGCCTATGACGGGCCTGTGGCTTTGGCCTATCAGACATTGTCTATATGACCAATCTGGTGCTGTGCACAGCTAAAACACAATTTAAGTCATATTGCTCTGAGTTGGTATTTAAAGGTATATAAAAACGGCTTCTTAGAGAAAAGCTTTATCTCTTGGTTGTACATCATTGAAGTATGACATGAGATATTCAAATCTTTTCTTGGCCCTGTTTAGTTGCTGGTGAGACAGATAAAGTCTGTCTATGAAATGGATATGGGGAGAGCAATTACAAAATTGAAACAAGCATTGGCAAATCCGATAGATCTGGATTTTTGCTCAGGGAAGTGTTTGGTAATGGTTGGGCAACTCTGGGTGTGTTGCCTCCAGGTGTCCTAGAAAGAGAATACGAAATTTATGACACATCTTGGGCCACAGCAGCATGGGAGCTGAGAGCAGGACATCCTTGCGGAATGGACAGCATTAGCACAGTCAAGCTGCACCCTCAAAGGAGAGAGTTATGAAAGGAGCCGGAAGATGACATTTTCATTACATATGGTGAACCTCAAAATCATACACAGCTAAATACTGCACAGTAAATACTTTTGACAAAAATGCAGTATTTTTGTTCCATCTTTAACAAAGACAATGTGCATGCATGTCTTTACTGTGTGAACAAACAAAAATCAGTAAATCCAACAACCCCGTATCAAGACAGCAAAGTAAAACAAAGGAGCACTCAAGGACGGGTAGTGAATGCAGCTATGTGTTTATGATAGGCTGAGAGATCCAGTCAGCAGCTCTTCCTACACAAAAAACAGAAAGCAGCCATTAAAATCTAGTTGTGTCAGCAAAGTAAGTACATCAAAGAACATACACTGTGTCTTGCTTACAAGCTGCATGCCATACCTGCAGGCAGATAAAAGGAATACTTGATGCACCATTACAAAGACCTATAGAACAATGTAACCATCCTCAAAATACCACATGCTCAATGGACACCTCACCCAAGCACTCGCCTACCAGGAAAACCACATGAAAGCCAGTAGCCAAATGGCACTGACCAAAAGACCACTTTCTTGTTCATACACAACAGGAAGTATTCTAGACAGTCAAGGCTCTCTGGAGCGAGATGTAAAACAAAACCATTAAGGCGCTACTGTCCTAAAAACAAGTCTAAGGCAAAACAACTGGGACTGAAAAGATGCCTTAGACTAAAGTACCACACTCTAAGCTTTGAGCATGAAACTGGGAGAAAATATATATGAGTCCCAGACTTCCCAGTTGAAGGCTCTAATGTTCCTTGCCTTCTTGCTTCTACTTGCCTCAAAGATATTAGGGGCACAAGGGATGAGGGTAAAAGCTTATCATTGGCTGGATCTAAATTTTATTTCTATGTTGTGTAGCGAAAAAAGTAGCAGAATAGTGAAAAGAAATTGAACCTGAGTGCTAGTTCGGTGGAGTTGAAACAAAAGGATATGGGTAGGATTCACGTAAGGCAAATTTCTCAACCGACAGGCTTCCACAAATTTGTTCCTCCACTGTCTGTTAAAATGAGGATTGCACAGCAAGTAACTGTGGCAACTCACCAAGAGTCTGTAGCACATAGATTTTCGTTGGGAAGGAAACCTCTGCTTCTGCATGCATACATTAAGCGTGTCATGGCTAAAACACTAGGACACGTGAAGTGTGTCAACTGTGTTCCTCCCCTGCAGATGGCCGCGGTCTTGCAAGACTTTCCTTGATCAGCATAAGTACGGTATTACCGAGAACTGGAGATCATGCTTTCAGTGTTTTCTCTGCAACTGAGTCCCTATGTCGTGAATGTAATAGCGGGGGTTCACAAATATCACTCTCCGATGCCAGGGAAGTGTTTGGATTGCTTTACTGGAATGCTGAGCTAAGTAGTCAAGAAACATAAACAACTGTGGTATAAAGGATAATGGCTCATACATCCCACAACAGTCTGACTAGTCTGGTGTTCCCATTCTTATGCTTTGGCGAAATCCTGAAAATAGGCATGGGTGAATAAATAAGACAAGAATTACTTATTAACAGTTTAGTGAAAAGTACCCACAAACTGTACAACATCTCTAATTGCAAGTCACAAAACACACAGAATAATCTTGTAGGCATTAGAAAAGGAGTCTTCAACCTCTACTGTAGTGAAAACTACTTCTGATCAGTGAAAATCGTTGTGAGCTACTGAAGACTAAGCAACTTGCGCATTGCTACCGGACACCCCCATGCCCAGCTTCATGTCCATAGAGCCAGATACTATAGTTTGAACAAAATGCTTTAACTAGGGGCACTATAACAGGTCTGCCATTTTTGTCAGTGAGAGCATGGTCTATGGGGATGTATGAACATGTGTGGGTATGAATGGGTACGGGTGACTGATGGCCTGTGTGTATATACTCGTGGCACATTTCATACCTTTCATCCTACGTGGCACCATTACATGTATAACACAAACATGCAACCTTTTTTAAATGCAAGGAATTTGAAGTGCAGAAGAATTTTCTGCAAAAATGTTCATAGTATGGGAACTTTTTCCGCACTTTAAATTTCTCCCACTTAAAATAATGGCTGTAGTTTTCAGTTATAAATACGGCAGCATGTCTCCAACCCACTGGGAGCAAGATGTCTGCTGTGTGTAGCGATGATACTTTGAAATGGAAGAAAATTAAGTTGAAGAGTTAACTTTTTATGTTTATATGGATTCCATAAAACTCATCATTTAAATGCTTTCCCATTTCTAAGTGTCACATTTACAAACAGCAGGAAGTTATGCAGAAGGTGCCAGCAAGTAAATCCAGTCAGGTAAAGAAATAATGGATTGGCTCAGGAGTCTAACTCTTTGAGCAATAGCAACATTGGGCAGTTGATCTCAAAAGAGTGGAAAGAGCCATCTGAATCTAACTTGCTCAGCAATGCGCACCTAAATAATACAATTCTCAAACAGATGCAATACTCCCCACAGTTCTCAGACAGAGACAAACTAATCAGGATCCAGCATTTCAGGATAAGATGGCTTCACCCTTCTTTTCAGCCATTGCACAATGGAAGGTTTCAGCTGCATGACCATCAAGAGATCTTTTATAGCAAGATGATACATCGCAGTCCCAGGCACTGGTGTGGAAATTCACTATTCACTCTCTATGGAATGCACACAGATAAACAGTTCTCATAGAAACCAAGATATTTGCAATATTTTAAATAACTCAAGCTACTGAAGCTTGGCTTTTGCAATGAGATAAAGAGAGAAAGAACACAGCAGCCAAAAGCATATTTTCATGTTAGCGTGACTCATTTAAACTGAGGCTTACAATAACTATGGCTAACTTAACGTGGAACTCTCACTAAATACATGTGCCTATGATATGCAGATTATATTATGCAGAATTCAAAATGGTGACTGAGAGTCACCATTACCAGAGGAGTAACACTAAGTGTGATTCTCTTCTTACACCCACTGTCACTGAATTGTATCCCACAATGGTCATCCTTCGTATCGCTGCTTCTCACAGACCTTGCCAACATCCTTGATGCCTTGAAAGTCACCTCCTATGTAGATGATGTCTTACCATCATTGATCAAAAAAGCTTTTTTTTTTTTTTTTAAACATATTTTATTGTTTTCTTACAACACATGCATCGGCATGAAAAAGGCATCATTTTAACACATTATTCTGACGTTACATATCATATGCAATGTCGACAGTTGTACATTAATTCACAACAGTATCCTCGAGAACCTCTCACGTTGCTTAATCTACATTACATCGTCTCGTAAATACCATAGGATAAGTCTATGAGTGCAAAACAGTATGTGATGATATCACTCATGCGCATCCAACATAAATCAACCAATGTATACCGTCCTGCATTAATAAAATCAAATATTTGCGTCTCATTATTTTATACCTAACTTGTTTTACCTAACTCCCCCTATCCATCCCTCCCTCCCCCGCATGCCCAGCAATTACTTCCCAGTATTAATACACCCACATTGTCATATCTTGCGTCCATGTACATAGTTGCTCTGTTTCCATTCCTGCAGTTCCCCCACATCCCTCCATAGCGAGTACGCTGTCAACGTTTATATATCTGATTACAACTTTCAGTCCGGGATTTGGGTAGGTGGAACTATATCCTCTCAGTACGATTGTATGTCAATCGCGGCGAATTCCGCCATCAATGTATGCCATGCCATAGAGACCGGTATTCTTCGTAAACCCCTGTATTCCTCTCTTTGTATTTCAACCCCTTCTGCTTTACCACACCTCAAAAAAGCTGTTTACCCATATTAACCGTGTCAATGCATCCCTCATGCAAGGTATCTTTAAAAACAAGACTGACTAACACAGGGGAGAGTGAGAAGAGAGAAGGCTCGCTCACCTTCCCAACATAATATTCAAAAACAAAGTGGAGCAAGCAATGCTACCAAATATCTTAAGGATGTCCCTCACACAAAGTGTGAAAAAGCACCTCTAGGTTTTCTTAAAAGACCCCTCACCCGCCAACCTAGTTGGTGGCATGCTTCATCATTGGGGTCCTCCTGAGACACCTAGAGCTTCACAGGTGTGCTTTAATGCCTGATTACAGTGGAGTATTTTTGGGAGTGATTCTTTTCCTTCTGAAGAGACGAGGGGGTAAATTGAAATTTCCTTCTGGGTTAACAACCTCAGGTGGTGTATTTTTAATAATGGTACCCTTAGACAGCGGTGGATTTGCGGCGAGGAATTGGTGACCTCTCACATCCTATAAAAAAGGTTGACATGTTTTCAGCCATATTATCAATGCCGCCCCAGGGGGTCAGTATGGCTTTCTTCACAACCAAATGCGCATGTGCGCTAAGCCAGCAACACCATCAAATATGTCATTAGGCTGGCCCCACACAACTCTGCTTAAAAACTCCTCCTCTGCCGGCTTCCAAGGCTTCAAGGACTTCCAGCACCTACCAGAAGCATAACCCCACCAAAAGTGAATTCTTAATATTTGCCAACAACAAGCAGCTAGTAGTTCAAACTTGGCTCGATAAAATGAACCCAGACTGTTTCAAACAACAACTTTTGACCAATGCCAAGTCATTTGGATTTACCCTTGGTATCAAGCTCACCTTAAAGGAACATATCACCAAGAGAAAACCAAGACTGACGCTACCAGCTCTCTCTGATGGTGAAACCATTTCTCCAAGAAAGCGACTTCAGAACTGCCAATCAAGGACTTGTTCTCTTGCATCTGGATGATGGAAATATCCTGTGCCACGGCCTACAGACCACACACTGGCTCCTCTCATGGGAATCCCCCATGCCTTAACTTGCTTCATCAAAGGCTTGAAGAAATTCAACCACATCACCCCCACCCTGCTATAACTTCACTGTCTTCATTTACGGGCCTGCCAACCTCACATCAAGCAGCATCACCAACAAAGCCATCACCACTGCCCCTCAGCCCCCCCACACCTATCTGCCTGATAAGCTCATCATGATCTGCATTTCTCGCACACCTGCAGCTAGGCACCATCAGACTTAAGACTAAAAAGTGCAGGAAAGAAAGAACTAGGTAACATGTCTTCTTTATCTACGCACCCAGTATCAGGAACGGCATTTCAATACCCATCAGGACTGTCACTATTCCTTTTCAATTTGGGGAAGAGATGAAGACACAACTCGGAAAAAGAACATTACATCAGGATGCAGTAAATAGTCCACCCACCCATCAGAAGCCATCATCCCCTACCTGCAGTCGCTTTCAAATCATATCTCTGCCATCACACTGTACAATACTCTGCTAAATGTTTGTTAGATTTGCTTTTTACAAATACCACATAGTACAAACATACATTCATACATTTATACATGCAAAGATCCTCATAGCTTGCAACTCATAAATATATTTTAAAAAACAACTGATTATGCAAAGCACAACGTGTAGTTAAAAAGGAAGAAAGAGAAATCTTCAGGGGATTGGTGGTGGGGGGGTCTAGCACTGCTCAGCACCATCCGTGCCCTGCTTTGCGCCCTCTGCTCCTGTCCAGGAACATCATGGAGCAGGATATGGTAATGGGTAAGCAGAGCCATCCACTTATTGGACAATTATAGAAAATAAACAAATCCGCAGTTTTACATGCAGAATGAAAACTGAGTACAGATCTTGTGCTAACGATGATACCCACATCTGGCTGTCGTTGTCCTTGGTATAATGGTGGTAATTCTTAGCATATTGTCTGAATCTCTACAGCATCCAGCATGGGGCAGCCAGCTTCAGCCACTGTCTAACTCCACTGTGAGTGATAGCACAGTTCCTTCAGTACCTGGGACTACTACAACAAAGTGTGGTTTGCAAGGCCAAAACATACTTTTACTTTTAAACAATGTTTATTTTGTGTATTGGTGAAGGCCTGGAAGCAATTCAAAAATAAAGTTTAACAAAAACATGATAAAACAAGCATTGACAAATCTGAAATGCTGGAAATCATGCCATACCTCTTGGCTTTGCCAATGCTTGTTTGGAATAGTGATGGTCGTGACTGCATGGCCTCAATTCTTGGCCTATTGGGAGCATCCATTAGCAAGCGGTAGTTACATGCAAGTAAAGCTGTGGATCGTGGGTCGAAACAATTATCTGATGGGATGAAGAGTAGATTGTCCCTCATTTCTTGTGATTGCTAGCCATGAATGCAGGCAATGTGAACACTTCTAATGAGTGCCATTCATCTTTCCACACTCTCAGCCTTCAGCACATCCATCCATTCATCCTTGCAGTGATTCGTCATTAATCAACGTTTTACACTTCAATGTTTTTCAGTCGAACACTCAAAGGAAAAGCTTTTAACTTTAAAAAACTTAAAAGGCAAAATTATTCTTAAATTAATATCAGAAACGCTGACACAATAAAGCTTATTCTCAATAAATGTAAAGGGGTTACAGGTGTAAAATAATATTTTGTATGTATTACATTTTTGCTTCTTTTAATTCCTATTTTAGACACGGTGTTAGTTGTATTTTGAAACTTGAGATGTTTATCTCCCGGCTGATGGTTTTTCACCCCAAGTGAAGAAAACTATCATGACATTTCTTTCTTTTATTTTGTGATTTCAGTTGATGAGATAGTGGTGAGGGCAGAAGAAAATTCAAGTGTCACAACCAAAGTGTCTAAGGGAGCCTTTGCCAGCAAAGGGGACTGGAGCCTTGTGCGTATAGATGTTGAAAGTCACAACTATAGTCATAGAGGCCTCGAATGGAGCCAAGTTGTGTATAAGGTAAGCCCATTTAACTAATGCATATAAAAAAATGCTAAACTCCTGGACAGATTGGGTAATGCTTCTTTGATCATAAAACAGGACGAGCCACTGCAACACGAGGAAAGACTACATCAACACATTTATATAAGGAACAAAGTACCCCCTGCTGTACATTATAAGGATATTGCAAGTCAGCAAGAAGTTCCCTTACCATGTAGAGGAACGAGGCAGAGTTCCTTTATAAGGTTATGGACGAACTTGCTGCTTTCTTCACTGAGAAATCAAGACTCATCAATATTGAACTCGCCTCCAAGAAGGCGCTTCTGCCATCCTCCGGGCCCGCACCACCCCATGACCTCTTAGAAAACCGCAAACCTATCAGCCTGAACACCAAGAACAATGCATCATGGGGCACCTTTACCCCTTTCAGTGAAAAAGACATCAACAAGATTCTTCAGAATATCAACCCTTCTAACCATTTCAGCGACCCCCTGCCCCCGGCCATCTTCAAAGAAATCAAGAAAGTCCTCATCCCCACCTGGACAAGGATTGTAAACGCTTCACTGTCACAAGGCGCGATCCCAGATTGTCTAAAAGCAGCTCAGGTATCACCGATACTAAAAAACCTAACGCAGATAGAGCTGACCTCAATAACTTCCGCCCTATCTCCAACATCCCCACCCTAGCCAAACTCCTAGAAAAATGCGTACAATCCCAACTTTGTGCTCACATTGAGAATTTCCAACTCCTGGACCAGCATCAATCTGGCTTTCGGAAGGGGCACAGTACTGAATCGGCTCTCACTCACGTTATGGATGACATCTTAAAAATGCTTGACCAAAATGAATCCTGCCTCCTAATCCTCCTTGACCTTTCCTCCGCATTCGACACGGTCAATCACGACAACCTCCTATCCATTCTGAAGAACAGGATGGGTTTCTCTGGTCGGGTATTACAATGGTTCTCGTCCTTCCTCCACCACAGATCACAAAGAGTTAAGGCAAACCACTCTCTCTCCCAGCCCTCCCCAGTTCTCATGGGTGTACCCCAAGGGTCCTCCTTATCGCCTATACTCTTCAACCTTTTCCTGGAACCATTTGCTAACTCACTAAACTCCACGAACATTTTCTTCCATATATATGCGGATGATACGCAACTCTATTTGAAAATCTCCTCCCCGGATAACATCATCTCACTCAACTCTACCCTATTGTCTACTCAAAATTGGCTAACTGAGAACCATCTCCTGCTCAACACCTCTAAAACTGAATTCCTTCTCATCTCTCCTCCGAACCACATCCCCAAGCTAGACCTGTGGTTGAATTACCTCACGGCTTTCAACTGCACCCCCCTCATTATAGACTCAGCCAAATCTCTCGGAATCACCCTGGACAAGCACCTGAACATGAATAATCATATCAGCAACGTGTGTAGAGGAACAAATCACTTAATGAGGACACTTAGAAATATCAAACCATTCCTTCCACAAACTGATTTCAAGCAAGTGGTTCAAGCGCTCGTCTTACCGAGATTAGACTATGGCAGCGCTACGCTCTGTGGCCTTCCCAAATACGCCTTGGCTCCACTAAGGGCATCTCTGAACGCTGCGGCCAGACTGGTTACAGGTACCAAACGAAATGTGCACATATCCCCAGTCCTAAAATCTCTTAAATGGTTGCCCTACGAAGCTCGAATCAAGTTAAAGATTGACGTTCTGGCGCACAAAGCCCTCCACTTGAAAACTCCCTGGTACCTAGCGCAAAAACTTGAATTATCCTGCGGGGGTAGAGCCTCAACAAGTGCTAACACTTTCCTCCTGAAACCACAAATCTTTAGGAAAAAGAGAACTTTCCAGCGAGCCTTCTCCGGCGCCGCCCCAAAGATATGGAACTCTCTTCCACCGGAAATACGCAGAATCTCCTCAACGATTGATTTCAAACTGGAAGTCAAAAGATTCTTAATGAACAAATTCCTACCTTAATTGGGCTAGGTTCACCTGCTCAAGGTCATTGATCCTACAACCATTGGACCATCATTGGATGCTGCTCTTCTCTATCTCATAGTGGTCCCCCCGTTTAGTCCGCTATGTACCTGCTTATTGTATTACTCTCCTTTGACCCATGCGTCTTGTAATTATGTGATTATTCTTGCTTTTATTCCTACTTAATGTCGATATTGTATGTATTACCCTCCTTCCATCCTTTTTGTAAAGCGCTCTGATATCCTTTGGGGTCTTGTTCGCGCTATATAAAACTTTATAAATAAATAAATAAATAAAATAAATAAATATGGAACTCCGAGGTGATTTGCAAATATCCTTATCATGTTTGCCAGGGGATACTTTATCCCACATAATACATGGTCACATCATCACCTTTCCCACTAACCACTTAAAACCTTGGTGTGTAACTCTTTCATATGAAAGTGTGAGCATGTTTGCAAACATGAAGAATAAAAATAAAACCTTGAGTGCAAAATTAAACACATCAAAAACCTGTTAGATATTTGTTGCAAACAGGTATTAGAAACAGTTCAACACAAGTCAGTTTTTAAAAAAAATACAGTAGCTCGGGCATGTAGAAGCATACCGAAAGATTCAAGCTTTTCTCTAAGGTGTGCAAAAAATGAACATATTCTCTCTGCTTGACATTGTAAGCTATTAAAATAGAGTAGGAGAAAGAAAAGCAATGTTCCCTTTTTTGTTACTAAACAGCTGCTTCAATTATTCTCTGTGACCTGGCCTGCCTTTGACCTCAGCTGCTGGCTCTGGCAGCAGGCATTGTGATGTCAGAACTCGACTGTAATAGCCTTATAATAGTCGGGTTTGGACATCTTTGTAATTGGGGACTTGGTGCGAAATTAGTGACTGGAGTTTATAAAGGGATTAAATAATCCAATTTATTATAACATGCTTACAGTGAAAATTCAAAAAGCGCATATACAAGGTACCTGCATGAACATAAAGTAACTATTTTTAAAATAATCATGTTAGAGTGAGTTATGTAGCGCAGATTCTTCGATGAGTATGGCTTCACAGTGCTGTAGTTGTGTAACTTCATACTATGGTTTCAAATATTCTATTACAGAAAGGAGTTGCTCCTTTGCTAATTTCAGTATGCATAAAAATTGTGTTATAAATATCATTTAAAAATATCATCCAATTGGGTGTACATTTCCTATTATCAACTGCAATGGTGTGATATTTTTGTAAATGCTAGACACAATATTTATGTCAGATGAATCCTAACACAATACAGACGTATTGTGTTTTATTGGATGTTTTGTGTATGCATTGTTTCTTAGTGGTACTTATTGTTTTGAGAATGCTTATAAATGGAATACCTTTGCTGTCAAAGATGCAAGAAAGGCATTTTGAGCATAGATTTCTGTTGAGCGCAAGAACTTTGATTGGGGACAATGCATTCAGAGCCAGCACTTTTCCTTGCATTGCTTAGTTGGTCACAATGTTATTCACTGAATGAAAACCTTTGTATGAATTGCAAAACAGGTTAAGGGAGGTCATATGTTTATGCTCTAGATAGTGCCACGAGCTGCTAAATTTGGTAGTAACAACCTCTCTTGTGTAATCCACTATAATTTAAATGTTAACAGCTTTGGCAAAGCCATGTCCTATTAGGAGACTTCAACTTCCGCATCAACGACTCCAACCTTAACCTTATCGGCCTCACCCAGCTGGTCACCGAACCCACGCACAAAGCCAGACACACACTCGATCCCATTTTCACCTCAAGCGACAGAATCAAATTCAGCCACACCACAGAACTCACCTAGACTGACCACACCATCGTACACTTCACTATCACCAATGCTCAGCATATCATCACCAGTCGTCAAATCTCCTCCCACAGCAATTAGAGCATGGTCACCGAAACTCAGTGATCACAGACCCTCACCACCTCCCAACCCGAGGCCTCAACAGACCTCAACCAGGCCATCCAGAACTTCGCCGACTGGATGATCGACAGCGCCTACAAAGTAGCCCCACTGAAACCTACAAAATCCAACAACACCTCCAACCATGCCTGCTGGTACACCCCAGAACTCAGGACCACCAAGAGCTACTGCCACCAACTGGAGAAACGATGGCGCGCCACCAAGAACCCCAATGACAGAGCAGCTCACAAAACAGCCCTTAGCAACTATCACCGGCACATCAAAGAAGTCAAGAAAGCAGCCATCACCACCCTCATCAATTCCATGGCCAACCACACAGAGAAACTCTTTAAAATAGTCAAAGAATTCTCCAACCCGACAGCTATAGAGAACACCATCCACCCCTCCCAAGAACTCTATACATATATATATATATACCCTCTCAGACCACTTCCACAGTAAGATCACCAACATCTCCAACAATTTCAACCTCCAACCCACCATCCTTACCTCCAATGACCTCAACCAACCAGCGAACATCAGCAAAACCATTACATCTGGTCTCCACTCACCACCCTGACCACCTCAGCCATCATGTCTTCCATCCACTCCAAGGCGCTCAACGACCCCTGCCCCATCACTTCTGCAGCCTCGCAATGAACCCAATCAGCATGCAACTCACCAGCATCCTCAACACCTCCATCTCCACAGCAACCTTCTCGGACAGATGGAAACACGCAGACGTCAGACCCCTCCTAAAGAAAGCTTCCCCCGACCCCAGCAATCTCAAAACTTATCGTCCAATCTCCTTGCTTCCCTACCCGGCCAAAGTACTCGAGAAAGCCATCAACCCGCAGCTCACCAAATTCCTGGAACAAAACCATCTACTGGAAGCCTCAGAGTCACGATTCTGTGCCAACCACAGCACTGAGACCACACTGATCACGCCACAGACGACATCAGAACACTACTCGACTATGACCATGGAAAAACTGTGGCCCTGATCCTCCTCGACCTCTCTGTGACATTCGACACTGTCTTCCACAACACCCTCATCAACAGACTCTACAACATAGGCATACAGCAAGATGCCCTCAAGTGGATCACTTCCTTCCTTACAGGGCACACACAGAGCATACGATTGCCTCCCCTCACCTTCGCACCCAAAGACATCATATGCAGTGTACCACAAGGATCATCCCTCAGCCCCACCCTGTTCAACATCTACATGACCCCCCCCTCGCAGACATCATCAGTTCCCACAGACTCAACATAATCTCCTACGCAGATGACACTCAAATGATCGTCTCACTCACCGAGGACCCCTCCAATGCCAAATCCAACTTCCGCAACACCATGACCAATGTAGCCAAATGGATGAGAGACAACTTCCTCCAACTCAATTCCAACAAAAAAACGAAGTACTGATTTTCGGGAAAAACACCTCCACATGGGACCACAGCTGGCGGCCTGCAGAATTTGGACCTACACCCACACTGACCCGCCATGCACGCAACCTTGGCATCATCCTCGACAGTCAACTGACCATAAAACGACAAGTTGATGCAGTCGCCTCCTCCTGCTTCCATACACTTTGCATGCTCCGCAGAATCTTCAGATGGATCCCAACCAACACCAGAAAGACTGTTACTAAGGCCCTCATCACCAGCCACCTTGACTACGGCAATGCCCTCTATGCCGGCATCTCCACCCAGCTCCTCAGAAGACTGCAGACCAAACAGAACACTGCAGTCAGACTTATCCTTGACCTCCCCAAACAAACGCACATCACCCCCTACCTGAGAGACCTCCTCTGGTCCCCATCCAGAAGAGATGCCAGTTCAAGATCCTCATGCATGACTGCAAATTCCTCCATGACCTAGGATCTGCCATGGACTGAACTTCCACCAACCTTCTAGAAACCTGCGCAGCCGTAGCAGGGGTCTCTCCTTCTCCTACATTGCTTCCAAGACCTGGAACGACCTTCCCCTCCAAATCTGTACAGCCGTCTCACTGGCAGACTTCAGAAAGAGTCTCAAGACCTGGCTCTTCGACCGAGTCACAGCACCCAGATACCCCTAAGAGTGACAGTGCTTCATTTTACAAATGCTGTTTGATAAGTCGCACCTTCAAAGTCGCGTCAACCTGTTGGCTTTTTCAATGCTTTTTTTCCACTGATACTCTGCACAAATACTTTTTACAAATATACCTTTCTGAAATAGCTGTCTGCCATGTTGGAATGGTGTATTAAAAATGGTCAAATGGCCACCGGTGCACCACGACGTATGCACACTACTGCTATCTTGGAATGTTGACCTTTTTTTAAGCATTTCAGAATGCCACTGTATGTAGACGTACAGGGGCAAATGTCGTAAAATACCAGCAGCTGTTTTGCCATTGTTTATTTACCATTCCAACATGGCTAGCAGCCATTTAAAAAAGTATCCTACCAATATATGTATATGTACGTGTGTTTGTACATATAGTGACCAAGACACTTCGGTGTTAAAATGCATTGAACGTGCTGCTCAATTAAATGAACTCTGGAAATTACCTGTTGGAAGTGCTGCCTAATGACATTGCATGGAGCCCGTGAACAAGGAGCAGGAGCTCCGAAACGCATAGGGCTTTTAAATATATTTGGGCAAGCGATGTCCGTTTTTTTTAATAAAGAATGCTGCTTCAAGCGCAGGATTCGCCTGGTTTTGAGTGCATCCTTGCAGGGGGACACCTCGTTTGAAGATATAATCCGGCCAGTCCCGGCCGGGAGGTTTGCACCGTCACTAAAAGAAATGGTGGGCTGTTGCGCACGGACTGTCTGTGTTTGAGTTTACAGAAAAACAGGTTGGATTGAAATGAAACCGGAATCCCTTGCCTGAGGCTCACTGGAGAGCAAGAATTGTGCATTGATTGTTTGTCAAGACGGCGGAACCCACTGAACGGAATAATTTGAGAGAGGGAAAACTACGAGTCCCAGAATGCTGATATTATCTAATAAACGCACTAGTGGGCGATAAAAGGACTGATTAAGAGACTCGTTTCTCACTCTTTCTCTGCCTAATGACATTGCATGGAGCCAGTGAACAAGGAGCAGGAGCTCCAAAACGCGTAGGGCTTTTAAATATATTTGGGCAAGCGATGTCCGGTTTTTCTTAATAAAGAATGCTGCTTCAAGCGCAGGATTCGCCTGGTTTTGAGTGCATCCTTGCAGGGGGACACCTCGTTTGAAGATATAATCCGGCCAGTCCCGGCCGGGAGGTTTGCACCGTCACTAAAAGAAATGGTGGGCTGTTGCGCACGGACTGTCTGTGTTTGAGTTTACAGAAAAACAGGTTGGATTGAAATGAAACCGGAATCCCTTGCCTGAGGCTCACTGGAGAGCAAGAATTGTGCATTGATTGTTTGTCAAGACGGCGGAACCCACTGAAGGGAATAATTTGAGAGTGGGAAAACTACGAGTCCCAGAATGCTGATATAATCTAATAAACCCACTAGAGGGCGATAAAAGGACTGATTAAGAGACTCGTTTCTCACTCTTTCTCTGCCTAATGACATTGCATTGAGCCCGTGAACAAGGAGCAGGAGCTCCGAAACGCGTAGGGCTTTTAAATATATTTGGGCAAGCGATGTCCGGTTTTTCTTAATAAAGAATGCTGCTTCAAGCGCAGGATTCGCCTGGTTTTGAGTGCATCCTTGCAAGGGGACACCTCGTTTGAAGATATATATATATATATAACACAAAGTACATGACTTCAGCAAAAAACAATAATTAACAGACTTCTTCTTGTTTAGTTTCTTTCGTTCCTTTTTATTCTTTCTTCATTTTTTTCTTTTCATCAATATAGCCAAGTGGTCTTTAATACAATAAGCAGCCACAGAAAACAGCCAACACGTGTTTGGCGCTTCACTGCGCTTCTTCAGGGCTGTTACAAACATAAAATTAATATCAATTACACTCATCTAAAGTTACAAGCAATCATAATCCTATTTAACAACACACTACATACTAAACTCAAAGGTTACTTACATATTCACTTCCTGACTACAAAGAGTACATATGCTAAACAGTTACAAGTTCATCAGATATTCCCTCATAATGACGAGCCTTGATAACAGTACAATTTAAACAACCTAAAATGTTAAAAAAAACACTGTGCAAAGAGCTACTCGAAATAAAGACTTGTTTGTGCTGATCACAAATTCATCAGTTACCTTGCACTCCTAAATTAAAGAGCTTCACTGTCATTAATTTGCATCAGAACCTTTGCCTCAGTCATTGCAATTGTTAATCTGCATGATAAAAAGAGAGGGGAATATTTTTAAATATTGAAAGAGGACTGAAATTCTACTCTATTTAGTCTTGAATAGTGTCTTCTTTGCACCATTCTCACCTTGTCTCGTGGTGTTGGGCGTTTAGCCTTATCCTAATTTCGTCCCATTGTTTTGTATCTTCTCCTTGAATATTGTTTTTAGTGGTCACGTTCCCCTTGGTACGGGTCTAGAATTGGAACAGAGTCGCAAATAAATATATTATGTCACCTTATTTCTGTGCTCAGACCCGATATCAGATAGCAAAATGTATAACTTGACTACCCTAGCTGCATTTTGTTGTATCTAACATACAGATACCTATAAAGCGTTTGAGCGATTTGTCAATAAAAAAAAAAGAAAATAATTCTCTTCTCCTTCTTCTAAATAACCTACAGTACCACAAAATTAAAACTAAATAATCAAAAGCTAAATAATAGTTGAATAAATTAGCAGGTCGGGATTCGAACCCACAACATTTCCCTTAGAAAACACCTCACCCATCTTGCAGTGCTAACATAGTTACGCTTGTTTCTGATGTCTGCTGGTTTATTATATGGATGCTTAACTCATGTTACTTCCCTTTTTCAATCTAAGTTTAAAAGTAGCCTCCTCAATCTCTATGTAACCAGTTAAGGGTATGTTTGCCCACTGCTTCCTTTTAACTGAAAAGCTCACTGTCTTAGCTAGCATCCTTGACCCATAACTCCCCCATACTATTGCTCACCTTCAAAACGGCTCGTCAGCCTCCAACCGATCACGTCTGTAGAGCGGGTGTGGAATGAGCCTGCTTCCCCAGCTCCTTTTATACTCATTATGTTCTTAACTCCTTACACCTGGGATGGGCCACTACGAGAGGGAGCATGCATGGAAATCGAAGGAAGGGTATGATGAGAATATGATACACTGGGGCAGGTATATAGATGACATCTTCATGATTTGGAAAGGAGATGAGGGGACATTACAATCCTTTTACAACTATCTTAACGTTAATGAGTACAATATAACACTTACCCTAGAATACAGTAAGAAGAGTATCATATTTCTAGATTTAGAGTTATATGTGAATGAAGGACATTTAGAATCAAGGCTACACAGGAAGTCCACAGCAGCAAATTCCATTTTACATGTGAGCTCAGGACATCTCAGAAGACAGATTGAAAATACTCCATATGATGAATTTTTACGAGCCAAAAGGAACTATAGTGAATTGAAGGACTATGATAGAATAGCTGAGGACATTACACGAAGGTTCTTGAGACGTGGCTATGATCAAAAAATTGTTCAAAAAGCAAAAAGAAGGGCTCAAAAAATTAAGAGAGAGGAACTTTTGCAGGACAAAAGTAACGAGAAAGCTACAGAGGAGAACACAGTGAGATACATTGCGACATATAGTGAGGGAAATAGTAGAGTGTTTAACACACTATCTAGGCACTGGGATGTACTTACTCTAGATAATGATATCAACAGAATATTAGAGGCTAAACCAGCAATGTTTTACAAGAAAGCACCAACACTTAGAAGCTTGTTAAGCCCCAGCGACACGATGAGATATGAGGTACCCGGTTCGGATAGGGGTTCTTTGACTGTTGTTAATAGTGGACTACCCTCGGGTTCTTACAGATGTAACAATTGTATTTGTTGCAAACATGTGAATGACAAAACAAAGGAGTTTCATGATAGTAAATATCACAAAAAATACAGGATTAGTGCATTTATGAACTGTAATACAGACAGCTGTATCTACATTATGACATGTATTTGTGGCAAAATGTATGTTGGGTCAACAGTAAGGAAATAAAAAATCAGGTGGATGGAACACTTACGAGCAATTAAGAATTGTGACTTAAAATACCCCATGGCAATGCACTTCCGTGACAATCATAAGATGACAGAAATAGGGGATATTCGTTTCATGGGAATAGAACATGTTACCTTGGATAGAAGGGGTGGTGATCTAGAAAAGAAAATTAGATCAAGAGAAACCTTCTGGATCAATAAATTACAAACGGTTCAATTTGGACTGAATATTGATAGAGAAATGTATACAGTAATATGAAGGAGTATGGGATGTATAACTATGGTTTTTTAAGCAGTTTTCTTTAGTCAGTTGCCTGTGCTGTTTTTACGGTCCTTGAAAATTAATGAATTAACGCGACTTGGCTAAGGTATAGATTTATGTGCGATTAAAAGAAAGGGAGTTTTCCCCCCTCCCCTTAGTGAAAATTTCAAAACGTGGCTAGGAGATATCTAGACTACAGTTATATATTATGGATATTTACCATCAAACTATAACACAAGAGGAGCCCTCATTTACTTAGATTACAGTCTTTATAATGAGAGTAATACTGGTTTATGCGAGCAAATCAATATGGGTAATGCCAACATATATGAAGAAACATAGATGTGAATGGAGTCGTAAGTAAATAATTAAGAATGACTCATTTAAACAGTAGAACAAGGATACCATGAAGTCCAGGGAGAACATGAACAGAAGTGACTAACAGAAGTAACAAGAAATGAATAAATGCTAGTCTGGATATATATGCAAAAAGGTTTATCACGAGGCCACTACTTCCCAAATTGGTCTATTTTATTATTGCAAGTGTCTTTTCGTGCACGTAGGCTTCTTACGCCTTCCGCTCCCGGCTCAGAGTGTTTGCCGGTGAGCGGTTTAGTATTTTTCTCTGTCAGCTGCTGCACAGCAGGGCTGCTGGGAGGGCGGAGGGGGCTGTGGGCTTTTAAACAGGCTGGAGCCCGTCTGCGCCCGTCCGCGTCCGACCGGGTCCAGGGGCCAGGACCCCTGGTCAAAGGCTGGTCTATTCAATTGAGGAACTTCGAAACTTGGATGGTACGCTCCATAGGGCTGCCCTGCCTTCAGCATTAGAAGAGAAGCTTCGGATGGCAAAGCTGCTAGTTGATAAGGGGGGGCCAGAGAGTAGCTGTACCCATGTTCAGAGAATGAATGGTGCGGGGTCTGATGATCCTGTTAGACTCAGGGCCGCTCTGCTGAATACTCGATCACTCCAGAAGCATAACCTGGAAATTTTTACGCTGCTTCAAGACAAAGAACTAGACATTCTTGCACTCACGGAAATATGGTTAGAGGATGCCTCAGGCCCCGACATAGTGGCCTCCCTTCCTCTAGATTATGATGTCCTGACATACAATCGACAGGGCAGAAAAAGAGGAGGGGGAGTAGCGGTATTCTGCCGCAGGTCCCTGCCCACAGAGAGAATAGTAATAGAGAGCTTAGATGGAGCGGAGGTCCTAGGGATAAAAATAGGGCTAAAATCATCTTGCCTGACAGTAGTGGTAGTATATCGTCCACCTCGGTCAACCCCCCTGTTCAATGACCTGCTCACCGAAGTGGTCAGCGATCTCTGCTCTAGGTATCAACAGATTCTAGTGATGGGGGACTTTAACTACCACTGGGATAAGGCTCCTAGAGAGCCAGTGACCAGCAGGTTAGAAGAGGCAATGACCATGCTAGGGCTGAAACAAATTATGGAGATCCCCACCCACGAGAAGGGCCACACTCTAGATCTTATCTGGACTTCAGTTCCCAATGTACAAGTATCCGAGTGCAGACCGTGCAGCTGGTCAGATCACCATCTGATCAGCTTTGGGATTCCGGTGCTCAGTCCACCGAAATATCCACCCCCAGTGTGGAGGACGGTACGGAGTTGGCACAAAATAGAGGAGGCCGATTTGAGGAGGGCACTGGGGGAGAGAACGCACCCAGGGAGACAGTTGGGGGACCCGGATCTGGAGTACACGAAGCTTGCTGGCCGTTTGAGGAATGCTATTGATAAGGTGGCCCCCACACGGAGGGAAAGGGTAAGGGATAGAGTGAAGGGTGCCCCTTGGTATACGGAGGAACTAAGAGGGACAAAACAGGCCCCTAGCCAGTGTGAAAGGCAATGGCGGAAATCATACGACCGGAAGGCTCGGGAGGAATATAAAGCAAAACTAGCCCTCTACAAAATCTCAATTATCGCAAAGAAATCCGAGTACTATGAGCGGCAGATCAAGGAGGCCAAGGACACTCAGAAAGAGGCCTTCAAGGTGCTGAGGGAATTGAGTCAAAAGAAAGAACAGAGGGCGGTTGCCAATCTAGCTGATTGCAATAAGATACAGGACTTTTTCCTGGCAAAAGTCAAGGATATCCTAATAGAAATAGGTAACACCTGCATAAGCTCGTGCCCTTTTTCAGTGGTGGATCCACCGGATTTCCAGGGAGGTTACCTCTCAGTCTTTCCAACATTAGACCTAGACTGCCTAGCGCACATTATGGCCAAAGTGAAATCAGGCTCTCCAGAGGACCCCTGTCCTCCCAGGGTGTTTAAAATTATCTTCCCTGTGATGGGGCCAGAGATATTGTCCTTACTAAATCTGTCCCTGGTAACGGGGAAGGTTCCTCTCAATTTTAAGGAAGCCATTGTGACTCCACTGCTGAAGAAAGCAGGGGCAGATGTTAATAACTTGAAGAACTACCGCCCAATATCCAGACTTCCCTTTCTGGCTAAGGTCGTGGAGCAACATGCACTTAGAACACTCTCCTCCTTTCTGGAGGAACATAAGCTGCTCCATGCGCGGCAAGCGTGCTTCAGGGCCCACAACAGTACAGAGCTGGTGATGCTCTCAGTGCTGGACAAGCTGAGGCTCGCAGCCGACAAGAAGAAGTCGTCGGCATTGATCCTTTTGGATCTTTCAGCTGCGTTCGACACGGTGAACCATGCTCAGTTGCTGACCCATGTTCGGGCGCTGGGAATTACTGGCATCGTATACCAGTGGATTGCCTCCTTTCTGAAGGATCGGTTGCAAACGGTCCAATTAGGGGATTGTGTGTCCAGGAAAGGCGCTTTGCTGTGTGGGGGCTCGGCGTTGTCCCCCCTGCTTTTTAACATCTATTTGCAGCCACTCGTGGAAGCGCTGGCAAAATTAGAATGTCTGGTGTTCAACTACGCCGACGATACGCAACTAATCTTACATATCGACAGCTCAACACAGGCACAGTCTAATGTACAGAATATCCTCCGGTTCACTATGAACTGGATGACCACCAATTCACTGAAGGTAAATCCGGACAAGAAGGAGGTATTTGCTATTACCACACGGGGCAACTCTTGGTCCAACTCCTTCTGGCCACAAGAGCTAGGTACTACTCCAATACCGATGCCAGTTGTGAAGAGCCTGGGCATCAGGTTGGATGACAAGCTAACACTGAACAATCAGGTGACCGCTGTGGTGGGGAATTGTGTGGGCCTTATGAGGCAACTCCGGAAACTTGTACCCCTCCTGTCCTTTTCCACCATGTGTACCATAGTGTCAGCACTAATTGTGTCACGACTGGACTACGGTAACGAGCTTTATATTGGGCTATCTGATAAACTATCAGGGAAGCTTCAGGTGGTTATGAACGATGCGGCGAGATTAATCTTCAAACTTCCTAGGAGAGCACATGTTACACCACTGCTGCAACAACTTCACTGGCTTCCAATCAAGCAGAGGGCTAGGTTCAAGGGCCTGTGTATTGCACATAAAGCCCTGCACGGAACCGCACCTGACTACATCAAGGAACGGCTGAAGAGTTATGTGCCAGGGCGGTACCTCCGTTCATCCGAGGCAAGTCTGTTGGCCTGTCCTCGGTTTGATAAAGCCACCTTGGGGGGTCGAGCTTTTTCCGTGATGATACCTCAGCTTTGGAACAAGCTACTAGAAAGCTTGCGTAGGGAAGTTTCCCTTCTCCCCTTCAGGAGGAAACTAAAGACTCTTTTGTTTATTCAGGCTTTTGGTTAAGCCTCACCTAGATTGACCGAGTTTCGGGCCGTGTAGCTCTGGTAGGGTTTTATGTTTCTCACAAGCGCTTAGAGACCATTGGTGATTTGGCGCTATGTAAATGACAATAACATAACATAACATTATCAGGATGCAAATAGATACAATGGGATGATTGAGCAAGATATCTTTATATATGAAGCAGAGGTAACAATTGGGATTGCCGGGTTATAGAACCAAAACATTAGTGGGAAGGATTGAAGTCTTATAAAGAATTGAAACTTGACTACCGGGAAGTGATAGCACCAGAAGGAGATAGATGTATCTTCCATGGGGCAGGCAGTGGGTTTGAATCCTGACTTGGTAAGGTACACAGTAGACTTTAATTTTTCTTTAAATTCTATTTTTAACATTTCGAGTTATTATTAATTAAGTAATTAAGAGTTAGACACAGAAACTGAAACTAAAAATGAAATACAAAATAAACTTATTTTTAGCAGTTGTATAATATCGAATTAGATAGGTGTCACATCTTTAGTAAATAGTAGTTTAAGTAGAACTAGAGTTTTAAAAAAATGTTTGAGCGCCATCCCAGGTGTAAGGAGTTAAGAACATAATGAGTATAAAAGGAGCTGGGGAAGCAGGCTCATTCCACACCCGCTCTACAGACATGATTGGTTGGAGGCTGATGAGCCGTTTTGAAGGTGAGCAATAGTATGGGGGAGTTATGGGTCAAGGATGCGAGCTAAGACAGTGAGCTTTTCAGTTAAAAGGAAGCAGTGGGCAAACATACCCTTAACTGGTTACATAGAGATTGAGGAGGCTACTTTTAAACTTAGATTGAAAAAGGGAAGTAACATGAGTTAAGCATCCATATAATGAACCAGCAGACTTCAGAAACAAGCGTAACTATGTTAGCACTGCAAGATGGGTAAGTCATTTCCTAAGGGAAATATCGTGGGTTCGAATCCCGACCTGCTAATTTATTCAACTATTATTTAGCTTTTGATCATTTAGTTTTAATTTTGTGGTACTGTAGGTTATTTAGAAGAAGGAGAAGAGAATTTTTTTTTTTTTATTGACAAATCGCTAAAACGCTTTATAGGTATCTGTATGCTAGATACAACAAAATGCAGCTAGGGTAGTCAAGTTATACATTTTGCTATCTGATATCGGGTCTGAGCACAGAAATAAGGTGACATAATATATTTATTTGCGACTCTGTTCCAATTCTAGACCCGTATCAAGGGGAACGTGACCACTAAAAACAATATTCAAGGTGAAGATACAAAACAATGGGACGAAATTAGGATAAGGCTAAACGCCCAACACCACGAGGCAAGGTGAGAATGGTGAAAAGAAGACAATTCAAGACTAAATAGAGTAGAATTTCAGTCCTCTTTCAATATTTAAAAATATTCCCCTCTCTTTTTATCATGCAGATTAACAATTGCAATGACTGAGGCAAAGGTTCTGATGCAAATTAATGACAGTGAAGCTCTTTAATTTAGGAGTGCAAGTTAATTGATGAATTTGTGATCAGCACAAACAAGTCTTTATTTCGAGTAGCTCTTTGCACAGTGGGTGTTTTTTACATTTTAGGTTGTCTAAATTGTACTGTTATCAAGGCTCGTCATTATGAGGGAATATCTGATGAACTTGTAACTGTTTAGCACATGTACTCTTTTAGTCAGGAAGTGAATATGTAAGTAACTTTTGAGTTTAGTATGTAGTGTGTTGTTAAATAGGATTATGATTGCTTGTAACTTTAGATGAGTGTAATTGATATAAATGTTATGTTTGTAACAGCCCTGAAGAAGCGCAATGTAGTGCGAAACACATGTTGGCTGTTTTCTGTGGCTGCTTATTGTATTAAAGACCACTTGGCTATATTGATGAAAAGAAAAAAATGAAGAAAGAATAAAAAGGAATGAAAGAAACTAAACAAGAAGTCTGTTAATTATTGTTTTTTGCTGAAGTCTCAGTACTTTGTGTTTTATATGTTTAGAAAAATAAACTGGTGGGGACCAGTGACTGGGATGCGTAGCGCCGGGCAAGATTTCTGTTACCCAAAGTTTAAGTTATATATATATATATATATATATATATATATATATATATATATATATATATATATCTATCAGTTATAGTTATCTGAGCTCACTATAACTTACGCCCCTGCAATACACTACTTATGACCTCACAGATTACATCACTCATGTCATGGTCAGTGACATCACTGATGACATCATCTCATGAGTGTAAATGTTTTGTAAACGTTTCTGAGACTAAAGATATATACTAAGCTACAGCATAAGTTAAATTACTATTCTTTCTTTACTAGTAATTAGTCATAATATTTCTAGCATATCTCATCTGAGTGGCTGTGTGACTGTCTGTATCAGTGTGTGAGCGGATGTCTGAGTGGCTGTATGGGTGTGTGAGTGGGTGTGTGAGTGGCTGTATGGATGTGTTAGTGGGTATGTGAGTAGCTCTATGGGTTAGTGAGTGACTGTGTGAGCGGCTGTAGTGGAGAGTGAGTGGGTGTGTGAGTGGCTGTATGGTGAGTTAGTGGCTGTGTGAGTGGCTACATAGATGTGTGAGTGAGTGTGTGAGTGACTGTATGGGTGACTGAGTGGCTGTGTGAGTTTGCTGTATGGATGAGGGAGTAGGTGTGTGAGTGTGAGTGACTGTATGGGTGAGTGAGCAGCTGTTTGGTTGTGTGTATAGGTAGGTGAGTGGGTGTCTGTATTGGAGAGTAAATGTCTGTAAGAGTGAGTAAGTGGGTGTGTGAGTGGCTGCATTGATGTGTGAATGGGGATGTAAATGGTTCTGTGGGTGTGTGAGTGGTTGTATTGGTGAGTGAGTGGCTGTGGCAGTGGCTGTATGGGTAAGTGAGTGGGTGTGTGAGTAGATGTATTGTTGAGAGAGTGACAGTGTGAGTGGTTGTATGGGTGAGTGAGTGTCTGTATGAGTGAGAGGATGTGTGAGTGGCTCTATGGATGAGTGATAGGTTGTGTCAGTACTGGTATGGGTCTGTGAATGGGTATGTGAGGGGTTGAGTGGGTATATGAGAGGTTCTATGGAAGTGTGAGTGGGTGTATGAGTGGTTCTGTGGATGATATAATCAGTGATGTCATTTGAGATGTCATCAGCAAAGTCACTGATCATGTCATGAGTAATGTAATATGTGAGGTCATAAGCACTGCATTACGGGGCGTAAGTTATAGTTAGCTCAGGTAAGTATAACTGCTGAATTTCACTGGTTTTGTACAAGGGAAATCTGAGCCTAACTATAACGTCCCTGTAGCCTTTGGTTTTTCCAGTGAATTTCTACATTTCTATAAATTCTATTTCCTAACTATAATGTCCCTCTAACCTTTGGTTTGGTATTTTAAGAGAATGTCTGAGTTTTTAATTTTTTTAATTTCCTAGCTGCAACCTCTAACCTTTCAGAGTGGGTGTGTGAGTGGCAGTATTAGTGAGTAAGTGGGTGCATGAGTGGCTGTATGGGTGAGTTAGTGGGTGTGTGAGTGGCTGTAGACGTGAGAGGATGTGTGAGTGGCCCTATGGATTAGTGATTGGTTTTGTGAATACTGGTTTGGATCTGTGAATGGGTATGTGAGGGGTTGAGTGGGTATATGAAAGGTTCTTTGGGTGTGTAAGTGGGTGTGTGAGTGGTTCTGTGGATGATATAATCAGTGATGTCATTTGAGATGTCATGAGTGATGTCACTGACCATGTCATGAGTGATGTAATATGTTTGATCATAAGCACTGCATTGTGGGGGTGTAAGTTATAGTTAGCTCAGGTAACTATAACTGCTACATTTCACTGGATTCGTACGAGTGAGATCTGAGCCTAACTATAACGTCCCTGCAACCTTTGTTTTTTCAGTGAATTTCTATGTTTCTTTAAATTCTATTTCCTAACTATAATGTCCCTGTAACCTTAGGTTTGGTATTTTAAGAGAATTTCTGAGATTTGTCAAATTTATATTTCCTAACTGCAACCTCTAACCTTTCAGAGTGGGTGTGTGAGTGGCTGTATTGGTCAGTGAGTGGCTGTATGGGTCTGTGACTGAGTGTGTGAGTGGTTATGTGGGTGTATGAGAAGCTGTGTGAGTGGGTTTGTGAGTGGCTGTATGGGTTTGTGAGTGGGTGTGTGAGTGGCTGTATGGGTCTGTGAGTGGGTGTGATTAACTGTGTGAGTGTGTGAGTGGGTTTGTGAGTGGCTTTATCGGTGTGTGAGCAGGTGTGTGAGTGGCTGTATGAGTCTTACAGTGGGTGGATAAAGGGGGCCTCCGATGAGCTCTCAGCTATCCCGCTATGTGGGACTTACTGGCAGTAACAGGAGGGGTTCTTGGCCCCAATGATCATCAGCATCCAAGGGGACGTCATCCCCAAACTAGTAGTGCGCCAGGAGGCATGTTTGCAGAGAGCTGGACACAGGGGGCAGGCCTCCGGTGACCTCTCAGCAATCCCACTGTGTGGGACTTAATCGAGGTAAAAGGAGGGGTTTCTGACCCCCAAGGACCCTCAGCATCCAAGGGGACTTCATCCCCCAACAAGTAGTGCACCAGGAGGTGAGTTTGCAGAGCCGTCGAGAAAGGGGGTGGGGCCTCATATGAGCAGTCAGCAATACTGCTGTGTGGGATTTACTGGAGGTAGCAGTAGGGGTTCTTGGCCCCCAAGGACCCTCAGCATCTAAGGGGACTTCTTCCCCCAATACGTAGTGCACCAGGAGGCGTGTTTGCAGAGTGGTGGACAAAGGGGGTGGGCCTCTGATAATTGATCCACAGTTTTCGGAAAACGTCAAAAAAAATATTTAGACGTATTTTAACATAACAATTTATGCTTTCTCCCCACTTATATCCCCCATGGGACCAGGGAGTCCCTACCCTGACCCATTCATAAACATTACAGCCCAAATTTGAGCCCTGGGGACCATTTCCCGATACAAGAAAGTGGCAACCCCAACTTTTCTGTTAAGGTGTGGCTAGCCAATAAGGTATTTACTTTGGCATGCGGATCTGCGGATTCCTGAAGTCCCTAGATATCTATATTTAATGCCCCTTAATATTTCTAAAACTACTGAACATATTTACACCAAATCACAAAAAGTGTGTTTTCTGGAACAAGTGCTAGCTTTTTGCCGAATTTGGTGTAATTCCGTCCAGCCGTTCGGGCTATAGTCGTGTTCAAAATCCCAATGGGATTTAGCATGGGGAAAACACATTTTGGGGCCCACTCTTTTACTTTGCCCCTCTTGACAGATCACCCTAAAACTTTCAACACAGCAGCTGAACAGACCAAATCATATATTTTGAAAATTTCGTGAAGATTCGTAAAGCGGCACCAAAGTTATTGGCCAAACAAAAAAAAGCACTTCCTATGGAAACTAGGTCTTAACTATAACTACCTACTGTTGACCGCCAGTAGGAGATATATAGATGTGAGCAAGGTGGTGCAAACTACCGAAACGCGTTAGAGCCCTCTATAATAAAACTTGAAATATGTGTGTATGTCTTGGTAAAACAAAGAACCCAGTGTCCAGGTGGCAGTGTTGAACTACTAGACCCTCTCAGAAAAATATTTGAACAGCAATACATGATCACGGGGTATAGGGATCAAGGGACTGGGAAGTAGGCAGCCCGGCAGCAGTGTGACACTGCTGGGCTCTTGCAGAAGAAATAAATAAAAGAGAGGTGTGGAAAGGGGAAGGGTGGAGAGGAAGGAACGGGGAAGCAATTGGCCCAGCAGCAAAGTGGAGCAACTGGACCCTTGCACAAGCAATCCAATAGAAAAAAATAAAATAGAAAAAAATGTGATGTGGAGGAGCAAGAAAGCAATGGACGAGGGGGGGAGCAGGATACTGGGTGAAGAAGTGAGCAGATGTGGGAGAATGAGGAAAGCAATACACTCAATTGAGTGTTCAAAAAGAACAAAAAAAAGTAGTACCATCAAATCAGTAGTCAAAGGATGAAATTCAACCAATCTGGAACATTGTCATATAATGGGCACAATGGTATAACTGAAATCCTGTGCCTCTCATGGTTTTTCTGGTGCACTATAATGCCTGCTTTGTGAATTGTAAAAATTAGTAAAAGTACACATCAGGTGGAGCTTTAGGACTCCAAACATATGTTTACCATTTTGTACTCAATTGGGTACCTATACAGTAATTAAATACTCCTCGTTTAGCAACCCTTCTGTTTTAAAATTCATATAAAAATTCTGTGGTTCAGGATCCATTGTATCATGTAAGTAATACTGCATTTTTGTGACTGCGACGGTATTTCATACAGGAGTTAATCTTATAATCAGGCAATGATCCATATCATGCTCATTACTTTAAGTCCACACAACATTCTTATCTATTGTCTCCATTGGATTTTGCACCATTTGAAAAAACAAAGTCGCTGACTAATTAGTTCTCCTCACCGAGCCTTCCATGATTTTGCCTAGTATTTGATCTGGGACTTCAACTACTTGTAGCAGGTGCTCTTTCCAGTGAAAAACGCCTCACCTGTGAATTCAGTGCCAAGCTCATAATCTCGACAAGGCTGAAAACTCCCTTTGCCGGCCTCATCAGGATTACCTCCGCACTCATGATGAGATACTGAATTTCAATCTCAAACCATCCCCATATGTACACCTTTCGCTTTTTATCTTCCTGAAATGCTGTTTTCTGTCCAGCTTGTTAAACCTGGATGGCAGGGAGGTCGCAGTGGTTGCTTGTTAGTGCTTCCATCCGCTTTTCCCAAAGGAGATGCTAGATTTAGTAGTCATGCAAAGGTTTTGGACTCAGAGAGTGACTGAGGTTGGTAGAAAAGAGACCTTTTGTGGGTAGGAACTAGCTTAGTAAGCCTTTTTTCCCATGTAGTGGGCCTACTATCAATCTGTACCCCCCCTTGTAATTTTAACAATGTTGTGGGTCATGGCTGTGTAGTTACCTGGTACCTCTTCTATGTTTCAAGAATCTAGTAGGATTATAGGGGATTGTTTGTATTTGATGGGGTCTGGGAGGAATGAATGGAGCTCAGGAAAGATGTCTTACTCTGAATGGTGTTTTAACACAATTACTGATGCCCCCAGTATTGGTAAATATTGGGGTGGGGAAAATAACCCCAGGTTAAGGGGCAACTTAAAGGTTAATTTAAAGGTAGAACAGGGGCCATTGGCCCAGTGATCTTCTTGCTCCACCGAAGATAAAAAACCTTTGTGTAGAGCAGATTATAGCAAGCAATGCTAATTGTCCCATGAGAAACAGTTAATCACCACAATGCAATCAAATAAATTAATTGCTTTAGAAACTGACCTTTAATTTAGGTTTTACAAAGAGTACTAACCAAGGGGTTACTTTGATATTCTGATTTGGGTTGACATTTGCAGACTATTATAGGGGCACCCATCGCTTTCACAATTGATTTGGGGAAAAACTGTATCAATATATTTATTGCCTCCCTGAGTTCTGAATTCAAACAAAACTACTCTTATCGCAATATCAGCAATACAAATGGTGGACCTTGTACAAGAAAATATTTAAGAACAGGGGAATTAGGGTTTTTAGACTAGACCCACTGCAGTGTCTACAATTTTCGAATACCAACATCATGAAAAACATGAGGAACACCCTGGGGTTTTTACTGCAAAAGTGTTAAGCTTTGCATTAGCAGCAGCCTTTGGCTTTTCTCATTACAATCCAGGAAGGCTTTCAATATCAGTATTTTGTGGTGAACGACTACAGGAAGAAGGCATCCAGCCTGTTTCCCCCAAAAGGAATCTGGAGGTTTCTGCTTGAGAGTGTTAGTAGAAAAAAGCTGATCATTGGGGAAAATTCCTTCTGCCAATCAATCTTTCTCTAACATTTGTTAGTATTTGAAAATTTGTTCTTGATATGTGTGTTATCTAATGTTTCTATTGAAATAAGCTGATGTTCTCCACTGCAGAACTTCATAGAAGTCCAGCTCTTCACAGTAAAAGCTATAAAACAAGCATTGGAAATGCAATAGGAATCGCATTTGTTGGTGTTGGAGCTATTGGCATTGTAAATGGCAATGTTTTTTACCTATGTGTTATGGAGTGTATGTATGTGGTGATTGGATTAGTTAGTTGTGGAATTGTGTGGCTTGGAATTGTGTGTTGTGGAGTGGATTTGTGTATTGGAATTAAGTGGTATGGTGTGCTGTGGAATTATGTGGATAGTAATTATGTGGTGTTGTGTGTACTGGAATTATGTGGAGTGGGATTGTGTGTTTTAGGGAGAAATTATGTGGAATGGCATTCTGTGTTGTGGAGAGGTTTGCAGTGGAGTTTAATGATGTGGTGTGCTGTTGAGGGCTCCCTTCCATGGCACACAAACGCCTATAAATAATACTTTTAAAATTACATAATACATAATGTAAATGGCGAAATAGTAATGCACTTGGTAAGGAAATGCCCTCCCTACCTTAATAAAACAAAGAAATCCATTGTGTGTCTTTTTCTGTAGAACTTTGTACAGCATGCTCATTACTTAGCGAGTTATTACCCATCTTAGGGAATTTTGATCAATATACCACAGTGTCCAAGTCTGTTTGATGTGGTTCTAATGCAGGACCTGGACTAATGGTGAAATCAACATCCGGGACCACAGGATCCCAAGTCTTGCAACTCAGCACTTTCTTTCTCAAAGGTATTTGCAAAGGTGTGGCTAGAGTTGGCAAAACTGACTGGGTGTTAGAGGGCTCCAGCATGTCAGAGGCAAACCTCTCACCAGTAGAGACTACCATTAACAACGAGGCTACAGAATTCCTATCTTCACTAAATTACATTTCTTTGTTCAAATAAAAGGCTTCTCTGTGACATTCGATGAATTTCAGCACTGAACACAGTCCATGAATATGGGGTTGTGTGGGTCCGCTGCTGATGACTTTGTGCATCATTTAATGCACTGTTTGAAGACATCTAAAATTCATTTATGGCAGAGGGAGGTGACGTTTATTTTTTGTTGGCTAAATGGAAGAAAAGAACAGCCCGCCCCTTCATGAACAATCAAATAAATATCAGCGAACCTAAAAAGGGGTGACGCCAGAAAGGCAAAGTCTTGAGGAAAACCGGATGGGTGGAAAAACCAGTAACTGGGTTGAAAAAGCTGGTAAAGCACAGGTTGAGGTGCATTGCAAGTAAAGGGAAACTTGCACAAGGGACGCACTATACAAAAAATTCTAAGGGACAGTATTATTATATTTGTGGACTTCCCTATAGGTTCGTCTAGCATACCTAAAGAATCTATGGAAAGTCCCTCTAGAGCTTGTTGGATGTTCCTATATCGATTCTTGGAAGCGTCTATAGAGTTGTTAGAGATGAGTGTTGCGTCCACATAAAGGTTATGGGTGGTTCCGATACAGTTTATGGGGGCTTGACATGTTCCCTTTCCTTTTGCTTACATCTTTAATGAATAAGATCCAGAACTGCCCGCCAATGGCAGATGGTTTTTATAAACTATTTATTGACAGCATTTTTCAGTAATACACAACATCATTTAGAATTTCTCTTTTGGGTCCATATTCAGAAAACAAAATGTCTATATATGTGTGTGCATTTGAGCCTTATGTCACCGTTTTCGCCTTCCTTACTACCTAAACCTACATTCTGTGGTTTACCTTGTATATATAGCAAGTACTTATCTGTCTCTCGGGTGCCATGAGGATGCTCTTGCAGCACGTGGCACTTTATTAAACACAGCCAGAAACACGGCAACCTGGCACCAACCTAACAGTGAAAAGTTTCACATTTTTCCTTTTTTTATTTGCTGCTGTGAGCTCCTCCGATGTATTAAAGTTTGTGGCAATAAAGCAGATTTCCCACTTTTCTGCCATCCTCAGTACACTTGAGGGGTAGCTCGTGTGGTTAATGCACTTACGGAAGAGAACCGCATGCATTTAGTAGTTTGTGGTGTCGAATCTGCACTTTATCCTGCATATGAAAATAAAAATTGCTACTCATTAGTTGGTGAACAATGCAAGCTATTTATTTACAGCGCTGCGAAGCTGGAACATACGGCCACAGGTGCCATATAAAGGAGACCATCATCAATAGAGCGAACACGTGCCCACATGACCGCAGAGATGTATTTTATTTTTTTAAAGGCGTGCTGGTAAGGGTTTTTACTGAAAAAGTAGGACAAGCGTGAATTAATTTGGGGTGGGGGATCGCTGGTCAATGAGCATCCACTGAGAGAAATCTGCCCTGGCTGTATCGAGTAAACCCGAAAAACAGAAATATATAAAAGGTGAAACACTCTAAACTGAATTAAACTGCCTGTTACTGTCCACTAAAATGTCGCAAGCTTGCAAAAATGATATCGAGGCCTCGCTGCCTGCTTCTCAACTTGCGTTAAAAGGATTATTTTAATTAGGCACATGTAAGACAAATGAGGCATTTGGAAAACTGTAGCATTTTTTTCCAATCGAACATTGGTGGATTTCACATTTTTTTCCGACAGAAATCTGCCATTTTCCCCCTCACATCCACCCTCGCCAGCTGCGATTTTTCAAAGATGTTGTAACTTCCAGAGCCTGTATTTTTAAAGGTCACCTTTCTCTTCTCATGTGTGTGGTAAATTAAAGGCATTTCCCGGGTAGGAAGGAACCCCTTCATATGGTACGGCCCAGCTCCAGATTGTGAGGTGCAGCTTTGATGTTTCTCACAAGGAGAAAGCCCTTCCCGAGCCAGTGTAGCTGCACACCAATCCCTGTGTTACGAGCTCTTCTGAAATGCACTTTTTCTCGCCGAACGGCCCCGTTGTACAAATGAAGAATTCGGCAGCTTTACAAATATTCGGTCTTATTTTTGTGCGGAATTCTGACAGATGTACATGTCAGCACTAAAGGTGTAAACTAACCGGCGAAGACTATTATAAAGGCAAGCTTGAGAATAAAAAATTAGAATTTTTTACTCTCCAAGATTTTAAATATGTACTGAAAGGGACTGGGTGCAGACGGGAGGAAGGTCGATCACAAGCTTATAACATGAGGAAGAGTGAAGGTAATATGATGGGCAACAAAAATGTTCTCTTAGTGAAATCGCCTAGGCGTCAACCAAGCACCCAGGGGAGGGACTTTGGAAAGCAGTCCACCAATTGGAGGCCAGCATTTCTGATTGGCACAGCAGAAAGCGAGTGGCAGTGGATGGGCTTGGTTAAAGGCCGTATTGTAGATACATAAAGTCTCGCAGCGCATGCGCACTGACTCTAGGCTCGACCTTAAAAGGTCATGCTCCAGGAAGGTTCTCAGTTTATATTCATTACAACTTTTAAAAGGCAGAATTACAAACCTTGAAACTAATTTGCAATCTAGTCAGGCTCTTTTAATAGATTATCTAAAAGTAGGTGTCAGGTTATTGCTATTTATGTATATTTACACTAAAAGAGAAAGGAGCTTCTTCAGTATAAGTTTATTTTCCTGGTCAATGATCTACAGATTAGCTACTCATATGTCCCCTAGATTTCTTCCAGAGATTTAAACTTGAATATTTCTTCTTTGAAATATTTATTTCGACTGTCAGCTATAAAAGAGCAATAAAACATAGTATAAAACATTAAAATCAAACAAGCATACCAAAAAAGTGATAAAACCTGCTTAGATCAAACATGCATCATAAAATATTTGATGCAGCCAAAACATTTAATAAACTCAGTAAAAAGAGTCACAAAGGTAAACAAACGCAGACTTGGTCAGTAAATTCTCATGGTGCTGGCGCATAGGGGAAAACAAAGTTTCTAACAGCACCCTATGCTTTAATAGTGTACAGATACAGTCATGAACTACAACGTCTCAAAGTGCTAGTGCATGAGGGGAAGCAGAGACACCGGGAGCACCCTGTGCTATTGTGATATCAGGACCCAAATTAAGCTTGGACATCATGCTCCTAGTCCTCTCCATCGTCAGAAGGTAACGGGAGATATCTTAAAATGCGAAGAGCCTCAACATGTTTTCACCCCTAAACTGCGTATTACTGGGAGTATCCATTTTTTCCTCCCCTTCACATAGGCGGGGCAGAAGAACAGTCATGCTCTATAGTTTCCTTGCTGGCACCGCAGGAGGGACATGGCCACCTAACCCGTTCATGTGGCCAACCCCAACCTGAGGTGAAGGAGAGCAAGGGAAGGGTGCCATAACAAAAATGGAGGTATAGTTTCCCAGCTGCTGCAGTTTCAATCTCATCAAGGAACCGCCCAGTCTTAAACTCATCCTTCACCAAGAAGGAAGCGTCCGTCAGGGGGCCGAGGGAGGGTTGTGACTGCATTAGGTTCATTGTGTACTGGCCATAATTGGCTTTGATGGTATTCTTACTAATAGGCCCTGCTGTCATCGGGACTCTCCACAAAATCCCATTACCTGACTTTTTCAGTGTGTCTCTGATGTATCTAATCCATGGGATTTTGTCAGAACCTGACAGACCCAAGATTTCTTCCAACCCCTGCCGGTATGATATAAGCTCCGGAGTGTCCCAGAGCTGCCTCCAATAGAGGACTGGTCTCATCCCTATCCCTTCTGAGATCGACTGAATACTCATATCTAACCTGAGTGGAAGCGATGGGTGCTGACAGGGAGGCCTGTTTGCCTGCGCAGTAGTCGATTTTCTATTAGAGTAAGGGCCGCTGCATCCTTGTGACCCCAGAGCTCCACTCCGTAAGTGGCAGCCCCCATGGCCTGTTGTTTATACATTTGCATCGCCGGGGAAATTGGTCGGAATTTGGAGCTTCTCTGTACTTTCAATAACCCTCCAGAATGTTGCTCGAGTTTAAGTCTGCACCTATCAATGTGGTGACACCAGTCCAGCTGCTCAGTAAGGATCAATCCTAGGAATTCAAAAGTGTGTACACGCTCCAGAGAGGAGCCTTTAAGCTTTGGATTGGGTCTAGTGGTGCAACAAAGATTGAGCACCATGTATTTTGTTTTTGTGACATTGATTTCCACTCCCCTCTAGGTGCAAAACTGTCTACAGTCCTCTGCAACCCCATGGGTGATTAAGATATTAATAAGGTGTCCACGAACATGAGGGTTGGAATCCTCATACCTGCGAGGCTTGGAGAATTTCCCTCACACCCATTCAGGTGGTCAATTAGGTCATTAACATAGATTGTAAAAAGGGTAGGTGCTAAAACGCAACCTTGCCTGACCCCTCTTGTGACGGGGAAGCGCAGTGTCACCTCGCCTAATTGACCACACCTCACCTGTGCATAATTGTGCTAGTGAAGTTTTATAATGTTGCCCAGTAAGTATTTAGGAATACCGATGTCGGCCAGCACCTGCCAGAGTGTGGGCCTTGGAGCCAGGTCAAATGCAGAACGAAGATCTACAAACACTACAAACAACCTCCCGCCTCCCATAACCACCGTCTTCCAGAAAAGCATTTGGAGGTGGAAGACCTAATCCAGCGTGCCTGTGCTGTTCCTAAAGCCAGCCTGTAGGGGGTTGAGCACTTCTTTGGCATCTAGCCATTCTTGTAACCTTCCAAGGAAGATTCTGTTGAATAGCTTCTGGGAATGGTCAATAAGGCTTATAAGCCTATAATTAGATGGAATTGATGGGCAGCCTTTTTTATATAAGGGAACGATTTCTGCCCCCAGCCAAGTAGGCGGAATGGAAGCCCCCTTCAATATAGCATTAAAAAGAACTGTAAAATAGAGACCCCAAACATTCATCTCACTGTGATAGAGGTCGCTTGGAATTTTATCAGTACATGGTGCCTTGTTAGGGATAATCCTAAGGGTTGCGGATCTAACTTCTTGTGGTGTAATGCTAGGAGGCTCCTCTCTATTGAGGACGTATCTTAGGTCTTCAAGGTATAACTTGAATCTAACGGAGGCTAGCGCAGACCAACCAGTCTCCTTGCAAAACCTTTTGTGGAGGATACTGGAGAGTGCACTATTACCCAAATGAAAGAATGTCTGGGGGGGCTTTTGGGTAGAGGTATTAGACTTTCTACATGGCCTGGGTGTTTGACCGAAAATTGTAGATTTACCTCAGAGAGGCCAATAATATTTGCTCCTTTTCCCCCTCCCCATGGAGAAAGTAGTATTGGTTTGCACATTAAACTCTTTAGAAATACTTTAAAAAAACCTACTCATCAAATTCAGAAAAGAATGGAAATTAACTTCTATATACAGGTATTATATATAACTATCCCTGAGCATTAGTGGATCAAACATTTCACCAAGCTATATGATACCAACGAACAGGAGGCCGATGTCTGTAGAGTAAGCATTGAGGTAGCTAGTTCAGCCTCCAATGAGGAGATAACAATCTCCCTTGGGTATGTTGTCTCAGCAATAACCAGATTTCCTAGCCACAAAGCTCTGGGCCCAGACGGGGTACCGGTTGACCTATTTAAAAACAACTTGGAATTTTGGGCCCCTATTCTTGTTAATGTTTTAAGGAGCGTGGTTAGTGCTGTGCACCGTAAATCTTGGTCCAGGGCGACTATTGTCCCAATTTTCAAAAAGGGGGACAGAAGTGATCCTCACTATTTTATCCCAATATCACTAATTGATGCTTCTGCAAAGATAGTGGGCAGGCTCCAGCTATACCAACTAGAAAATTGGGCATGTGAACAGTGTGTTTTAACATCTGCACAATATGGTTATAGACAGGGCTTAGGGACGGCAGATCAGTGCCTAAACTTACATTTAATAGTGAGTAAATATATGGTCGCCAAAGAGTGCTGCTTATTCTTGGCTTTTATGGACCTAAGTGCAGCCTTCGATAATGTATTAAGTGGGAAGTTGTGGTCCATGTTGCTATCTAAAGGTGCCAACTCCAAAATTGTTTTTCTCCTTTCTCAATTACTTGCAGATGTTGAAGGTAGAATTAGGTATTACCCAAATGGGAAATGTACCCCTTATATAGATTAGAAAGGGGGTAAGGCAAGGTTGTCTTCTGCCCCCCTTTCTCTTCAGTTTTTACATTAATGGGCTAGAGGACTATCTGACTGGAGTCCAAGCTGACCATCCTAGGATGGAAACACGACAGCTATCCGTACTGATGTATGCGGATGACTGCGTACCGAACAGGGAGGGGTCTTCAGAAATGATTGGATAGTTTTGTGATGCTCATGGCCGATTTGGATCTTCCCATAAACAAAACCAAATCCTATGCTATGCTGTGTGGACAACCACGTAGTAGGCCAGCTCCCTTTCAGATTGGTGGCACCCGGCTTATATGTGTTTCCACATTTACTTACCTGGGGATGCCATTTGACAGTAAGAGTTCTTAGCTACATCTGAAGGGTATAAGGATCATATCATTTGAGCAAGCCTTACCATCCCTTTTTAAATTTTCCTCTAAGCTGCATTCCCTGCCATTAGACAAAGTGATTGCTATTTACAAAGCTAGATCTGTAGTAATTGCCACCTATGGTTCTGGATATGGGGGGTATACGGACCAATAAGCATTGCAGGTTAGTGAGAATAAATTCTTGCACAGATTTTTGTCCCTGCCCCCTAGTGTCCCTTCCTTAATAATGCACGAGGAATTGGTACTAGATTATTTGGGAAATTCTGTAAGAATGGCAGCTATACTGCTTTGGCTGTCAATCTGGTCCAGGCCAGAAGCAGAGCTGACACAAGTTGTGATATCTGACTGCTTAAGCTTATAAGGGGCTCAAAAGATTAAATGGCTCATGTATGTCAAAAATGAACTTTGTGCTTTAGATTAGATCATTGGTAAAAAGGGAATATCTGCTCCAGATTACTGAAAAAAGGAGGGAGGGAGAACAGAGGAAGGTATAGAAAGGGCATAAATTCCCTTTATGTACTACACAACTTATTGAGCCATATTTGTTAAAGGTTCCCCGACATCACAGATTTATTCTACAAAGGTTCAGACTTGGCCTGGCTCATTTTCTGGTCTCCTATCCCTCAAATGTATTTATTGAACAAGACCTGGCACTACGCCCATGTACTTCAAGCATGCCACAATCCCAGCTGAATATGTTTTTCTTCTGTGAGCTATATAGAAAACAGGGAATTTGTATATTAAAGCCTGTTTTGAAGACCTTAAATATTGGAAATATAATGAGGCTTTAAAGTATCTTCAATTGCTCCAGACTGATTATGTTTGTGTAGCAGTGTATAGATTTATTTCCGCTGCTATAAAACAAAGGAAAATAGTTGGGAAGTGATTATGGTGCAATGGATGCACTTTTCTTCTGCAGGCAAATGTTTTAAAAAGCTGTACTATGCCTTTTAATTGTATTTGTTAAAGTATTTTATTTGTAATTTTATCTGGATTTTATTGATGAATTATTGTATATTGTCTGAATGTTTTGTGTATTTAAAGGTGAATTTTATCTTGTTTTATTATATTTGTATGGTTTTATGGTTATTAATAACCAAATAAAGCTCTTTCGATGATGATGATGACCGCAGGTATTCTTTGTTAACGAAGGATTCCTTATAGCCTTCCTTGCAAAGATTGGAACTTATTGAGGCTTTCTATCAGTGAAAATTATTAAGTAAGCAAGAAAAAAATTAATTAATACTTTAGAAGGCATAATGTCAAACTAAGACTTTTGTTTTAGAACTAAACAACCCATCTCATGTCAGAGTTGTAACTGTTTGGGATAAAATCACAGTTTCTCTTTTAGAACAATTTTCATGAAGTAATGATTGCTTGAGGAGTCAGCAAACTGTAACTAGCTGACAAACGGTATTGAGCTGCTCCCAGGAATTTAGAGAAAAATCTAAACAAGGACGTACACATTTTAAATACAACACCTGCAAACTTATTCCAACTGGAAAAGGTGCATTTTTTTGTGGTAAGCTTTCAAAAAGGAAATCTGGAATGCAAAACACTCTCAGCCAGAGAAGTCCTTGGCAGATATTTGTACAATATATATCCAGAATTATGTTGGCAATACATTAATTACTTTGACAAGGGCAATAATAGTAATCAAGCTAATAATATGCCATATAAATTATATGGTATATTATTAGCCTGATTACTATTATTAGCAGCATATATAATTAGTCTGTACATTATGCAATATAATGTAGAGACTAATTATATATGCTGACTATTTGAAAGGGGACCGCTCAAAATCTTCAAATGGGGTGTTTCCTAAAGCAGATAGAGGAAACAATGAAGGTGAGTAAGAATGATGACCTTCAGGTCCAAATAGCGTACTGGCTGCCCTGTTGGAAACACAACATTTTTGGCTAAGCAACTTTATTCATTTACTAGGAACTCTCTTCTGTTTAATTCAATCCCTGTCTCTTGGCGGGGATCAATTTTACTCCCTGCAGAAAGTGCTATAAATGATCCTGCAAATCACTGTTTGATAGCTTTAGTTTTTTACATAGCGCAAACTTGACCTGAAGGTATTAGAGCGCTTTACACGAGCACCAGTTGCGTTACATGAGGACACATTCATTTTTGTTAGGCAAGGGGAGATTAAGTGATTTGCCCAGAATCACAGGATGTTCAGCATCATTGCCAAGAGTCGAACCCGGTTCCCCAGATTCGAGGTCGACCGCCCTAGCCGTTAGGCCAAGTCCTCTCCCCATTGATATTGAAAGAAAAATTGTAACCCAAATATTTATGAAATCTGAACACTGGGCACAGGAAAAGATCTAATCCTCCAGTTGACTAAAGCCGAGTTTCAGCTAAATAGCTCTAAACTAGATATTATCAATGCTTTAACCTTTCTCATACCATGCTCAGTCCTCATTTCAATCCCTTTGTATGCTTGCTTTTTTTAAATCTTAAAGTAGCCTTGGACAGTGTGGCTCGAAGCAAGTATGGGAGAATTTGTCTGACTGGGGAATTCCTTTTTTTTAAATAAATTTTTATTGACAATGCAATAGCAATTAGGAAATTCACAATGTTATACCTTTGTATACAGCATATTAAAGACAACAAACAAAGAAAAAAAAAGGCGACACAACAGAAGGAAAGTAAACACTATTGCATTGCGCGTTTCCAAATTTTGAGCCCTCCCCCACCCCTTGACTACCCTGCCCACCCCCCCGGAGGGTTGGTCAGTCTCTTACGTCTTCCCATATTAGTTTTCATGTTTCACCAAAATCTATTAGTTACTCATTCTTTATTTGCAAGCCATTTAGTCATGGGTGCCCAGATTTCAAGCCCTTTTTTCCGAGAACGTGGTCCCCTCCTTGTGTAAATAGCTTTCTCTAAATTATAATTAGAAATTAGCCGAGTGAGCCATTGCTGAAAGCCCGGTGGTTTGGGGTCCAGCCAAGCAGAGGCCAGGCAGAGGCGATATACTGCCATGCCGATAAACACTAATCTTTCACCCGAAGTTCCCTGCAGGTCATGGTCTACCCCAAGACCAATAAGTGTTGGAGAGAGGGAACAGGTAATCCCCAAATCTACATTATAGATTCTGGAAATTTCATTTTTTAAATTATCCAAAACCTTGCATGTAGCAAAGATATGGCTAAGGTCAGCCTGATATAGATCACAGCGCGGGCAGGCGGTTCCTTTCCCTGTACCCCATTTAGCAATCTTTTTCGGGGTATAATAAATAATATAAAGAAAAACATGATTTATAATACTGTGCCTGTAACCTGGCAGGAACTAAAGTATTCTGAGCTAAATTAATTGAGTGGAAGAATAGTTCCTCAGTCACACCGATTTCTGCCTTCTGACTGGGGAATTCCAAGGCTGTTTTCAATAGTCATAGAATCTGTATAGTTGTTCCTGGGTGAGAATAAAACTTGACTACAGCGTCCCCGCATTGCCAAAGATTATGGCCACAAGAGGTTTGAAACAGGGGTTTGTTTTCAGCACCCCTATTTTTCCAACATCTATGTGTCCAACATGCAAAATTTGCTGTAAATTTTCCATTCTTTTCCACCAATAATGGAATCGCTCACAGTCCCAATTCAATAGTGTTTCAACAACTCTCCAATATTAGATAAAGCCCTCATTTCCAATGTTAGAGGAATATTGCAAATTCAACTCCTTCAAAATCAATACAATGAAAACTAAGATAATGTTATCTAGGAAAGGCTTTTGATTTCTAAGTAAGATGAAACTATAGCATTTAACAAAGCATAAAATCTGGGAGTTTATTTAGATAAGTTAGGAGGTTATCAATGACATTTATCTTATGTCAAATCCAGAGCAAATTCATTGAACTTTGCACTATGTCGCCTGTTTCAAACTATCAAGTCAATTTAGTTAACTTCATTAATGAACACTGTTCAGGCTAAATTTCTTTCAGCACTGTTGTACGGGCTAGAAGCCTTTTTTAAAGAAATGTGATAACTGGTTGGTTCTTGCCTAATCTAACTTCTTCAGAGCCCTTTTTTACTTACGGTAATCATTCAAGATTAGTACTCTGTCTATTGAAACAAACATATGTCAGATGTGCAGCCTTTATTAAGGCGTACTACAAGATTTTGGAGGGAAGAGAAGGCATGATTCGCTGTCTTCTCTAGTAAAGGAAAAGGTTGGGATGCTCCTTTAAAGGAAATGCTAAATATGGAGAATCTACAAAATGCTTGTGCCACTGATATTAGTTATACATTTTTAAGCTATCACTAAACCATTATTTTAAACATTAGTCACGTAAAAAGACGTAACAAGTTTGTCAAATTGACAGTATGCTTGTTTGTATTGGACACACATCAATTCAGTAAAAGACAATTCATTTTTAAAGATCAGTTTCCAGTAAGGGTTAAATGCAAATCAATGAATCAATGAATTTGAAGCCTTGGTTTCATTCTGAACCATGATTTTGCATGTACTGCTAAACTGCACCCAGACAACGAGTGCGAGTTTTGCAACTTTAAGAGGCCTCTTCACAAAGTCATTTTGGAGTATTTAAAGAAGTACTCCTATAGTACTCTGTTGGGTACTTGTACTTGCCTTTCTGAATTGTCCCTAGAGCATCTAAAATGGGAAAAAAAATGGAAATATACATATACAGGGGCATATTCACAAGCCCCTATCACCACAAGAACGTCACTTTTTTCGACGTTCCTGTGGCGATAGGGGCTTCTCCTTATTCACAAGGCAGCGTTAAGGCACTTAACGTGGCTTAACGCTGCCTTGTGAATAAGGTACCCTTTCACGCTATACTTAGCGTGAAAGGGGAGGGCAATGGGTGTTGCTGTGGGCATTCCACCGCAACACCCATTGCTTCTGACGCTGCCTCCTATTCACAAGAGCAGCGTAAATCGGAGGCAGCACCAGAATTAAGACCAGGGAAAACCTGGTCTTAACCTGGTGAAGCGAGGGGAAATGTTTAATTTCTCCTCAGTTTATGCTGTTTTCATGTGTGCTGCGTTGTGCAGCACACATGAAAACAGCAAAAGGCCAATGATTGTGTATGTACATGAAGGTCCCCCTTCCTGCACATAAAATATCATTTTTGAAAATGCCGTTTTGCAACTTCTGTGTGTGCTGCATTAAGCAGCACACATAGAAGTCACAAAACGGCATTTCAAGATTGTTTATGTGCAGGAAGAGGGACCTTCCTGTACATACACAATCTTCCCCTGCATGCAGACACCCTTGCACCATGGTGCAAGGGTGCCTTCGTTGGCGCTAAGCTGCTACACTTAGCGCCAGCGCAGGGGGAAACGCAAGGCTACACCATATCCTTGTGAATATGGTGCAGCCTTGCATTTCTGAAGTGGCGAAGTGAGGTGTTAAGCCATGACGGCTAACGCCTCACTTCGCCACTTCCTTGTGAATATGCCACTCAGTGTGTAGGAATAGAAAGGGCTGTGCTGTCTTTGAACTTTTACTAATAGAGTGTTGAACATTTCTGTTCCGATTCACAAAGGCATGTTAGAGTATGTAAAAGAGGACTACTCTAGTACTAGCTCCTGTACTCATAATTGCATGATAGCTGAGCCAAGCATAGAAAATCCCTTCACTCAATGTTTTTGAAATTCGAAGCATTTCTGCTTGTTTGACTGCTTCTAGGTTTGTGAAATTCATAGTCCATGTTGTGTGTTGCAACCGTGAAGGTTGTATGATGGAACCACACATGCCATTCCAACACAAGCCTTAACAACACAGTCATTACAACGACTGCGTCTTTACCATGCATGCCTTTCCAACGCATGCCGTTACCACACATATGCCATTACCACGCATGCACTTACAATAAAAAAGTAAGTATTTTGCAGGTAAGTATAAAACCATATTATATATATATATATATATATATATATACGATTACAATCTCCGTTCTCGAGGAAAACAATCCAGCACTCCAAAGGGGGTTTTGTATTCACTCAACTTTATTCATTGAGTCGATGGCATCCACGCGTTCCGGCTGTCACATGCAGCCTTGACCACGATGCAGAGTGCCATTTGTTTAAACATTAAATACCGTTCTACCAAAAGGTATAAAAACAGACAAAGGACAATTCCAATGCATATCTCATCCTCTGATTACATTTCAATTGCCGCCATTTTGGAACATGTTTTAACCTTGCTCAATCCATTACTTTACATGCAAGTGCATTAAAAAAAACATTAGTTCATGTATTTCAACAGTGTAATTCATCACTATTTCAAAACTTTAGAACATAATAATGTAACAAGATTGGTGAATTACATAATTTCTCGGTCACCCTTACTTAATGCTCAGTGCTATTCTAAGCAGTAATCAGTACCGTTTTATTAAAGTGCTTGGTGCTTACTTTTTTTAAATTTTATTTTTTTACTTTTTTATCATTTCAATACAGTACAAATTTCTAAAGTGCTAGTGCTTATAATTTTTCATTTTACAGTACTTATTTTCAAAGTGCTAGTGCTTGTAACTTTTTATTATTTTCATTTTATAATTTTTTATTTTTTATTTTCGTATATTAAAACTCATATACTTTTCACATAAAATATAATTTCTATTAAGAAAGTGCCAGTGCATAATACCATAAGGTGCTAAATACTAAAGTGCATTTGTCCTATGTAATTCTCCTCATTAATTCATAAACAACAGTTTAAAAAAATGGTTCCTTTGAATGTACAGCTTAATTTCATAGTTTTCAATATAAACATGTAAACAAGTCCTCATCGATGTTGAGTCCATTGGGCTCATTACTATCCAACTCCAGTATAAAATATGTTTCTAATCTACGGAGTTCCTTCTCCCTGTTGCCCCCCCTCCCTTTTTTAGGAACTTCAGCTATATCTCATTAAATTGGAGTCACTTTTATGTTCCTTTTTAAAGTGTCTGGCAACAGGGTAGCTTCTATCTTTATTGACGATAGCTCGTCTATGTTGCAGGATTCTTTTGTGTGCTGGCACGGTGGTACTGCCTACGCAAACCTTCTTACAGGGACATCTTAGTATATAAATTACAAAACTTGACCTACAAGTCAGATCACCTCTTATTTTTATGGTTTTATTAAAAGGTGTTTTAAAATCTGTGATATTTTCTCCGTGCTGACAAGCTTTACATTTAAAACACTTTTTAAAACCATCTTTCATTAAAAGCCATGTCTGATTCTTTGTTACTTCTTGGTATTCACTGCGTATCAGGTCATCCCTAAGAGACTTCGATTTTCTGTAAGTAATCTCAGGGTATTTTGTGCTCTTTGGACCTAAACTGGGGGTCGCGTAACTAGTTAGCATATATATCTTACCTACTGGCGGTCACCAGTAGGTAGTTATAGAGTTAGGACCTAGTTTCCATAGGAAAAGCGTTTTTTGATTTGCCAATATCTTTGGCGCCGTTTGACGAATCTTCGCGAAATTTTCAAAACTAATGGCCTGCTCTGGTCAGCTCCTGTCTTGAAAGTTTCGGGGTGAATCGTCAAAACCGAGTCACAAGAAAAAAGGGAATAAAAAGTTGAAAAAAAAGAAAAGGGGGCAGGGTAGAAATACCCTGACCCCCTAGGCCTGGTCAGGGGGTCCCATAGGAACCCCCAGGGCCCCAAAAAATTCTTTTTTTTAAAACGAAGCACGGTATGTCGCTCTTTGTTTTAATGAGCCCCCCCAAGCCCCGGGGACCGCCACCTCCCCGGGCCTTTATTAATTATGTGCTGGGTGTTCATTAAGATTGTGCACTAAAAAATAGGATGCATGTTACTTTGCTGAGGTATCATGTTTGTGATTCGTTATTAGAAAAAGTTTGAAAGGCACAGTAGATACCATAAGGTAATATTTTGCAAAAGTCAACCACACCTGCTGTTTGCATTAGTAAGCTTGTGTGCTGAACTTGAAACTATGGTGAACTTGTGACCTGCAAGTACAGTTGAATGTTCCATGAACTGTTACTATGGAAACAGCCATTAAGTAAAATGGGAGAAGGGTTGAAACTTAACTGTGGACTTAAACTGTGAAATGGATACTTAAATATAAGTGAAAAGTTAGTAAATTAAGGTTTTCTAAGACAGTAGTATGTGTAAAAGTAGTGTGTTGCTGAAAAACTATACTAGTATTATTAAAAATAGGTTTTTGAACTCCCATGTGGATTCGCATCCCCACCGCGGTGGAGTCGCGACTTCAGAAAATTACAGAAGCAGTTTGGGCACCATTTCAAGACAGTTAGAAAGGGTTAATATGTCTAACCAATAGAAATGTGTTTTACAATTTGAAATAATGATGGAAGGGGTGCAGATAGTGGAAAATAAATTTTTACGAGCCCTCCTGTCTGTCCCTCAGTCCTCCCCAACATTTACAGTACACCAAGAGGTTGGGGCCAGCTATGTTTCAGACCTATCGAAACTGGCCCCAGTGAGCTGTTGGCTAAAAACCTGGCTTAATCCTGAGCTAACGTTAAACCATCAGATTATCAGGGATTGTATGGCCCTGGATAATGTGAGCAGCATCTCATGGTTACAATATGTAAAGACTGTTTTAAGTGAACTAGGGCGCCCTGAACTATTTAATGTCCCTGATGAAATAAGGAGAGGTGATGTGTCTTGGGTTAAAACCCAATTCTTGAACTTGTTGGCGGTTGAGAGGGAGGAGAAGGAACTACTGAAACCTACAGTAAAGGCCTATTTTATGTTAAAAACTACAACTTTGATCGAACCTAATCTGAAATTAGTTACTAGGCCCTACCACCGCCAGCTCTTAACGAAGTTTCGTTTTAACCTAATTCACACCCTCTTAGGTAATTCGCAAAGCTGGAGTAGGGTGTGTGATCTAGGCCCCTGTAGTTGTGACAACTTCTCAACCCAGGACACTATGCACTTTATCATGTTTTGTGAGCATTTTAGTATCATCCGACGGAGGTTTTTAGTCCCAATTTTGAAGGGAAAAGGCTTTATACAGGTTAAACCAGCTCTTCTTTACCTGCAAATGCTGAACGACCCATGGCAGATCTTTAACATTGCGAGTTTTTTAGTGGCAGCTGTGCATCAGAGGAAATTATTATAGCATTTTAGCTCTTGAATGTTTAAACATATTATTGATGTTTAATTGATTTTATATTGCATCACATGAATTTATTGTCTTCAGTGTCTTTTAACTTTTTTTTATCGCCCATGTACCATGTATTTGACCTCCTAACTATTTTATACTAGATGGAGTTGTACAATTGTAATATATGTTGCATACTTTTATGGTTCTTATCAACCGAATAAAGTGGTTTGACTGACTGACTGATGGAAGCAATGTGATTTGATACTTACATTTATTTGAGTGCAAAAAGAGAGGGAAAGTTTGCCATTTCTGGTTTCACCTTTCTGAGAGAGGTGCATTACTTTCTTGTGTGGAAAAGAAAATCTTTTAAGAGTTTCTTATATTTGGTATTCTGCAATACTACCTCAAACGTGAGTAATCAATTTGTAAGGTGTATTATATATTATTCAGCACTGCTTTATTGTTTGTAGTGATATTTTTACTTTAAAAAATCAAAAAAATCCAAGTGTGTAAATTGTAAGACAAATGTGATGTATGAAATATGTTATGAAATGTACAGCTCTCCTATAGTAGTTTGTATTGTTGTAATGAAAAGATTTTTGAAATAGTTTGTAGATAGTAACATGGTAGAAGGATTAGTGTTTTTCTTTTTTTAATTACCCAGGTAGTACTCTTGTACTGAACTTTTCACTGAGGCAGTACTCATCCAGTCATGGATTCTCTCAGGCACTACCCACTACCCATCTATTTGTATGTTTCTTTGATATATGATGACACTTTTAAAAGGTACAGACACATGAATGCATGCTTTCTGGAATATTGTGAGACTTTTAACAGATAGATTGAAAAAGTTGCTGCTTTGTATTTGGCTAGGCCCAACACTCTGAGTAATTGCTGAATAGGGAAGCTGCAGCCCAAAGGGTAGGTTTAAGACATGTTGGCAGAGGGATTAGTGATTAGGTTAGCTAGTGTTGGTCTGTGGAGATGTATACTTGAAGTATGCCGCACAATTTTAGGTGTCTCTTTAAAATGAGAAGTGCAGCCTGTCAAGTTTAAGGGACTTTTTAGTCTTATGATTGAAGTATGTGTCTGTGTGCACATGTATTCTCTCACGTGTTATGACTAAATAGATGGTAGAGGTGTAAAACTCCGGTACACATGTTTTTGTATGTTTCTTTTACATATAATGCCACTAGGAAAAGGCACAGACACATGCATGTTATGTAATCCTTCAGACATTAATCATAGATTTGTGCAATCATCCAGGCACTACTATCCCACTCAAAGATTCAGTCAGGCACTACCCATGCTCTCATCTACTCACTCAGGTACTACTGATGCACTGATAGAATGTCCCAAGCATTACCTTTACACTCATAATTTCTCTTAGGTACTTCTCATACAGTCATACAATCATCCAGTTACTATTGCTGCAGTCAGAGAATCACTCAGGCAGTACCCATGCACTTTTTTTGTTCTTTCAAGCACTACTCATATACTTTTGTCTTCAACCATGTGTTAGCCTTTCACTTATCGTTTGTCTAAGGTATTTTCCCTGCACTGTTCTAATCACCCATTCGGTACTGCTGCTCTCATGCAATCACCCAGGCAGTACTCTTGCACTGAACTATTCACTCAGGCACTACCCATCCAGTGATCGATTCTTTCAGGCACTACCCACTACCCATGTATTTGTATGTTTCTTTGATATATGATGCCACTTTTAAAAGGTACAGACACATGAATGCATGCTCTCTGGAATATGGTGAGACTGTTAACGGAGACATTGAGAAAGTTGCTGCTTTGTATTTGGCTAGGCCCAACACTCTCAGTAGTTGCAGAATAGTGAAGCTGCAGCCCAAAAGTGAGGTTTAAGACATGTTGGAAGAGGGATTAGTGATTAGGCTAGTTCGTATTGGTCTATGAAGATGTACACTTCAAGTACACCGCATAATTTTAGGTGTCTCTTTAAAATGGGAAGTGCAGTCTGTCACGTTTAAGGGACTTTTTAGTCTTATGAGTGAGGTATGTGTCTGCGTGCACATGTATTCTGTCACGTGTTATGTTTAAACAGATGGAAGAGGTATAAAACTTTGGTATACATGTATCTGTATGTTTGTTTTATATATGATGCCTCTAGGAAAAGGCACAGACACATGCATGCCATGTAATCCCTCAGACATTAACCATAGATTTGTGCAATCACCCAGGCAATACTATCCCACTTAAAGATTTAGTCAGGCACTACCCATGCTCTTATCTACTCACTCTGATACTACTGATGCAGTCATAGAATGGTCCATGCATTACTCTTACACTCATATTTTCTCTCTGGTGCTTCTCATACAGTCATACAATAATCCAGTTACTACTGCTGCAGTCATAGAATCACTCAGGCAGTACCCATGCACTTTTTTTGTTCCTTCAAGCACTACTCATACACTTTTGTCTTCAACCATGTGTTAGCCTTGCAATTATCGTTTGTCTAAGGTATTTTCCCTGCACTGTTCTAATCACCCATTCGGTACTGCTGCTCTCATGCAATCATCCAGGCAGTACTCTTGGACTGAACTATTCACTCAGACACTACCCATCCAGTCATCCATTCTTTCAGGCACTACCCACTACCCATGTATTTGTATGCTTCTTTGACATATGATGCCACTTTTAAAAGGTACAGACACATGAATGCATGCTCTCTGGAATATGGTGAGACTTTTAACAGAGACATTGAAAAAGTTGCTGCTTTGCATTTGGCTAGGCCCAACACTCTCAGTAGTTGCTGAATAGTGAAGCTGCAGCCCAAAAGTGAGGTTTAACACATGTTGGCAGAGGGATTAGTAATTAGGTTAGTTTGTATTGGTCTATGCAGATGTACACTTCAAGTATACAGCATAATTTTAGGTGTCTCTTTAAAATGGGAAGTGTAGTCTGTCAAGTTTAAAAGACCTTTTAATCTTATGAGTGAGGTATGTGTTTGCGTGCACATGTATTCTCTCACGTGTTATGTCTAAAGAGATGGTAGAGGTATAAAACTTTGGTATACATGTATCTGTATATTTGTTTTATATATGATGCCTCTAGGAAAAGGCACAGACACATGCATGCCATGTAATCCCTTAGACAATAACCATAGGTTTGTGCAATCATCCAGACACTACTGTCCCACTCAAAGATTTAGTCAGGCACTACCCATGCTCTTATCTACTCACTCTGATACTACTGATGCAGTCATAGAATGGTCCAAGCATTACTCTTACACTCATATTTTCTCTCTGGTGCTTCTCATACAGTCATACAATCATCCAGTTACTACCGCTGCAGTCATAGAATCACTCAGGCAGTACCAATGCACTTTTTGTTGTTGTTTCAAGCACTACTCATACACTTTTGTCTTCAACCATGTGTTAGCCTTGCACTTATCGTTTGTCTAAGATATTTTCCCTGCACTGTTCTAATCACCCATTCGGTACTGCTGCTCTCATGCAATCACCCGCGCAGTACTCTTGCACTGAACTATTCACTCAGGAACTACCCATCCAGTCATCCATTCTTTCAGGCACTACCCACTACCCATGTATTTGTATGTTTCTTTGATATATGATGCCACTTTTAAAAGGTACAGACACATGAATGCATGCTCTCTGGAATATGGTGAGACTTTTAACAGAGACATTGAAAAAGTTGCTGCTTTGCATTTGGCTAGGCATAACACTCTGAGTAGTTGCTGAATAGTGAAGCTGCAGCCCAAAGGTGAGGTTTAAGACATGTTGGCAGAGGGATTAGTGATTAGGTTAGTTCGTATTCGTCTATGAAGATGTACACTTCAAGTATACCGTATAATTTTAGGTGTCTCTTTAAAATGGGAAGTGTAGTCTGTCAAATTTAAGAGACCTTTTAGTCTTATGAGTGAGGTATGTGTCTGCGTGCAGATGTATTCTCTCACGTGTTATGTCTAAAAAGATGGTAGAGGTATAAAACTTTGGTATACATGTATCTGTATGTTTGTTTTATATATGATGCCACCAGGGAAAGGGACAGACACATGCATGGTATGTAATCTCTCAGAAATTAACCATAGATTTGTGCAATCACCCTGACACTACTATCCCAGTCAAAGATTCAGTTAGGCACTACCCATGATCTTATCTACTCACTCTGATACTACTGATGCACTCATAGAATGGTCCAAGCATTACTCTTACACTCCTAGTTTCTATCAGGTGCTTTCTATACAGTCATACAATCATCCAGTTACTACCACAGCAGTCATAGAATTACTCAGGCAGTACCCATGCACTATTTTATTCTCTCAAGTACTACTCATACAATGCTTTAGCATTGCATTCATGATTTGTCTAAAGTATTTCCCCTGCACTGATCTAATCACCTATTGAGTACTGCTGTTCTCATGCAATCACCCAGGCAGTACTCTTGCACTGAACTATTCACTGAGGCGCTACCGATCCAGTCATCCATTCTCTCAGGCATTACCCACTATCCATCTATTTGCATGTTTCGTTAATATATGATGTCACTTTTAAAAGGTACAGACTGATGCATGCATGCTCTCTGGAATATTGTGAGTCTTTTAACAGACACATTGTAAAAGTTGGTGCTTTGTAATTGGCTAGGCCCTACACTCTGAGTAGTTGCTGAATAGTGAAGCTGCAGCTCAAAAGTGAGGATTAAGAGTTGTTGATAGAAGGATTAGTGATTAGGTTAGTTCGTATTGGTCTATGGAAATGCATACTTCAAATACGCCGCATAATTTTAGGTGTCTCTTTAAAATGGAAAGTGCAGTCTGTCAAGGTTAAGGGTCTTTGTAGTCTTATGACTGAAGTATGTGTCAGCTTGCACATATATTCTCACATGTGTTATTTCTATAGAGATGGTAGAGCTATAAAACAGTGGTATAAATGTATTTGTATGTTTCTTTTACATATGGTGGCACTACGAAAAGGTACATATATATGTATGCTTGTTTTTAAGAATATAGTGAGAATTACATCTATATACTCAAGCACTAGGTGTGCACTAATGAAAAGTGGCTCATATCTCTCTTTGACTCATGAATTCACTTAGGCATTCTTATTCAGTTATGCAATGAAGGAGGCACTACTTATACACAGTTTTAGTCAGTTAGACATTAACCATACATTCATATAATCACAAGGGGGGAGGGAGCACACTGCCTCTCATCCCAGCACAGTTCACCCCATTGCATCCTGGTAAATGCAGTATGCTTACTTTCAAAGTTGCTGTAGTCTTTCACCAAAGCTGGTGCAGATAGTGCTGTTATCTCGAGACACGTGTTTCTGGGTTTAGCCCGTCATCAGTAGAGAGCAAAAAGTAGTAAGGAGCAGAGAAAAGTAATCAGGGGTTGCTGAAATGGTGCCCAAGTCTTCACAGGTCACAGTACCTCTCCACAGGCACACAGGTGCATCCCAGGAGAGCTCGTCAGCTCGTTGGCTCAAGGGAGCCTTTTGAACACAAGGGGGGAGGGAGGACAATGCCTCTCATCCCAGCACAGTTCACCCCATTGCATCCTGGTAAATGCAGTATGCTTACTTTCAAAGTTGCTGTAGTCTTTCACCAAAGTTGGTGCAGATAGTGCTGTTATCTCTAGACACGTGTTTCTGGGTTTAGCCCGTCATCAGTAGAGAGCAAAAAGTAGTAAGGAGCAGAGAAAAGTCATCAGGGGTTGCTGAAATGGTGCCCAAGTCTTCACAGGTCACAGTACCTCTCCACAGGCACACAGGTGCATCCCAGGAGAGCTTGTCAGCTCGTTGGCTCAAGGGAGCCTTTTGAACACAAGGGGGGAGGGAGCACACTGCCTCTCATCCTAGCACAGTTCACCCCATTGCATCCTGGTAAATGCAGTACGCTTACTTTCAAAGTTGCTGTAGTCTTTCACCAAAGTTGGTGCAGATAGTGCTGTTATCTCTAGACACGTGTTTCTGGGTTTAGCCCGTCATCAGTAGAGAGCACAAAGTAGTAAGGAGCAGAGAAAAGTCATCAGGGGTTACTGAAATGGTACCCAAGTCTTCACAGGTCACAGTACCTCTCCACAGGCACACAGGTGCATCCCAGGAGAGCTCGTCAGCTCGTTGGCTCAAGGGAGCCTTTTGAACACAAGGGGGGAGGGAGCACACTGCCTCTCATCCCAGCACAGTTCACCCCATTGCATCCTGGTAAATGCAGTACGCTTACTTTCAAAGTTGCTGTAGTCTTTCACCAAAGTTGGTGCAGATAGTGCTGTTATCTCTAGACACGTGTTTCTGGGTTTAGCCCATCATCAGTAGAGAGCAAAAAGTAGTAAGGAGCAGAGAAAAGTCATCAGGGGTTGCTGAAATGGTGCCCAAGTCTTCACAGGTCACAGTACCTCTCCACAGGCACACAGGTGCATCCCAGGAGAGCTCGTCAGCTCGTTGGCTCAAGGGAGCCTTTTGAACACAAGGGGAGGGAGCACACTGCCTCTCATCCCAGCACAGTTCACCCCATTGCATCCTGGTAAATGCAGTACGCTTACTTTCAAAGTTGCTGTAGTCTTTCACTAAAGTTTGTGCAGATAGTGCTGTTATCTCTAGACACGTGTTTCTGGGTTTAGCCCGTCATCAGTAGAGAGCAAAAAGTAGTAAGGAGCAGAGAAAAGTCATCAGGGGTTGCTGAAATGGTGCCCAAGTCTTCACAGGTCACAGTACCTCTCCACAGGCACACAGGTGCATCCCAGGAGAGCTCGTCAGCTTGTTGGCTCAAGGGAGCCTTTTGAACACAAGGGGGGAGGGAGCACACTGCCTCTCATCCTAGCACAGTTCACCCCATTGCATCCTGGTAAATGCAGTACGCTTACTTTCAAAGTTGCTGTAGTCTTTCACCAAAGTTGGTACAGATAGTGCTGTTATCTCTAGACACGTGTTTCTGGGTTTAGCCCGTCATCAGTAGAGAGCAAAAAGTAGTAAGGAGCAGAGAAAAGTCATCAGGGGTTGCTGAAATGGTGCCTAAGTCTTCACAGGTCACAGAACCTCTCCACAGGCACACAGGTGCATCCCAGGAGAGCTCGTCAGCTCGTTGGCTCAAGGGAGCCTTTTGAACACAAGGGGGGAGGGAGCACACTGCCTCTCATCCCAGCACAGTTCACCCCATTGCATCCTGGTAAATGCAGTACGCTTACTTTCAAAGTTGCTGTAGTCTTTCACCAAAGTTGGTGCAGATAGTGCTGTTATCTCTAGACACGTGTTTCTGGGTTTAGCCCGTCATCAGTAGAGAGCAAAAATTAGTAAGGAGCAGAGAAAAGTCATCAGGGGTTGCTGAAATTGTGCCCAAGTCTTCACAGGTCACAGTACCTCTCCACAGGCACACAGGTGCATCCCAGGAGAGCTCGTCAGCTCGTTGGCTCAAGGGAGCCTTTTGAACACAAGGGGGAGGGAGCACACTGCCTCTCATCCCAGCACAGTTCACCCCATTGCATCCTGGTAAATGCAGTACGCTTACTTTCAAAGTTGCTGTAGTCTTTCACCAAAGTTGGTGCAGATAGTGCTGTTATCTCTAGACACGTGTTTCTGGGTTTAGCCCGTCATCAGTAGAGAGCAGAAAGTAGTAAGGAGCAGAGAAAAGTCATCAGGGGTTGCTGAAATGGTGCCCAAGTCTTCACAGGTCACAGTACCTCTCCACAGGCACACAGGTGCATCCCAGGAGAGCTCATCAGCTCAAGGGAGCCTTTTGAACACAAGGGGGGAGGGAGCACACTGCCTCTCATCCCAGCACAGTTCACCCCATTGCATCCTGGTAAATGCAGTACGCTTACTTTCAAAGTTGCTGTAGTCTTTCACCAAAGTTGGTGCAGATAGTGCTGTTATCTCTAGACACGTGTTTCTGGGTTTAGCCCGTCATTAGTAGAGAGCAAAAAGTAGTAAGGAGCAGAGAAAAGTCATCAGGGGTTGCTGAAATGGTGCCCAAGTCTTCACAGGTCACAGTACCTCTCCACAGGCACACAGGTGCATCCCAGGAGAGCTCGTCAGCTCGTTGGCTCAAGGGAGCCTTTTGAACACAAGGGGGAGGGAGCACACTGCCTCTCATCCCAGCACAGTTCACCCCATTGCATCCTGGTAAATGCAGTACGCTTACTTTCAAAGTTGCTGTAGTCTTTCACCAAAGTTGGTGCAGATAGTGCTGTTATCTCTAGACACGTGTTTCTGGGTTTAGCCCGTCATCAGTAGAGAGCAAAAAGTAGTAAGGAGCAGAGAAAAGTCATCAGGGGTTGCTGAAATGGTGCCCAAGTCTTCACAGGTCACAGTACCTCTGCACAGGCACACAGGTGCATCCCAGGAGAGCTCGTCAGCTCAAGGGAGCCTTTTGAACACAAGGGGGGAGGGAGCACACTGCCTCTCATCCCAGCACAGTTCACCCCATTGCATCCTGGTAAATGCAGTACGCTTACTTTCAAAGTTGCTGTAGTCTTTCACCAAAGTTGGTGCTGGGATGAGAGGCAGTGTGCTCCCTCCCCCCCTGTGTTTAAAAGGCTCCCTTGAGCCAACGAGCTGACGAGCTCTCCTGGGATGCACCTGTGTGCCTGTGGAGAGGTACTGTGACCTGTGAAGACTTGGGCACCATTTCAGCAACCCCTGATGACTTTTCTCTGCTTCTTATTAACTTTGCTCTCTACTGATGACGGGCTAAACCCAAAAACACGTGTCTAGAGATAACAGCACTACCTGCACCAACTTTGGTGAAAGACTACAGCAACTTTGAAAGTAAGCGTACTGCATTTACCAGGATGCAATGGGGTGAACTGTGCTGGGATGAGAGGCCGTGTGCTCCTCCCCCTGTGTTTAAAAGGCTCCTTGAGCCAACGAGCTGACGAGCTCTCCTGGGATGCACCTGTGTGCCTGTGGAGAGGTACTGTGACCTGTGAAGACTTGGGCACCATTTCAGCAACCCTGATGACTTTTCTCTGCTTCTTATTAACTTTGCTTTCTACTGATGACGGGCTAAACCCAGAAACACGTGTCTAGAGATAACAGCACTTCCTGCACCAACTTTGGTGAAAGACTACAGCAACTTTGAAAGTAAGCGTACTGCATTTACCAGGATGCAATGGGGTGAACTGTGCTGGGATGAGAGGCAGTGTGCTCCCTCCCCCTGTGTTTAAAAGGCTCCTTGAGCCAACGAGCTGACGAGGCTCTCCTGGGATGCACCTGTGTGCCTGTGGAGAGGTACTGTGACCTGTGAAGACTTGGGCACCATTTCAGCAACCCTGATGACTTTCTCTGCTCCTTACCACTTTTTGCTCTCTACTGATGGCGGGCTAAACCAGAAACACGTGTCTAGAGATAACAGCACTACCTGCACCAACTTTGGTGAAAGACTACAGCAACTTTGAAAGTAAGCGTACTGCATTTACCAGGATGCAATGGGGTGAACTGTGCTGGGATGAGAGGCAGTGTGCTCCCTCCCCCCCTGTATTCATATAATCACCTAGACACTACTATGCCATTCAAACATTTACTCAGCCAGTACCTATGCACTCATGTATTCACTGAGACACTACTGATGCACTTATGCAATGGTCCAAGCATTACCTTAATACTCATAGTTTCTCAGAGGTATTTCCCATACATTCATACAGGTAGTGCCTCAGCAGTGATAGAATCACACAGGCAGTATGCATGCGTTCATGCATTATCTCAAGCTCTACCCATACACTCATGCAATAAACCATGCTTCTCTCATGTATTTTTCATGCACTGATGCAATCACCCAGGCAGAAGTGCTGCACTCATTCAATTATCCAGGCACTATACTAACACTGAACTATTGACTTAGGGAGTAGTCATTTAGTGATGCATTTTGTTAGACACTACATATGCACTCATCCAATGATCCTACTATTACTCTTTCATTCATCCTTTTACTCAGGCACTACCATGCAGTCATACAGTGAAGGATAAACTACCTATATACTTAGTACCCCTCTTCCCTCTTTCAATACCTCTCTTGCTTCTTTCTGCATTTCTTTTGTCTCTTTATACACCTTTTTTGCCTCTTTATGGTCTTCTGATGCCTCTTTATGCACCTCTGTTGCTTCTTTCTGCACTTCTTGTGCCTGTTTCTGCACCTCTCTTGCTCTTTGTTCACCTCTGTTGGCTCTTTCTGCACGTCACTTGCTTCTGTCTGCACCCCTCTTGCCTCTTTCTATACCCCTCTTCCTTCTTTCCGTACCTCTCTTGCCTCTTTGTGCACCCGTCTTCCGTGTTTCTGTACCTCAGTTGTCTGTTTCTGTAACTCTCTTCCTCTTTCTGCAGTTCTCGCCTTTCTCCATCTCTGTTGCTTCTTTGTGCACCTCTCTTGCTTCTTTCTGCACTCCTTTTCCCTCTTTCTGCACTCTGTTTCCCTCTTTCTGCACCTCTCTTGCCTCTTTCTGCACCTCTGCTGTTTCTTTCTGCACTTATCTTGCCTCTTTCTGTAGCCTTATTGCATGTTTTTGCTCCTTACTTGTCTCTTTCTGTACCTCTCTTTCCTCTTTCTGCAACTGTGTTGCCTCTTTCTGCACCTCACTTGCCTTTTTGTGCACCTCTGTTGCCTCTTTCTGTACTTCTCCTGCTGGTTTCTGCATCTCTTTTGCCTCTTTCTGCTGTTCTTTTGCCTCTTTCTGTACCCCTGTTCCCTCTTTCTGCACCTCTCCTGCCTGTTTCTGTACCTCTCTTGCCTCTTTCTGCACCGCTGTTGTTTCTTTCTGTATTTCTCTTGCCTCTTTTGTACCCCTCTTGCCTCATTGTGCACGTCTGTTGCTTCTTTATGCACTTCGCTTGCTTTTTTCTGCACCTTACCTGCTTTTTTCTGCACCTCACTTGCTTCTTTCTGCACCCCTCTTGCTTGTTTCTGTACCCCTCTTCCCTCTTTCTGCAACTCTCTTCCATCTTTCTGCACCCCTGTTCCCTCTTTCTGCAGCTCTCTTTCTGCACCTGTTTTGCCTTTTTCTGCGCATCTCTTGCCTGTTTCTGCACTTCTCATGCCTCTTTCTGCATTTCTTTTGCCTCTTTCTTGTTTCTTTCTGCACTTCTGTTGCTCTTTTCTGCACTTCTCTTTCTTCTTTGTACATTTGTCTTGCTTCATTCTGGACTTTTCTTGCCTCTTTCTGCAACCATCTTGCCTCTTTGTCCACCTCTGTTGCTTCTTTTTGCATTTCTCTAGCTTCTTTCTGCTCTTCTCTTGCTTCTTTCTGTACCCCTGCTGCCTCTTTCTGCACTCGTCTTCCCTGTTTCTACACCTCTCTAGTCTCTTTGTGCACCTATGTTGTCTGTTTCTGTACCTCTTTGCCTCTTTCTGCACTTCTCTTGTCTCTTTGTACACCTCTGTTGCTTGTTTCTGTACTTCTGTTCCTTCTTTCTGTACCTCTCTTACTTCTTTTTCAACTCCTTTTTCCTCTTTCTGCACTTCTTTCATTTGTTTCTGTACCTTACTTGCGTTTTTCTAAGTTTTTCTCTTTCTGCACTTCTTTTGCGTCTTTCTGCACTTCTCTTGCTTCTTTCTGTACATCTGTTGCTTCTTTCTGCATTTCTTACATTTTTCCGTAGCTGTGTTTGAGTATTTCATTTTACTGTTTGTAAACCTTTTGTTTTTTTTCCTTTCTCCTTTCGGGTGTGTGACCACCTTTTCTTTTATTTTTGCAGTTGTTTTACTGATTTTTATAATTTCCTCTTTTTATGTGTTATAAATGTAATAGGAATTTAATTGTAATCTTGTGCTTAGTTGTTATTTTCAAAATTGGAATGTTATTAAATTTAAAATTTTAATTGATGTACCAAAATAATTAATCTATTATTTGTTTCTTAGGAAGATATTTTGATTGGATTCTAAATAAAAGATGGCAAGGAAACATGAAAAGAGAAGAGAACATAGGAAACAGAAGTACTTAATGAAAACTAAAAAGAGTGGAGTAGCAAAACACCAAAATGATGCTGAGGATAAAGTGGCTTCTGGTAAGAGAACTAAACAATTTATTAGAAAAGTTGTGGAGAGACTGAATGAACAAAATACTAATCAAAGGAGGAAAGAAATTTTTAGAACAAAGGAGAAGCAAATGAAGAAACACAATGGAAAAGAAACATATGTGACAAAAAGAGAGAAACAATTTAAAGACATAAGTCTAGGTATGTTTTGTAATAGAGTAATTCAAAATGTATTAAAAGATTGTAAAAAGTATAAAAAAGATCAGCAGCATTTAAGAAGAAGCAACAAACTGAAAGTGTAGTAGATACTGCTTTTGAATTGAAACGGAAATTATTTATATTGGTATTGAAGAGAATGAAAACATTGAATAAAACAATGCACTTTATGAAGGAGAAAAGCAAAAGAAAAAGACTGGTTAATAGAAGCAACTTTTGCAAAGCTTTTTCTGGTGAATGGAAGCACACTTCTAGTACTGAGCCTTTTTTACTGAAGAAAGCTATTTTCAACAAAATACATCAGTTCATGCAGATGATACCAGTGGTCGTTGTTATGAAATAAAGCATGGTTGTCCAATTGAAAAAGAAAAGATGGTTCCTAGAAATGTGGAAGAAGTAATAGCTGAAGAAGCTCAAGGGAGACGTGCCCAGGCTCCAGTGTATAAGTGGGATTGTAGTAGTATTTGTAGTATTCAACAGGAATCTATTGATATATTACGAGTTTTCTTGCGACAATATGCCAAAAAAAGTGTTAAACAGAAGATTAAGATGTTGCAAGGACTAGATCTATGTAAAGTAAGAACATATACTAAGTTGCAGGGTCATTCTCTGGCTTGTCTTTCTAGAAAAGTGTGGAAAAGTACTTTTCATCATTTAAGAATGTTAGCAGTACATCACTCAGAAATGCGGAAGTTAGTAAGGAGATTGTACTACGTAAAAAAGTCCTGCATTATCTTTAAGTGAAATTAACACAGCTCTTTTGCATGGTTCCGTATCGGATGTAAAAAACGTTTGTGATGATATACAGTTTCGTTTCTTTGATTCACAAGAGGAGTGTAAAGAAAGTGAGAGCTTGATAAGTGTAGGTGTTGAATAACAGTTGGAAGATATTAGTACTGAGAAGTTTGCGGAAGAAATTACAAAAAGTTTAAGATACTTTCATGTGAAAAACCAAACTATGTTTGTATTTGTTGTCGACATACTCACTATAGAAGTCAAACTAGGAATGTTGATGTGTATTTAAAAAGTGAAAAGGAAAATAATGATAAGTGGGAGGAATTTGGTGCTTATTTGTTGGTGGAAGGTCGTTTTGAGTTGGGTACTGATCAACGTATTTGCAAATATTGTTACAACAAATTAGAAGAGAACAAAATGCCAGCTAGAGCAGTACATAACAACTTAGAGTTGGTAGCTATTCCTCCGGAACTGGCAGATTTAAATACATATGAGTCCATTCTTATTCAATATGTGCACCCATTTCAGGCTATAGTTCGTATGTAGCCTAAAACAGGCAAGCTGCCTCCAACAGATTTACAAAGAGCTCTGAAAGGAAGAGTTGTGTACTTACCTTTAGATTTAAAAAAAAATATTGAAACTGTTGGTATAGAGAGAGAGGAAAGTGAGCCTGTAGTTATTCTAGTTAATGGTGTACCAACAAAGAGTCGGAAAATATGGCAAGAGTTAGTAGATGTCACCAAACTTCAAAAGGCTACGTTATATCTTGTACAGAACAATATTTATTATAAAACTGTAAGTGTGAAAGAACAGGAAATATGTTTAGAAGAAGATACAGAAATTTCAACTGGCCAAATAGAAAAAGTGGACAAGTCCATGAGTGAAGAGATTTACGAACATTACAGTATACATCCTCTACATTCAAAAGAAGTGATTGGAAACACTATTGAATTATTTCAAATGAAGAAAGCATAGGGAACTCTCATGAGTGTATGGGAAAAAGGTTTAGAAGCTTGTTGTTTTCCACAGCTGTTCTCCACTGGAGAAGGTGGATGATATGATGAATGAGCAGTACAGATTCCAGCTTCAGAATACTGGTCGACAAGATTGTACTCAGAAGATTCAAGATATCGACAGTGCATTCCATATATATTTCCTCTTCTATTTGAAAGTGACTTGTCTGGACTTTCATATGCAGTGAACCACATATTAAAAACAGGAGTTCATCTTACACATGTTTCTGCAAAGGAATTTATGGGCAAAGTTCAACAAAGAGACGATCATTTGGAATCTCAGTTAATTAATTTGATGGAGTGTCAACGTGGTACTAATGAGTATTGGTATCGTTTTCACGGCGAACTTAAATGTATGTTAAGGAACTTAGGTACTCCTATGTGGTTTCTAACACTTGCTGTGCTGAATATGCTTGGGATGATTTACTTGAATTTCTTCGACAAGCAAATTCAAATGTAAAACATATTGAATTAAAGACAGCTGGAGAATTGTGTTCCTTGGATCCTGTGAATATGTGCAGATATGTTAATCTTAGGTTTCAAGCTATGATGTCTTTTATTTACAATAAAAATAATCCACCTCTAGGAGAAGTTACTGATTTCTTTTGGAGAAAGGAGTACCAAGCCAGAGGTGCTCCTCATATACACATGCTATTATGGATCAAGAATGCACCTAAATTTGGAACCGATTCTAATGAAACAGTTTTGTCTTTCATCGAAGACTATGTTACCTGTGCCATTCCAAAAAAAGGAGGAGAACAGAGCTGAAGAGAACAAGTTTTACGTTTTCAAAGTCATCGATGTGGAAAATATTGTCGACGAAAATACAAGTCAAAGGGAACATTTTATACAACATAAAAAAACTGAAGATTCAAAGTATATTAATGACTACAATTCAGTAATTTTGACAATGTGGAATGCAAAAATGGATATCCAGTATGTTGCAGATAATTCAATTGCTGTTGCTCGCTACGTTACGTCATATATAACCAAATCTGAAAAGACAGAGTTGAAGGAAATGTGGGAAGAAATTTCACAAGAGAAGAGTCTTAGTAACAAATTGTACAGCTTTAGTTTGAAAATGCTTTCCCATCGAGAGATTGGATCCTATGAATGTTCGGATCGGTTGAGCTCTGCCAGTTTATATTCAAAGTCAAGAGGAATCATTTGGGTAAGTCTAGGTCTTGCCGCTACATGAAATAGAGTATTGAAATCTCTACAAGAAATTGAATACTCAGCATTGAATGAACCAGAAAGTACAGATATTGTTAGAAGTAATATGTTGGATACGTACTATCCCAAAATGAGTCCACATCTGGAAAACTTGTCTCTATGAAGTACTGCAACATTACAGCTTTAAGAGAAATGTTACAGAAAATATAAATGAAGAAAAATATGCAGTAATTGGATGTGATTGATGTTTGGTAAAACATGCCAAAGGAAATCTTATTAACCACAGAAAACTGAGTTGTGAAACTCCAGATAAAAGGGAATTTTTCTATTTAGCACTCCTGCAACTCTTCAAGCCATGGCGTAGGAAATGGAATTACTTGGAGATTTTGACTGCTATGAAGATTCTTTTAATGAATATAAAGATAACATTCAATGCACAATTTTCCCTACTTATCTACAAATGTTAAATGAAGAGATTGAACAAGAAACTGCTATTGCAGCTGAAATAGCTAGAGACAGTTCTCAAGATAGTCAACGTTCTGCTCCACTAAGTCAAGATCCACTAGGACAACCAATTATTGAAAATGAAGCAGCAATAGCCATGAATGAAGTAGAAACGACAATGCAACAAGCACAACAGGATATTATTGATTTGAGAAACTTAGAAGAAGAACTAAATATTGAACAAAAAGAAATATATCAGCAAGTGACACTACAGATACAGCATGGTTTGCTACATGAAAAAAGAATGCCAATGCACATCATTTAAACCTATTCGAATGTACATCAGTGGTCAAGCTGGAACAGGAAAAAGTTTCTTAATTAAAGTTTTCACCAGTTATCTACACAAAACTACTGGATGCCATTTATCTTGTGTTGTAACAGCTCCAACTGGATTAGCAGCACACAACATTAAAGGGATTACTTTAAATCGATTACTCATGCTACCGGTTGAACATGAAAATAAATTGGAATATCACAAGCTATCTGAAGAAGCTTGTTATGAAGTCTCAAGAGTACTGAAGAAAATGAAACTTCTAATCATTGATGAGGTGAGCATGGTCTCAAACTTAAGGCTTGCTTTTGTACATTTAAGAATGCAACATATTTTAAAAACAGATTATGATGTTCTATTTGGAGGAAAACATGTAATTGTATTCGGCCATCTACTACAACTTACTCCTGTGAAAGGACAACCGGTTTTTAAAACACTTGTCCATGAAGACACTAGGCAATCTTTGGGAAGTATTGGGAATGTGAACATTTGGTCTCACTTTGAATATAAAGAACTTATTAAGAATATGCGACAAGCAAGTGATGAACATTATGGAAATATTCTTCAAGATATAAGAATTGGTGTTTTGACAAAACATGGTAAAGACGCTTTACAAAGTCGGCTACTAAGGAACTTGTTTCCAAATGAAAACATAGCACCTGAAATAATGTACAAAAAATTGGAGAAAAGAAGTCTATAGTTTGCCTAATGCCAACACTGCAAGAGTGTTCTACATTCAATCAAGAACTTTTAAAATTGGAAAAACAACCAATAGTGAAAATGGAAGCTATTGATAAAGTGGAACATGAAGGAGTTACTATTCTTCTCTCAGAGAAATTACAGTCAAAATTGGATTCTTTGGAAAAGTCTGTGTCTAAGACTGCAGGTTTAGAAAAGACTTTATTTGTATGTGTAAACTGTTGGGTAATTTTACAGCGTAATTTGAATGTAGAAGAAGGTTTAGTAAATGGAGCAATGGGAAAAGATGTTGATTTTGTAAATTTTCAGAACAGAGATGGAATTGAATTTTTGAAGATTAAATTTGATCAGATTGAAGAGGTAAAACAGATTGGACTTTGTGCTGTTCGTTTTTTGCTTATAAAAGACTTGTATGTTCGTAGAAAACAGTTTCCTCTTTCTTTAGCATATGCAGTAACCATTCATAAATCTCAAGGTTTAAGGGTAGACAGTGCTTTGGTAAATATTGGAAGTACAGTGTTTAAAGAGGGCATGGTATAAGTTGCATTGTCTCGAGTAAGAACATTATCTGGTTTGTATTTGATTGATTTTGATGAGAAAAAGATTAGTGCTGATGCAAATTGTGTAAGAGAGTACAATCGGTTAAGAAGACTTTATGCTCACACTTAGGTGAATATCCCGTATATGAGAAATGTGTAGTGTGTCCAAAACGGAAATATGACAAACATTCTACTGAGATTCAAAAAAGAAAACAATTCAAGAGAATCATGAAGGTGCAAAGAAAATGAAAATGGACACTGTTGATGATATTGTAGGATACCAGTTAGAAAATAGTTCAGGTATCAACTGCTATGCTAATGTTATTGTGAATGTTGTGTTTTATCTAGAAGATCTTCATCATGAAATTATGGAAAATCAAGAAAAAAGATTCTCGTTCTTTAATACATTATATTTTTCAAAAGTTGGTAACTGATAGAAGTAAAATCCATACTGCTTCTGTCATTAGGCATCTTTTTGATATATGTACTGTTTCATTGAAGTTTACACTGAATATACAACAAGATGCACAAGAATTTCTTATGTTTATGCTTGGAGTATTGGAAGATGAAGGAATAGAAATTGAAAAATTATTTGGAGTAAGTTACAGATGGAATCATAAATGTGAAGTGTTGATTTTCTTCTACTACTGAAATAGACACTGAAAGATTCATATACTTGACGATACCAGATTGCAAATCAGTGTCTTTTAACAAATTAGTAAAAACAGCTAATCAAGATATGAAATGTTTTCATTGTAAATCAGAAATGTTGTCAACATTACATTTAGAAAGATTTGGAAAATATGTCATTTTAATGCTACAACGATGTAGAGCAGATGGAAGAAAATTGGAAACCAAAATTAAAATGTTGTGGCAAGTCAAGTATCAATTTCAGGAAAAACTTTTAAAGCAGTGGCTATTATTTTCCATGATAGACCTACTACAACATCTGGACACTATACTGTGTATTTCAAGTGCAGTAGAGGATGGACACATTGCAATGATGCCTATTTGGAATTTAAATGTAGGTTGCCTTACGAATTACCAAATTCATATCTGATATTATTGATGCCAAAGTTTTGAAAACATCATTCGGCCTGTTGGGTAGATGTGAACACGAATTAACGAGTTTATTTTGGACTTTTTCAATGCAAAAGATTCGGAAACATTATTCGGCCTATTGGGAAGATGTAAAAAATTAGTGTATGGATTATTGTTTGTGCTAATTCTTATTGCATTTGGAAAATTGTGTTTAGAAACAAGTCGTTTATATATTTGTCTATATTATACGAGATGTAAATGAGAGTGTACATCTTACAAAATGTACTTGAGAGAAATAAAAGACTTAATGTAGTTGAAGAATGTAATTAAGAAACTGTAGATAGGTAAACACATAGTTACACATGTTCTAAATAATGCTCAACGCTGATTTTTATTTATTTTTTACAATCTCGTTGATTGTTTTTTTCCCCGCTGTTGTATGATGATCTACATTGAAATCACTGTGTATGGTGAAATTCAGCAGAATCTGAGAACAGCAAAAAAGGGAAACTGAAAATGTTATGTAATTCAAAAATTATGTTGTGTTCTTAAAACTATAACATTATATTCAATAACAGTTTTCTTCTTCTTTTTACAGAAGGTAATGGTGAAGTTTGAAAAGATTTTAATTCAGTTTACAACAAAACTACTGTAAAATAGTTCCACTGAGTTTTGTATCTACATTAGTAAAAAAGGTAAGAAGAAATAATGTAATATGTATGATAATGTAAAATAATGTTTAGAGTCACTTTTACTGCCCTCATCCATTCCTTCAAACACTATCCATACACTCATCTATGCACTCCGGCACAATTCCCACACTCATTCAATTTACCCAGGCACAACCCATATAGTGGTACAATCACCCAGGCACTACCCATGCACTCATGCAAGCACCCAGGCACTACCCATGGACTCATCCGTGCACTCAGGCAATACCCTTGCACTCTTGCATTCACTCAGGCAGTACACAAGCACTCCTCCAATCACCCAGGCAGTACCCATGCACTTATAAAATCATCCAGGCACTACCCATGCAGTCCTCTAATCACCTAGGCACTACCCATTCACTCATGCAATTACTCAAGTACTACCCATGCACTTATACATGGACTGAGACACTTCTGCTGCACTCATGCAATCATGGAAGCACTACTCATGCAGTCTTCCTATCATCCACCCACTACCCGTGCACTCATGCAATCATGCAGGTACTACTCATGCACTCCTTCAATCATGGAGGCACTACCTATGCACTCATGCAATCACCCAGGCATTACCTATGTACTCCTTCAATCACTCAGGCAATACCCATGCACTCCTCCAATAACCCAGACATTACCCCTGCACTCATGCAATCACCCAGGCATTACCTATGCACTCCTTCAATCAGTCAGGCAGTACCCATGCACTCCTCCAATGACCCAGACAGTATCCCTGCACTCAGGCAATCACCCAGGCATTACCCATGCACTCCTTCAATCACCCAGCCACTACCCATGCTCTTATAAAACCACCCAGGCACTAGCTATGCACTCCTCCAATCACCCAGGCACTACCCATGCACTCATGCAATTACTCAGGCACTACCCATGCACTCATACATACAATGAGGCACTTCTGCTGCACTCATGCAATCACCCAGGTACTACTCATGCACTCCCCCAATCACCCAGGCACTACCTATGCACTAATGCAATAACCCAGGCACTACCCTTGCAGTCCTCCAATCATCCAGGCACTATCCATGCACTCGTCCAATCACCCAGGCAGTACCCATGCACTTACAAAGTCATCCAGGCATTACCCATGCACTCCTTCAATCACTCAGGCAGTACCCATGCACTCCTCCAATTAGCCAGACATTACCCCAGAACGCATGCAATTACCCAGGCATTACCCATGCACTCCTTCAATCACTCAGGTAGTACGTATGCACTCCTCCAATCACCCAGACATTATCCGTGCACTCATACAATCACCCAGGCATTACCCATGCACTCCTTCAATCATGCAGCCACTACCCTTGCACATATAAAATCACCCAGGCACTAACTATGCACTCCTCCAATCACCCAGGCACTACCCATTCACTCATGCAATTACTCAGGCACTACCCATGCACTCATACATGCACTAAGGCACTTCTGCTGCACTCATGCAATCATAGAAGCACTACCCATGCAGTCTTCCTATCATCCAGGCACTACCCGTGCACTCATGCAATCACCCAGGTACTACTCATGTACTCCTCCAATCACCCAGGCACTACCTATGCACTCTTGCAATAACCAAGGCACTACCCTTGCAGTCCTCCAATCATCCAGGCACTATCCATGCACTCCTCCAATCACCCAGGCACTACCCATGCACTCATGCAATCACCCAGACATTACTCATTCACTCCTTCAATCACTCAGGCAGTACCCATGCACTCCTCCAATCACGCAGCCACTACCCATGAACTTATAATATCACCCAGGCACTAGCTATGCACTCCTCCAATCAGCCAGGCACTACCCATACACTCATGCAATAACTAAGGCCCTACCCATGCACTCATACATACACTGAGGCACTTCTGCTGCACTCATGCAATCATGGAAGTACTACCCATGCAGTCTTCCTATCATCCAGGCACTACCCGTGCACTCATGCAATCACCCAGGTACTATTCATGCACTCCTCCAATTACCCAGGCACTAGCTATGCACTCCTCCAGTCACCCAGGCACTACCCATACACTCATGCAATTACTAAGGCACTACCCATGCACTCACACATACACTGAGGCACTTATACTGCACTCATGCAATCATGGAAGTACTACCCATGCAGTCTTCCTATCATCCAGGCACTACCCGTGCACTCATGAAATCACCCAGGTACTACTCATGTACTCCTCCAATCACCCAGGCACTACCTATGCACTCTTGCAATAACCTAGGCACTATCCTTGCAGTCCTCCAATCACCCAGGCACTACCTATGCACTCCTCAATCACCCTGACACTATCCCTGCACTCATGCAATCACCCAAGCACTACCTATGCACTCATGCAATAACCCAGGCACTACCCTTGCACTCTTTGAATCATCCAGGCAATATCCATGCACTTCTCCAATCACCCAGGCACTACTCATGCACTCATACAATCACCCAGGCATTACCCATGCACTCCTTCAATCACTCAGGCAATATCCATTACCCATGCACTTATAAAATCACCCAGGCACTAGCTATGCACTCCTCCAATCACCCAGGCACTACCCATACACTCATACAATTACTAAGGCCCTACCCATGCACTCATACATACACTGAGGCACTTCTGCTGCACTCATGCAATCATGGAAGTACTACCCATGCAGTCTTCCTATCATACAGGCACTACCCGTGCACTCATGCAATCACCCAGGTACTACTCATGCACTCCTCCAATCACCCAGGCACTAGCTATGCACTCCCCCAATCACCCAAGTACTACCCATACACTCATGCAATTACTAAGGCACTAGCCATGCACTCATACATACATACACTGAGGCACTTCCACTGCACTCATGAAATCATGGAAGTACTACCCATGCAGTCTTCCTATCATCCAGGCACTACCCGTGCACTCATGCAATCACCCAGGTACTACTCATGCACTCCTCCAATCACCCAGGCACTACCTATGCAATCATGCAATAACCCAGGCACTACCCTTGCAGTCCCACAATCACCCAGGCACTACTCATGCAATCATGAAATCACCTAGGCAGTAACCATGCACTCCTCCAATCACCCAGACATTACCCCAGCACTCATGCAATCCCGCAGGTACTACTCATGCACTCCTCCAATCACCCAGGTACTACCTATGCAATCATGCAATAACCCAGGCACTACCCTTGCAGTTCTACAATCACCCAAGCATTACCCGTGCACTCCTGCAATAACCCAGGCACTACCCTTGCACTCTTCAAATTATCCAGGCACTATCCATGCACTTCTGCAATCAGCCAGGCTGTACTCATGCACTTACAAAATCACCCAAGCATTACCCATGCACTCATGCAATCATTCAGGCACTATGCAAGTAGTCCTGCAATTTTCTATTTTTAACCAGTATATGTGGTTCTGTAAGAACCGTTTTCTTTTTTTTAATTTTAATTTTTTTTGTTTTTCCTAAAACAAATTGGTGTTTTTGACTTTTTTTTAAACAAAACAAAATTGAAGAGTCCAATATAACTGTTTGGAAAAAAAAAGGAAAAGAAAATTTGGGAGCAGATTAAAAAAAAAATTAACACTTATGTGTTTTAATTGCATTGATTATGACATCAATGCATTGCTCCCCAATGCAGAGTTTTGCATCGCATTTTTTGCAATTAATTGTGGCATCCAGTAGTTCAGGAACGATGTGTGGCCTCGGTGTAGGCTGAACTCCTTGCTGAGGAAGTTGATGGAGCATTTGGGTCTTGTTTTGCTGCTTCATTTCTCTCCCTCTGAGATATTTCTTTGGCTAAATGCAAGGGGTGAATTGTCTCCAAGTGCTTTTTCATGGACGACGTTCCGCATGAGTACTTTTTCTCAGAACCTCTGGACAGTACTCTTTTGCAGATCTTGCATGTCACCTTTCTCGCATTCACCTTCTTCTCACCCTACGGCACAGTGAAGAAGGCCCAAACCACACTTTTTTTCTCTTCTTGACTGGCTCCACCACATCATCTTCCTCTTCCAGTAGGTCTTGATCTGGATGGCTGGATGCCATTGTTTGAAAAAAAAGTCAAGAAACACAGTAAAATAGAAAATTGTAGGAAGATATAACAAACAGGTCTTGCCAGGAAGACAGAGAAATAATATGAGGAATAAAACACGTGTTGGATCCTCCCTCTAACAGAATGAAAATGTTTGAAACCAATCAGAAGCTTTCTTTTCAGGTCACATGGAGTCGCGCAGGGTGTGGGCACCCGTAGCGCACAAGTCGCGCACCCGTAAAATTTCGTATACATAATTATAAAGTAAAAATAGGAGTTTATAAAATATTTTTAAAAGTATATTAGTGAAAGTGTTTATAGAAATCTGATATTTTAACTTTGTATAGTGATATTTCACACTTTGAAAATTACCCCGGAGACGCTACCCCAGCGCGCATACGTCGCACACTCGTGAAATTTCGTACAGTTAATAGTAAAGTAAAAAACACTGTTTATAAATTGTTTTCTAAATTATATTAAAGTCTTTAACCAAAACAGATATTTATAATTTCTACAATGATATTTCATACTTTTAAAATTACGCCGGAGTCGCGACTCCAGCGCGACTCCAGAAATGAGCACCTGCAGGGTTCACGCACCCTGAATCCGCGCACCCATCGTGTAGGTTCGCGTAGGGTGCGCGACTCCGTTGTAAAACTTTTTTTTTTTAAAAGAAAGCATAATAATACAATAAAACAACTTTCACAGTATTAAAAGCATTATTTCAAGTAAATATAAATGTACGTTGTACATATAAATAACAGAGTATACTTTTAGTAGTGTATGATATATATATTTTAAAAGAGTGATTTCATTTGTTGAAGAAGATTTTAGAAAAACTAAGTATATTTAAAAAAATAAAAGTTCAAAAATATACTTCCAATCATTTTTAAATAAAAGGAATTCTATAAAACACTTACAACTATTGTCAAAAAGGTAAGGTTAAAATAATTTTATACATAAGATTTACAATTTAAAAAACCTTAGAAATTCTCTGAAAAAACCAAAGGTTTCAGGAACGTTATAGTTAGGGATTAGCATTTAAAAAACCTTTGAAATTCACTGAAAAAACCATAGGTTTCAGGGACGTTATAGTTAGGAATTATCATTTGAAAAACCTTAGAAATTCACTGAAAAAAACATAGGTTTCAGGGACGTTATAGTTAGTTGGACTTTTCACTCATACAAAACCAGAGAAATTTGTCCGTTATAGTTAGTTGAGCTAACTATAACTCGCGCCCCCGCAATGCACTACTGATGACATCACATATTACATCACTTATGACATGGTCAGTGAAGCACTGATGACATCACTGATGACATCTCAAATGACATCACTGATGACATTATCCACGTGAAAATTTGATGCGCCTCCTCACACCCTAATATAACCTTTGATACACCCTCTCTAAAATAGAGACTATCATTTTTGAAACCATAGACACATCAATACCAGTTACTACTTACTCAATCACTGATTCCTTGATCTACAGACACATCCACTCATTCACCCATACAGTCACTCTTACATGCAGTCACTCATCAATACAGCACTATCATATACACTGATACAGCTATACAGACACTCACACACCATCACTCACCCATAGAAGTACTCAAACACCTACTCAGTCACCCAAAGAATCAATCACACTGCCATTTATTCACCTATACAGTTATACACTACGTCACTTATTCATACAGATACTAACACATACTTACTCTCTTATACAATCACTGGCACAAGCACACACTCATTCATATAGCCACTGTCACAATGACTCACTCTCACATATAGTCATCTATATAGTCAAACACTCACATATACTGTCTTTCAGATATGTAGTTACTCACACATGTACCACTGAGACATCTAAAAACTCACCAACACGCCTATACACACACTCACCCACCGATACTGCCCTTCAGAGAAGCACTCTTGAACCCATACACTCAGTGAATCAGCCACTCACACATCTATGCATGGAGTCACACACCCCCACCCAAACACTCAGACACCCATACAGATACTCAGACAACAAATCAATAATCCATATAGACACTCATGTAGCTACTCACTAACCCATGGAGCCGCTTACACACCAACTGACAGACTGATACAGACATTCACACAGTTTATGGAGATACAAAAGGTATGCTGTTCCTAATTTTGAGACAAGAGGGAACTGGTTTTGTGTGGTCATGAAGTGTAGGAGGATGAGGATTCCTCCTCTTGGAATATAGGGCCCTGACACACCCGGCAAGGTGTCATGCTTCATCATATGGGCTGCTCCTTGTCAGGTCAGCACTGCAATACCTGATGTGCTCCTTATGAGGGGCTCTTTGGTGGAGATCTTTTATTCCAAATGCCGTTTGGTGCCGTGGGGGTAAGGGGCCTAATCAGTGTAGATGAAGGTGTGAAGGTGTATAAGCTGAAAAAAGTATTAAAACAGGTCAGGGAGTACCAGCGAAAACTATTTTAATCAATGGGTCTCCCACCCTGATTAAAAGAAACAAAGGCGCATGTCTGAGTTTATGTCTCAGGTAGGGAGCTCTATTGTGTGGTCAACATGTTTCTCACCTGGTAGTTAATCAATCTGGTGGCGATTCGTCAGGACCTAATAAAATAAAATCTATCTACACATGGGTGGTTGTATGGTGTGATCTACCCTTTTAAACCAACCTAATACATGCTATGTGTAGTACCTGATAGCATATGACCAACCTGGTAAAGGAATAAAAACAGTTATTAGGATCAGGTGTACCAGTATAAACAAAACTCTCGTGTTCCCTGTGTGACAAGTTCACAGCACACAGTGCTGATGACTAAAAACATAAATAATGTGAGTGCCATGTGGGTGACTCTCACAAATATTTTATTGTGAGGATTACACAGACGCATCTGGTGGAACACCACCATAGTTGCAGAAGGAATTGACGAACTCACCCTAGTTGGGTTTCTCTATCTACTTCATCGATACCCGGCAGGTATCTCACAAGGAATTTCCTTGTGTGCTGCATGGGTTATGGATTAAAAGAAAGGAAAATTAGAGCATATCACATAAACTATGTGTTTAAGGTGTATTGAGCGATGCAGGAGTCTTACAAATTAATAACGATGTAACTAGGGGTTGCCAATAATATATGATAAGTAGCGGGCTTAGCCGATAACACTGATAGCCTGAACATGAGTAGAGTAAGTATTGCTTTGCTTCAAAATAACAGCACGAGTGTCAGTGCATATCTGGTCTATCGGTAATCTAAAAACACATTGTTAGCGGTAGTGTTGTCAGAGCTGTGGGCGTCTAGCATGATGCAGAGCTGTCGAGTTATGCAGCGATTGAGGCTTCCCAATGTAAAGATATCTGAGCAAATTTGTACCAAAATATATGGGGATTGCTAATAGTTTGTGGGCTTAGCCGCTACTACAGATAGCCTGAGCATGAGTTAAGTAGGTATTACTTTGCTTCAGAATAACAGCGCTAGTATCAGTACATATCTGATCTATCAGTAATCTGAAAACACATAGTTTACGGTAATGCTGTCAGAGCTGTGGGTGTCTAGCATGATACACAGCTGTCGAGTTATCTAACGACTAAGGCTTCCCAATGTAAAGGGTATCTGGGCAATATTACCTACAGGGGCATGGTGTATTGTGCCATAGTGTACTTACGTTTTGCAAAATCCGCAAAAGGCCAGCTGATCTACCCTCTTCTGCCGGGATCGGGAGGTGCATGGACTTCCAGTTGGCTTGTTTAAATACTGTGAGCGACTTGGATGGAATTGGCGGGAACCTTCCGGTCGATTCACAGCCTGCACTAGACTGTTGCAGATTTTACAGAAATACGTGGGGGCCATCTTGGAAGATGTTTAATCCTGGTCAATAATGACCGCCATCTTGGAGTGGTTTTTAAGTTTACCCGGCGGTATGGAGCAGTTTGTGTGAATCATTGTGTATTATATGTATGCCACATATTTTAACTTGGGCTGTGATATAATTGTAAACCCATATTTGTATCAGATAACTCAACAGCTGTGCATCATCCTAGACGCCCACAGCTCTGACAGCATTACCGTAAACTATGTGTTTTCAGATTACTGATAGATCAGATATGTACTGATACTAGCGCTGTTATTCTGAAGCAAAGTAATACTTACTTAACTCATGCTCAGGCTATCTGTAGTAGCGGCTAAGCCCACAAACTATTAGCAATCCCCATATATTTTGGTACAAATTTGCTCAGATACCTTTACATTGGGAAGCCTCAATCGCTGCATAACTCGACAGCTCTGCATCATGCTAGACGCCCACAGCTCTGACAACACTACCGCTAACAATGTGTTTTTAGATTACCGATAGACCAGATATGCACTGACACTTGTGCTGTTATTTTGAAGCAAAGCAATACTTACTCTACTCATGTTCAGGCTATCAGTGTTATCGGCTAAGCCCGCTACTTACCATATATTATTGGCAACCCCTAGTTACATCGTTATTAATTTGTAAGACTCCTGCATCGCTCAATACACCTTAAACACATAGTTTATGTGATATGCTCTAATTTTCCTTTCTTTTAATCCATAACCAACGGAGCACACAAGGAAATTCCTTGTGAGATACCTGCCGGGTATCGATGAAGTAGATAGAGAAACCCAACTAGGGTGAGTTCGTCAATTCCTTCTGCAACTATGGTGGTGTTCCACCAGATGCGTCTGTGTAATCCTCACAATAAAATATTTGTGAGAGTCACCCACATGGCACTCACGTTATGTATGTTTTTAGTCATCAGCACTGTGTGCTGTGAACTTGTCACACAGGGAACACGAGAGTTTTGTTTATACTGGTACACCTGATCCTAATAACTGTTTTTATTCCTTTACCAGGTTGGTCATATGCTATCAGGTACTACACATAGCATGTGTTAGGTTGGTTTAAAAGGGTAGATCACACCATACAACCACCCATGTGTAGATAGATTTTATTTTCTTAGGTCCTGACGAATCGCCACCAGATTGATTAACTACCAGGCGAGAAACATGTTGACCACACAATAGAGCGCCCAACCTGAGACATAATCTCAGACATGCGCCTTTATTTCTTTTAATCAGGGTGGGAGACCCATTGATTAAAATAGTTTTCTCTGGTACTCCCTGACCTGTTTTAAAACTTTTTCCAGGTTATACACCTTCACACCTTCATCTACACTGATTAGGCCCCTTACCCCCATGGCACCAAACGGCATTTGGAAGAAAAGATCTCCGCCAAAGAGCCCCTCATAGGGAGCCCGTCAGGTATTGCAGCGCCGACCTGACGAGGAGCAGCCCATATGGTGAAGCATGACACCTTGCCAGGTGTGTGAGGGCCCTATATTCCAAGAGGAGGAATCCTCATCCTGCTACACTTCATGACCACACAAAACCAGTTTCCTCTTGTCTCAAAATTAGGAACAGCATACATTTTGTATCTTCATTTTTGTTAGGGCATGTATGCTGGACCTGTCTAAAAAGCCCTCAGTCCCTCCTTTGTGATTGATTCACACAGTTTAGTCACTAACCCATGCATTCAGTAAGAAATGTTGAATCACTCACTTATACAGTCAGTCACGCACCCACTAAATCATCCATTCAGACACTCATACACCCACTCATTCTTCAATACACCTTGGCATGTATATAAAACATATTTAAACTTTACAGAAACACACAGTCACTGGATGATGTCATCAGTGATATCATCAGTGATGTCATTTGAGATGTCATGAGTGATGTCATCAGTGATGTCACTGGCCATGTCATGAGTGATGTAATATGTGATGTCATCAGCAGTACATTGCGGGGGCGCGAGTTATAGTTAGCTCAACTAACTATAACGGCCGAATTTCTCTGGTTTTGTACGAGTGAAATGTCCAACTAACTATAACGTCCCTGAAACCTGTGGCTTTTTCAGTGAATTTCTAAGGTTTTTCAAATGCCAATTCCTAACAAAACTAATTCAGATTGTCTTTTACCACAGTTTGCTCGTAATAAACATCCATTTAAAACTTGTGTCTGGCCATTCACATTATAAATATCAACGTGTAGCACCACCCCCAAATGTAAGTGACAAAATTATTACTGCAAAAGGATAATATTGTAACACAAAATAATGTATAAATTTAAATTTCACACGGCCACCCCCAGGATCGAACCCTTATTCCAACCACTACTCTGGGGCGCTTCGCTACCGTGAGCTACTATAGACCTCCTAGGCGCACAGCCGAAACCGGTCATGCCGTCCAGTTTCTTTATATAGCAACCATACGTACCCCGCTGTGTCCTCTGCTCTGCTCTTTTGGGAGGAGAAAGTCTGGTGATATATGTAGCGCACAGCTCGTGGTGCGCAACAGAGGACCCTTCCGTTTTGAGGTCGCATGAACATGAGCAACTGCAACTGCAACTTTTGTACCGAGGAATCGGATGATTGCGACCCGCCGCCCATACTTCAGGGGATCGAGATGCTGCTGCCAAATGGCGGTCCAAGACTGCTTGGATAGGTGCTGGCACTGTCCTTACAACCTCAGCCTTGGTTCCTGCGAATTGGGTTGGCTGGAAGTTGGGGACCCAAGGTTGTTTTATCGCCAGTATTTTCGCTGAGTTCATCTCCTGCAACGCGGTATGAACCAACACGCTGCGTTATGGGGCATGCAGTCTCAACATTTGGCTGCTGCAACGTCTTGCAGGCTAAAGCAGCGCAGGTGAGCCTTCCACCATTGGGAAAGGAGGAGCTTATTAAGGAGACTTTGTCAGGTGACTCAGCACTGAACTGTGGCATTTGAGAAAGGCGCACAGCCGAAACCGGTCATGCCGTCCAGTTTCTTTATATAGCAACCATACGTACCCCGCTGTGTCCTCTGCTCTGCTCTTTTGGGAGGAGAAAGTCTGGTGATATATATATATTATATATATATATATATATATGTGTGTGTGTTCTTTAAAAAAAAAAAATGTTCACATTACTTTACAGCTCGTTCTGCAAAGATCTCCAGGGAAGGCTGCTGGTGGGCCTGGCCTTGCCCTATGGCCTCTGCAGCCCTGATCCACACCTCATTAAATCCTGCTCTGCTGCCTAAATGAGGCAAAGCAGCACAGCAGGAGAGTTTAAAGAATTGAACTTCTGTCCCCGTTTCTAAGAGGGCCGGTCTAAATGTGAGCCTGCACAACACTGTGATTAACGTGCAGGTTCACCCGATTCTTCCTTAAAACATTTCTTTAAATAACCCAGGCACTACCTAAAAACCGGGACATTTCTTCCATTTGGAGAAAAGTGTCGGAACACCGGGACACTTCTCCAAAAACCGGGACCGTCCGGGGAAATCTGGGACGTCTGGTCACCCTACTGAAAGGGCCCCTCACACTCACATCAGTAGAGGCTGAGGGGGCTCCCTCCAGTATGGGTAAGCCTGGCCCCCCCACACCGCAGGGGCTGCGGGGGCCTTTGTTACGCCCCTGTGAGTGCCAAGTTGTCAGTTCACAATAGAGTGACATTTCTATATGTTCAGTATTCCCATGGCAGAGTTTTGTGAAGAATGACGTGCGACCAAGGAGTCCTGTCCTCAGAGAAATTGCTGGTTAGTGCGTTTCTGAGTGTCTGTGGAGCTTAATATGCTTCATGTTATTGAAATCTTTTCTAGAGATACTTTGTGCTAAACTCGCAACCAGGGAGTTTCCTTTCCAGGTAGTGACTGGGTGACCTGGGAGCCTTGGCTGTCAGCTCTGGTAAGGATGGGGCACTCACAATATCTTAAGAGTTAAGAGTGGTCGCACTGCTCCTTCTGGTGGGGTGCTTGTTATGGAATGCCTATTCCATGCGACCGCGTGCCATAAGATCAAAGTATCTTGCCTTCATCCCAGAATGCATTAGTTACATCCAGCATTCCTTTCTTTTCACCGAAATGTAAGGATGAGTTTCAGGGGTTTTTGAAGTAATTTTCTGTCTTTTCATGGAATTCTGGCTCTTCTTACCTTCTAGGAGACACGCAGCAACCCTAAATTCGGGGAGGCTGCTAGTAAAGAGTCCCTCACGTTAAGGGAGTCATGGTTACTCGTCCACTTTGCAGTTACAGAGCACCTCAATAATAGGTGTCATATTTACATCACTGCAATGGTTTGTGTATTGTCATCCTGGAACATATGAAAGGCTGTTTCGTCTCTGATGAGGCAAGGGACTCATTTTCTGTAGGTCACCCACTGATACCCACGGCAGGTGCTTACCTGACTGAGCTGTCTAATTAAGGTAGATCAGCCCAGGAGGCTGGCAAGGCACAGTGATGACACAGCAGACTTTATGATTCCTGGGGGTGGGAGGGAACTGAGCAGATCTGTGCACACTCACTCATGGTTACCTGTCTGGGTAATAGTTACTCACTAACGGCTAGACTGAAAACGTGTACAAGATCACAAAGCATTAAAACTCATTTGGGAAGATCTGTCTGAAGTGCACTGTCAGGTCATTATTTACTGTGCTTTACAAGTTAATTTGTTCAAATATATAATGAAAAATGTGCTGTAGAATTCACCATCTTTGCCATATTTTTCCGAATTTTCTTGGGCGGAGAAGCCCCCACTTTTCAAGTTTTCAGGCTTGCTCGCTGCGCTCACTTGCTACGCATCCTATGGGGGCTGGTCTGACAACATTTTCCAAGGCTGCTTTGGGTTCCCAGTCCAGCTCTGGTTGAAGGGGGCTTTCCTAAACCCTCTTTCTGTAAATCTATCTGTATGCAAGCGTAAGTTGTTTTTTGTGGTGTATGTTGTGAGTTTTGGTGGCCATTGTTTATTATGTGATGGCAATAGCGGTTTCATACGATAGGGCTGTGGAGACCAATTAGTTCTAGGTCTCCCCATGATCCAGATATGAAGAGTGGTTGTTATTGGGTGATGTATGTATGTGTTTGATTGTGATGTAGTGAGATTGAGAATTGATGCAAAGAAATTGGTTGTTGATTATATACTTGCAGGGGTCTGGAACTATTTATCATATTTGTTCCTCATATGTTATGAGTGCGTAACTATGTATAAAAATATTGCACATAAATGTAAATGTATATTTTTATGGTTCTATATTTATAAAAATAACGAATGAAAAACATTATATGTATTTTTGAATAATAAAACGATGACAAACAAAGCATATTGTTAAAGTGTCAAATTGTATAAATTACAAGTGTAGCCCATATCTGATGTTGTTCTCAGAAGTTAAAGAAATAGAGGTCGTGAGGGAGTTTGTTATATATTCTTCAGTTGTGTTCCCCTCTTCTCCCTGACCTTAGCTTCTCTTAGAGGGGGTCCCCCCTACTAGTAATAGCGGTTGAGGCCAGAACTAAAAGAAAAATAACAGGAAGTCCAAAAAGGCAGACATATTGGCTTTAGCCAATTTATGGGAATGGTGTGAGTAGTTTGGTAATGGTGGTGGTGGTAGTAGTATTGATATTGACAGTGTTGGTTTTGGTGGTAGTGTTGGTGGTGATATTGGTGTTGGTATTGTGGTGGTACAAGAGGTGCTATTAGTGGTGGTATTGCAGTGGGTAGTGGTGTTGGTGATAGTGTTAGTGTATTGGTGGTGGTGATATTTGTGGGTTGATAGTGAATGAGGTGGAGGCGCTGTTAATGGTGCAGGGATGTTGGTAATGGTGGTACTGGTGATGACATTGGTGGTAATGGTAATTGTGATGGTGGTGTTAGTGGTGCTACTGTCATATGATACTGGGGATGTTAGCAATGGTGATGGAATCGGTGGCGGGAAAGGGTGTTGTGTTAGTGGTTGGGGTCTTGGAGATTCTAATAAAATGACCACATGTAAGCATGTACCTCATATACCTGATGCACCTAATTGCTTTTTGTTTATTATATCCAGGCGGCCTGACCACAAGATGGCCATCTGACGTGATAAACAAAAAGCAATTAGGAGATCCTGTTAGTGTTAGTCTCACATTTGAGTAATGCAAAAGCATTCAATAAATGTCTCTTTACAGTAAAAAGATTGCATTCTGTATACAGTGCATGTATGAGATAAAGAATGGAAAGTGGCAAAATGGATGATGATGGAGTATACCTATTCGATGTAAAATAGTGCTGCAGGGATTGCAGTGCAATGCAAGCACTCTATAGGAGGCGAAACAGAACACCAAATAGTCAATAGCAAGACAGCAGGAGATAAATACTCAAAGGGCTGATGTAACATGCGATTGATAATATCTTACGACAATGGCTGAAAGAAGAGGCTCCAAATAAGCCAATGCTTGAAGGGCGATGACCCAAAGACTACTGTATATGCATTTTAAGCAATAGGTTTTTCAGACAACTGTATTGTCAACCCAGGCATCAAAAGGAAAACTGCAGCTCTACATAATACCCAGCATTGGTCATGATGTATGCATTGCCACCACTACTTCTTGCTAGATTCATAGAGGCGTAATGTGCTTCTTTGTATTCTGACCCGATGATAAAGAGTAGGGACTGTGGAAGGAGACCATTTAAAATGGTGTATTCTCATAAGGACATCTTAAGATGTTGGGAGTGATCCATTGCATTCATTTCTTCTGCCGATGTCTGCGAATGGGGCCCATATTGTGATTTCAATTGTTACATCCAAGTCATGTATTAAAGGCATTGGGCGTCTGGATGAATGTAAGCATCAACAAGTTAATAACCTATGTTCCTAGCTTCAGAGTTGGTCCATGGACGGCACTGATAGAAGAGACACAGTGAAACACACAATAACCTGGCTGGCATCTCCACGAGAGAAGAGGTGGGTGTCACATGCCTGTCCCCATTTGTACCTACACCATTTGCCAGCAATGAAGGGAGCAGGGAAGTTATAGTCCAGTGCAAAACGCCTCTCACCATCCCTTATTTCCCACCATATGGCTTCCCAATTACGCCTGCCTTTACTGCCTGTGTAACCCATTATGCCTAAAATGTGATAGGGGGTAACAATTGGTGGTGTTCTATCAAACGCCCCTCAAAATGTTCATTCTTAGCTAACTTTTTAAGTCTGCCTTGACATTGCTGCAGTTGCATACTTGTTGTTTACAATATATATTTCTATTAGAGAATGTCAAACACATCTACGATCCGCTGAGAGCAATATATATCTCTCACCTCATGCTCTTAGCTATTTCATGCATCAGTTACCTCTCAGGAATTGGTTACATTACAATGTACGAGGGACTATTTTATAATTTGAAAAGTACACTTCATCGTCACACTTTTTGTCACATTCTATTCTTTATCTCATACGTGCATTGTATACAGAAAACAATCCTTGTTATTTTTATGCACTGTATGACACAGTGGTTCACTCTGTGGCAAATCAAAGTAATTGCTTTGAGTAGTTCCGTTATTGTTTTTCATTAGAGAAAAGACCTTTTGGCGTAACAAGCAACCACATTCAGCTGGAGGTCGCTGAAAAGAATCAATGCACCTGGTAGGGCGCATGCGCCTGTCATTGGGCTGAAGATGAACTACGAATTCAGTGAGCCATGCAGCTTGGGAAAAGCCAATTGATCCAGCTGAAAATGCAAGCCAGATCAATTGGCTTTGCAAATGCTTTTTTTTTTTTTTCTACTCCCCTGACTGTTATTTAGTGTTCTGTAATAATGTGTTTCTGAGTTTTTATGTGCTTATGTTTACTAGGTACGATATACTGCGTTTAGAAATATTTCACCATATGTTACATTTATTTTACAGATCATCATAGAGAGGACCCCGAGCCATTATGTTGTAAATCTGATAATCCCGGCCTGCTTTCTGGTGATGGTTGACCTGGCCAGCATGTTCATACCAATGAACAGCGGCGAGAGACTTGGCTTCAAGATAACCGTGGTTCTGGGGTTCTCCGTTCTCCTGCTGATATTAAACGATTTACTGCCCAGCTCCCAGGGCACACCGATATTAGGTAATTTTTGTATGCTTTCACTGCTCCACTGTTCATTCAGCATTTAGATACCGTGATGAAATGCGTTTTAGGTCGTATTTTACTGCATGAGTAATTTTAAGAGGAATGCAAGGACAAATTTAGTTGTTTCATAATTTCAAATAATAATGAACACTAGTGATCAGTGGCAGTTTTCAAATGTGCATCAACATGCCACGCACACTTTCCTAAAATGTATTCAACGTATTACTACTGTTCAGCTAAAATAGAAAACCAACTTAAAGCAGCTACAATATGTAAACAACTAAAAGAGCACATTCACTCTTTACAGAAACTTTGGCGATGTTCCTCAAGAAAAAGAGCTTTGGAAATCTAAATGCTAACTTAACAAGATCACGAGTGCATTCATACAATTTCCAATCTATTGTTCTTTTGTTAAATAAGGTTTAAAATATTATAAAAGGCTAAGTTCCATATAGAACTATGATTAGTATGACATTCTTTAAATTATATATCAAACCTTACAGAATGTCACTTTGACTGTAGGGTACACTAAAATAAAGATTAAAAATATATATATATATATCTCCGACTCAGTAAACTATGTTTGGCCAAAACGTACATAATGATTTCATTTATGCATATCAGAAATTCATAGAATGCTTCCGTAAATGGTTACATTAATGCAGATTTCACCACACTAGTCAGGAGAAATGTGCAGTAGTTAACCTCACACAAAAGGTTTAAAGAAACGGGGGTAATAATAAGTTTTAACATGTTTATATGTCCGTGTGTTTTTAACGGTATAATGTATCTGGTGTCTTGGAACATTGTTCTGGTTTTAATTAACTAAACAATAAAAAAAAAATCACTTTCACTTTCACACAAAAGGTAGAGAGGGGGAGTTTAAGGTGTGGCTTGCCTTGAAAGTTTGTAATTGCCCACAAACACGTGAGTTTATTTTATAAACTAAATAAAAGGCTTCCTTCCACCAACAAGTGTCTAAGGACGTACCTCTAGTACAGTAACTTATGAAAACAGATCCTTCTATGTTGTAACAGCTAAAATTTGAAATCCATTCCTGATGTCACTCCTCTAGAATCCAAGCTAGGTGAAATTCAGGAAAGCCATTAAAAGTGGGCTTTTAACTAGTAATTCTCTTGTTTTCTCTCTAAGCTTGTTTCGCTACCTCCTAACGCCAAGGTGCCATACCATTGGGTGCACTCTTTAAATAAGTTTAGACTAACATATCATTCATAAATTCTCCCCTTGAAATGGTTACAGTTTTACTTCAGCAAAGTAACTAACTTTCTAGCATGGGAACGAAAAATGGACTTTCCCGAATTTAGAGAGGGTAGGGGGTGGAGAAGATTTGCGGTAAAAATGCTTTCTCCATGGAGGAAAAAAGAGATGAAAAAATGTGCAATTGAACATGGGACTGCATGTCCTCAGCGCATTTTTGTACAGTATGTAGAATTTCTCATTGGGGAAAAGGAATCCCCGGGAACATCACTTGACGTTCCCAGTAGTACTCCTGCAGTGGCACAGCCTTCCAGGAATATTACTTCGAATGTTTGTGAATACCCAACAGTAGCAAATTGGCACCCATTCGTAGGGGTACTACTAGAGGTGTAGCTTTCAGGCGCGGTCAATGGTAGGAGTGCCGGTCGGGCGGTGACGTGGGGCGGGGAGGGGCAGGGTGGGGGCTAGTAAACTATGAATTAAGGCCGAATACAGGTAAGTAAACATTTAAATAAATAAAACGAATTTCGTTGCGCGCACTGCAACGAAATTGTCTTTTGCTTTCTCGCCCTAAGTGCGCCAGGTATGCCCAGACGTGGGTCCTGGGCTCACTGTGCCACTGGAATCAAGCTATCCTGGCTGAAGAGGGGTGAAACCCCGAAACCGGTCCTAGGATGCTTGTTTCCGGTCCAGGGAGGACCTGGCTTGGCAGTTCGGGCTGGACTGTTCCCATGAGGCACAGGGTCAAGACTGATTTGCATATGGCCAGGTCTAAACTGGGGTGGAATGGTGAGCAAAAGAATGATGGATTTAACCCAGATCTCTTGACTGGGGGTGAATGTTTTGATTTGTTCTGCATTCCGTCCATCAATTGTGTGTCTTTTGCCTCCCCCGCCCCACGTCACCGCCCGACCGGCACTCCTACCACCGACCGCGCCTGGTAGCTTTACTACTGGTCTTTGTGAATCAGGTCAGTACATTGTTAATTGTTAAGTAGAAAATAATTCTAGGATCGATATTATAACTCCATTATTATAACTTTGATGGGTCATGACCTTCTACAAAGATAAAATTGCAGACATTTTTAACATGTAATCTATTATAAAATAAACCCTACTAGCCGAACGAATAATTCTCTGCTATATTTTAAGAATGAAAGCCACTTCAAAACCCAGTCGATCCTGGTCCACACTAAAGCAATTTACCTTTAACTGAATTACCTTTTTAATATTTTTTTAATTTCATTTTATTTATTGTTTTTTAGTTGTCCACTTGGTGTAGTCCACTTAGTGCCCTGCTGCTGCTTTACAATACCTTCAAGAAAAAGAGAAGAGTGCAGATGGTGGTCAAGTAGAACTCTTATTAGCTAACAGGAAAGTGACACTAGTGGCAATAGGTCACAGGAGCCTGGATCTACAGCTGTGCTTTATGCCTAAGCCTTTCTGTACTAATGTTTCATTTAATGTCTCCCCAAGTCTTTTTGGTAGGAAGTGGTAAGGGAAGCATGTTCCATATGGAGGAACCTTGAGCATGCAGTGTTCTGCCCCCAAAACTTACATATCTCACCCAACAAATAGAAAGTCTGTACTTGGTCACCAATGTTTATATTTTGATGTATGGCACTAGCGGGATGGTACAGTAAGAAGGGTCCTTACTATGAAGGACTGTGTGCATTACCGTAAGGTGTCACATTCAACCCTTTGTTTGGTCTGGAACACGTGGAGAGTGATCACTGAAGGGAGTTGTGGTCATTTCGCTGCAGGAAAAGGATAAGTTGGATCACATACTTGCGCGCACTTTCGAGTTTGGCTGTGAACTTTGAAGGAAGATCACCTTATAATACTTCAAAGTAATCCCTTCTGGTGAACACCACTGCTAGCACAAACCCCATGCTTTGAGGCAGAAGCAACAGATGCAGGATTCCATGAAGTACTCACAGGTAGTAAAACGTGAGTGTAGTGAGGCTATTTATTGAATATTTCAAACTTGACAAAATGTCACAACGAAGATTGGTCATGATGCAGGAATTTTCAGAGGGTGTTGGTTTTGGGTTGGTGGAGGAACAACAATAAAACGGAAACATGTGGGGTTGGTAAAAATCATTATTTCTTAAGAGTTTGAGGTAACCAAGGAAGATGTTAATGGGGTGGTTGGTGGTGATAAGGTCTGTGATTATCTTTATGTAGGTTTTAGATCATTTGGAAAGTATAAATCTGTGAGACAGAGAATGGGGTGTGGCAGATGAGAAGCTGCATGGGGTTGAAGTGTGCAGGGAACACATTGTGAATGACTGAAAGACCCTACAGTACTCATTGTTGTTCAAGATGAATAACTTGGAAAGAGGCAAACATGAATGAACTGTTGGAGGGCTTTGGAAGGGTGAACCCATCATTGTTAGAGTGGGTACTGGGCGCCAAAAATATGAATATGAGTTTCAGCCATGTTGAAAGACTGCTAAGAAAGGTCCAAGTATCAAGAATACAGGTCCATCCTTGGACACCTTTCCCTCATATGGGTTGAGGATGGACAGAAGAGGGGTCACAGCGGATCATGAATGCTTGCCAAAACTGCAGTAGTAGTATAGCTGAATTCTATGACAAGCTGACAGCAAGCAACAATTGGAAGAGAGGTTAAGGGGTTTGTTCAAAGCCTGATTGCTTTTTTAGTTAATTTGGTTGAATTCTGATTGATCCCAGAAAGATGGAGGGCCTTGGAAAAACTGATGATACAAGTTGATGAAATAACTTTTGTGTGGTTGAATTTTGAGACAATAGCAATGCACTGAAATTATGGAATGTGATTAAACAGTAAAAGAACATGAAAGCAACTGATGCACATCAGTCAGTCAGGATAATCTTTGATTGATATTGGATAGGGCCGCCCACTATTCACAAAGTTCTTTCATGAAAAATGAATTAATTTTACAGTTTCTCCTTCTTCTACAAACTCCCAGAACATTAAAAACAATTCCGTTCAGCCAATATATTTCATTCTGGTTCAATTCAGGACTTTTACGGAGATGAAAAAAATGTAAAAGAATAACTTCACATACTGTTCACATCTTACTCAAAACTCGAAAAGAATACACCACCTTGGTAGCTACATATTCCCTATTTTTAAACCAAATATATCCTCATTCTTACAAAAAACAGAGGAAATTCAGGAGTAATAAATAGATATATTGAGAATATATCTGTATTTGGTAATAGCTTTTATATTAACTGGGTTTGCAAAATAGAGCAGGTAGGTACCGAGGGATACATCAGATAGTGGAGTCTAAAAGAATATGGCACATTGCAACGCGATGTAATACATCGCAAGTCTTTACAACGACTTCCACTAGGGAGCGCGCAGGACTTAGGAATAGTATTATTTACTATTCCTACTCCAGTTTGCGCAACAGTAGGGAAGGTGTTGGAAATTTATTTCCAATACCTCAGCGCCCCCTAGTGGAATTTGTTGTAAAGACTTGCGATGTCATTACATGGCGTACTAACAAAGCGGTCGTTGTAACGACCGCGTTGTAAAGGTATCGCGGTGTAATGACCACATTGTAAAGGTCGTTTCCCGTCTAAAAGGAGTAAATGGAATCCCAGGAGCAGCCAAACAAAGGTCGCTAGCAGAACTCAAGAACAACGAGCCAGGTCACATAAACTTTCCACCAGTGCAAAAATGAAGGATATGCTCTCTGGCACCAAACAGGGTTTGCACTAACGCAATCCACATAAAAAAAAATCACTAGAAGAATGTAACAAACTTTGGGGCATATTTACAATGGAAGTGAAGGAGTGCTGTGTTAGCCTTCTTGGCTTAACGCTGCGCTCCGCCACTTCTGAAATACAGGGCTGCACCATATTTATAACAATACGGTGCAGCCCTGCTTTTCCGCCTGTGCTGGCGCTAAATTTAGCTGCCTAGCGCCAAAGCAGGCACCCTTGCACCATAATCCAAGGGTGACTGCGTTGCAGGGGAAGATTGTTTATGTGCGGGAAGGTGTCCCTTCCTGCACATAAACAATCTTTACATGGCGTTTTGTAATTTCTATGTGTGCTGCTTAATGCAGCACTCGTAGAAGTTGCAAAACTTCATTTTTTTAATGATTGTTTATGTGCAGGAAGGGGCACCTTCCTGCACATACACAATCAATGGCGTTTTGCTGTTTCCATGTGTGCTGCACAACGCAGCACACATTGAAACAGCAAAAATGATGAGAAATTAAACATTTCTCCTTGTTTCGCCAGGGTACAACCAGGTTTTCCTTGATCTTAATTTTGGCGCTGCCCCATATTTACGCCACCCTTCTAAATATCAGGCAGTGTCAAAATCAATGGGTGTTGCGGTGGAACGCACACCGCAACACCCATTGCTCCTCCCCTTTCACTCTAAGTATAGCGTGAAAGGGTGCCTTATTTACAACGCTGCCTTGTAAATAAGGCAAAGCCCCTATCGCCACCACAACGTCCAAAAAAGTGGCGTGTTGGTGGCTATAGGGGCTTGTAAATACTCCCTTTATTTTCTGCATGTTCATGTGTTAACCTAATATTGAAATGATTAAATAAATTGTCTTTCTTTGTTACAATAAGGAAGATGAAACTAAGCTTCAGACAACATCAACTGCTTTGTATATTAATGCTGATGTAGAAAAGACAGCAAAAAATATTATGCTTCACTTTTTTAACAAAGATTATACACGGATCATATCTTTCTTTTTAACAACTCTGTTACTCCTGTAAAATGATTATAAGCAAAAGATTTATCCTACATATTTGTTGCCCCTGTTTCAGAATCAATTTTTTTCACTTTTACCTGATGTAAAAATGTGTCTGTAGTAGAGATTAGGGCAAAATCTCTGTGCTCCAGATGCTTATATCAAAAGGTTGCAAAAGAGCATTTGCTGCAGTTTTGCACAAATACAAAATGTGTGTAATCTAGCATCAAGGGTAATCTGCAGAAACAAACAGAGCAAAAATAAGCTATATAGAGAAAGACACTAACAAGATGAATAGATTTGGAAAATCTAAAAATGAATTGAAGATTGTAGGGAGCAACTGGAAGCAGATAAGGTAAGAAAGACAGGCCATGAGAAATTGTGAAACAGTGTAAACAGTGAGACATTGTACACAAGCTGCAGTGTGCCCGTGGGGAGGTCACCCAACAGTGGGAATGCAACAAAGTGATAGCTTTTTAAATCAGAAATGTGGTGGCTTTGAATGATAGAGGTTTTTGTTTCAGATATTACAAAGTATTTTTGTGTTAGAGAGAGGTGTGGCTGGAAATAGTCGGATGAGAGATGAGTGAAATGTTGCTTCGATGTTATGTGCCACAAAAGAGGGAAGAGATTGTAATGGAGTGGAAAGAGCAGGTGGAAGCATTGAGGGAGTGCAGGCTGCATCAGTATAAACAAAGGTCAAAATGGAACCCTATCTTTCATGAGTGAAGTTGTGGAAAGTGTGAGATCATCGAAGACCTGAGGGGTAAAGAAAATATGTTGAATAGAGCGTAAGATAAGAAATTGTGACTCATCAGCTTAGAAGTGCGACTGAACCTCAAATGTGTAGATTGCAGAAGAAAGACTGTATGATCAAACACAGGAGCTTAACATAGGGTAGAGAAAGCCAGAAGTGGTCTAGTTAGTGTAACATAAAGAAAGGCCTTCACGGAGAGACAGGAGAACCATCAAAAGAGAAGAACCTTAAAAACTAAAAAATTCAAGCAGCATCTGTCCCTTGAAGACATCTTTTAGAAAGCATTTAGTCTTTTCTCAGACATATAATTCAGAGTGCACTGTACTGATGTAGACCCTCTGGCAATGCTTAATTTGAAAAATAAATAAGTAAATAAACAGTGCTTAATTTGAGCCTGTGGTTTCTGGGGCTCGGTACTGGCACTTAAAAGTGAACACTGGTGCTTGTGACAGTCTGTCACAAGGGGGTGCTGTCTGGCTAATTTAGAGATGGCCACAAAAACAGTTAATTATTAATTCAATGTACATTAAAAATGACTATTACCTGCTGCCCAGGCCATTCGTAGAGCTTTGAGGCCCAAAATAATCCGAATTGTCACACTTGTAGGAGTGTGATGCTTAGTAGTTGTGGTGTTACTATCATTGGCAGCATGGCAGGGGCAATGTGTGGTACAAGCTGCAGTGGCCTCCTGACGGGAGCCCTGACACTGATTTCTTTACAAATTAAGGACTGTAAGTAAGTAAATAAATAAATAAGTAAACAAAATAAATACATTTGGGGTTCAAGGTTTTTCCTAGGAGTCTACAGCCAATGCTGCCAAATGCAGGGATTGCCTAGTCTTGATTCCACCTTATGCCTATTTATTACAGTCTTCACTTCCTCCCTCTTTATCCTTCTTCTCTTGTACATTCTTTTTCACCCCTGTTTTGAACTTTGTCACTCTTTTCCTATCTTTCTCTTCGTAATTCCTTCTCCCTGTCCTGCCTCTCTCTCCCTTACTCTAAGTCTGATGAGGAAATTAAGTCCAGGCCACAAACCCCTGCACAAATTAAGTACAGCAACCTTCATCCCCAACCGCTTGGTTCACCAAATCTCTGAGTTGCAATCAGATCAAGAGCCATGGAGCTTGATGGGGCCGGGTTCCCTGATTCCAATCTACTCTGGAACCTTCGGTCAATGGACCGTTGGTGTCTGCTTAGAAATGTAGAGGGGAGAAATAACTTTTCACATCAGATCTGAAAGCACAGTGACTTAACGTCTCCGATGAATCACAGACTCCAGGTTCCAAATTTAGTGGGTTTATTACAAAGCCAAAAACAACTGGACATACAAGCTCCTCAAGACGAGGTTGTAGACATACATTGGAACTAATACAAAGCCAAACCTACAAGCAATTCTCTGTCGTTGGATCATGAAAGGAATGATGAATTCCAGGACACAAGCAATAAGTGCTCCCACATCAAGATCAGACTTCATTGACGGTTCAAAAGTGATAAAGAATTAGTCTGTCTCTAAACTACCTCTAACGTGACATCCCTACTTAGCATTCCCCAGGCAAGTCGAGAAAAGGTGTCAGCGCGTGAAGACTTCCTAAGAGGTACACTCAAGTTGTATGGGTCAAGTAGCTAAAGGCTACAGAGCTCGTTCTAAGATGCTCCTTCCTCACCATCGATCTCCTCTCCTCTCTCGACTCAACCCCCGGGACACTGTCCCTAATTCCAACACCAAAATCACAAACCAACCCCATTAGGCATCATCCGATCACCTCATCCCACTGGGCACTCCTCATAGGTGATTTTCCATTTAGTTTCGATACTCCCAGCTCTGGGCTCGATGACCTTGGTTCCCAGGCCTTCTCCAGTGAGAAAGAACACTGTCTCACGTTATCGGTATTTCGTGCGAGAATGTATCATCTCCTCCCATGAGCCTAACTCCTAAAACAAAAGCGTTATTCTAACTAACAAAGATGGGTTTCTCCACCTGCAACAGAAACATTAGAAAAGAACAAATCCAACATGCACATGAAATTCAACTATTAATCTGAAATGCGAGAGCATCCAGGGAGAATGCATTTCAGGCCTACAGAAATCGGCCAACATAAAAACAAGGCACATAGGCCCTACGAACTCATATCCATAATGAACATTTTCCAAGCATTTTTAAGTCAACACGTCACATGTGCACATCAAATATATGAATACTGGTAAGCCTCTTATACAAATTCTGCATGTTAATGTTTTCAACTAAATACGTGTGCATTGCAACATTAATTTTCTTCACGCTACATGAAAATGATCCCTAACACGACACTCTTTACATTATTACAGTACACATTCTACTGTCCCATGTTAATACAACATAAAAATAAATGCGGGTGCGAACTACTCATGATTATGATGCACCCCTACGAATGAAAGAGCACAATCGCACTCTATCAGTCTAAAGAAGGCAGAGTGTAAAAAAAAAAAAAATAATGGGGCTAAATAATGGATTGTAAAAGGTGTGTTCCAATGTTATTGGTTACATTTTAGAAATGGTTTAGAATGGGAGATCAGGAAATGATCCTAAACCTCAAAGCCTGCACCAGGAGCATGATTCTTTTGCAGAAGCAAAAACGTTGTCCCCATCGAAAATTGTGTTCCTCACAGAAGCCCTGCAAACATTGGAGAAAAGTTGGCAGGATAAGGTATTAGGGCAAAACACTTAACACAAAAGTCAATTGGAATCAAGGCAAGACTACGTGAAACAGAGGAAAAGTCAAAACTCTCAAAGTAATTCAACCTCTTGTGTAAATGGAACAAATGAGAAAAGACACGATTTTCATTCTTTTTACCATGTAAGCAAATTATTTGTTTTGGGCTAACACTGCATGAAAATGGCATAAAGCAGACATGTTCTTATGACTTGTGAAAGGCTGCTGGTAATTGCAGGAGGGAGAATGCTCTAAAGAACCTAGAAACAGTCATACTAAACGTTACTCAGGAAGTAAAGAGGAAAACACAAAGTTAGTGGGTGGAATGCTTGCAAATAGTCTCAGCCACTGTGAATCACTTGGGACCATATTCCAGTCCATGGTTTTCACCCACCATGCCACTTCAGGCAGCCATCTTTATGTAAATCAGTCTTGCTCCTGCCCAATAGGAACAGTTCGGTCAAACTGCCAAGCCAGTGCCCCTCCGAACGGGAACACAAGTAACCCCATGCCGGCTTCAGCTTTGTCAGTGAGGTGTAACTAGAGGGCTGTGGTATCAGGACGTAAAGTCTTCGGGAAAAAGTAATTTCCACTATCAAAGGGTAAACCCAAGGCTATCAGACAGGCTGAGAGGGATCAAGAGACTTGAAAATGCTACAATTAGGAACTAGGCAGCTCCAGTAAATATTGCAGCAATAAGTCATTAAATGCACGGAATAGTTTTCCTTTTGAAGAACATTTTGTTCTTGGATCTCATCAGTAGTCAGTGGATTCAGGCTGAGGTCAGACATGGTTCAAAACCACCAGGGGAGGCGTGCAGAGTTAGCATTACTTTGCACTGCTGCAAGTTATGAAAAGTGTGGTAAAGCAGTGCAAAGAATTAATATAAATATTTTCTGTCTGGCATTTTTTGCATTGGAAATTTGCTGTAAAGCAATGCAAATAGCACTTTACGGTAGTTTGTGTCAAGGTGGCATTCCTTGGGTGATACAAGCGGCAAGGCCCAACAGTGGGTAACCCAATGTGATGAGCAGTTCAGACAAGACACTGGTCCAAGTGAGAAGAATATTTTACAATGGACATTTACAAAGTGCTGCTGTGATCAGAAACATTTACAGAGCCGGAGGGAGAACTCAAGGAGTTGAACATTTGTTTCTTCACCAAAGTGGTGATATAAATACTATGAGTGAGTAAAAGTAACTAACATCTGATATTTACAGATCATAGAAATGGCAGAAGTGTGGTATGAAGCACTACATAAAAAGGTTTTTACACTGAAAGAGTTGTGTTTTCTGTTGTTCTTCTTTCCAGATGTTTTCTGCATGGTGTGTCTAATTGTCATGATAACCAGCATCGTTGATGCTATATTCATATCATACCTGCTACAACAGTCCGAATTCCGCTCTGTTCCCCGGTGGGTGAGGATCGTCGTGTTAAAGCATCTCGCGCGCATACTGGCCATTAATACAAAAGTAACAAATGATGACGACAGTAAGTAGTGTATTTTCTGAATTACATTTTTTGCCATGTTTATGGACAGCGAAGACAATATTTTGCTTTTGATTTATTTACGAATATGGTCATTGCGGTACAAGTGATGCAACACATGACATAACGCGTAATGTCACAAACACGGGATAAGACTCATAAAAAACACAATATCAAAATGATTTTGTAAGAAACAATCAGGACACTGGGAATGGGAGCCTGGCAAGAAACCTGAGAACCACACGTTGTGTGTGTCCCTTACCACATGGAGCCTAACTTACCTCTTGCTCTCCTAGCTGCAGTACAACAGTGTTTCACAAACTCAAGGTCATTGTTCATTAGATCTGTTCACCCCAAGATCCTTCCTTGCTTTAGCGACTTTGAAGACCTCATTTTCATCCTCTGCTACTCTTCAGATTTTGTGTGGACTAGATAGGACACATCTCATGCTTCCACTCCTCTGAGTTAGCAAGTCAATGTCAGATCATGCCATCAGACCTACTTAATTTACCAGTTCGCCTGCAACATTAATTTGTCACTGGCCCGGATTATGAGTCCTGGTGGGCGGAATTACCACATCATATTCCACTCCACCTGATTCTGAGTGGGCCAGCGTTCCAAAACCCAGTTTTCCCAGGTGTTGGTACACCGCCCCAGCCATACCAGGCAGTAATTCTGCCCAAAAAGTTTGTTCTGGGCTTTGACTGAATTATGAATTCTGGGGCTAATTTATAAGCCCCTTGCGCCACTTTTTAAATGGGAAAAAGTGACGCACCGGCTGCGCAAGGGGCTTGTAAATAAGCCCTTCTGTGTGGTTTCGCGATTGGTAAATCCGGTCCCACACAGTTATCCCATTCCATTGGTTTTAACTTGTAATTGCATAGCAGGAGTGTTAGCATGGTAACCTACATTTATCATGCAGTGTTTGCAACCAGCCACTGCAGTACAACTTGTAATAAGGCCCCTGGTGTCTGCATTGTATTGTAGTTGCACGTACATATCTTTTGTCTTAATTTATCATAGTGTCTCTGTCATATTCCGAAGTATTTCATAAATTACGTTTGATGAAATGCTGGAATGATATGAAAAAAGAAATGTTTGAGACAATTGTGCTAAGTGTCAGGCTCCTTCTTCTCAGTTCCCATACTCTCGACTGGCTCCATTTAAGGGCAGCCAAATATGCCAAACCCCCCTGGGCAACATTACATTTGAGGCAGAGCACATATCTTTATTTCCTTACCAGCATAACCCTGCCCAGCATTAATGCCAATTGAGCAGCTGATTAGTGGGAAAAACAAACAATCAAAAGACAATCATCTTATTGCCATTGTTTTTAGGCATGGAAGCTTGGTTGTCTAACTCAGCTTTTCATTTTTCCAAGATGGATAAAATGTTTGCAACCCTTTCAGCCCGTCACTAACTGTGCCTCTTCCCTATCTGCTCTTGTGATATCAGTGCACCCCCTGCCCTCTCTGTCCCTGTCACCTGCTCTCTCCGTCTGCCCCTCCTGCTCCCACCGTGTCATTCATTGGCTGTTTCTGTTCATGCTTCTGGCTCCCCCTGGTGGTCGCCGAACGCTTCCTTGCTATTTCCTGGTGCCTCTCACTGCCCTCCTGCTCTACATTACTTGTCACTGGCTGTCTGCGCCTGTCCCTTGACTCCCCTGCACACAGTAGCCGTGCCTTCCTGACTGCCCATTCTATAATCCCTGTCACTTGATGTCTCTGGCAGACCTTACCTGCCACTAGCTGTCTGTGCCTGCATTTTCCCCTACAATTCTTGACAGCATTAGTAGTGTCTGCCTGCCCTCTTATGTCACTAGCCGTCTCCAAAGGCTACCTGCCTGCTTCATTTACAACTATTCCCATCATTGCATGCTTCACTGTGCCGGGTTTCCCAACACCCGGATCCCTGCCAACTGCTGCCTGCTGGGGTTATGTGGCTGCCAGGTTTGATTAATGCATTACAGTGGATTTAATCAAATGTATACCCCTTGTTAGGCAAGAAACTGCTATAATGTAATTTTTGACAAATGCAACCATTTAAAAAGCCAATGTAGGTTATGACCGAGCCAAACTGATTTGTACAGTTAATAATTTGTAAAAAATAGAAATAAAACACAAAGCAAAAAAGACATAAATGCCAGTGCCCAGGATATTTCCCGAGAGGCCACTGCAGTTTGCACGCCATATCAGCACTACAAGTGCCGCGCACTCAGAGCCGGATCGAGGGCGGTGCGACCGGTGACACTGCCACGGGCGCTGCCTTCAGGGGTCGTGGTGCTTGCAACTTTATTTTGTTTTTGTTTTTTTACAGAGTTTTATATAGCGCGAACTTGACCCGAATCGGGTATCAGAGCGCTTTACATAGCACCAGTTGCATTACATGAGGACACAAAAAGCATCTGCTGCTGCATTCCTTGCATCCAGCAATTTTCAGGCAACAATAAAAATGTAAGGACAACTCCGGTGATTAATGTTCTTGATGGAGAGCGACTAGAGTTTTGTGTAGTTGAGGTTTTGACTCAGCACAGAGGGTTAATGTGCCTGCTGCAAAGAACGTGTACCATGAAGATCACAAAGTGTAAATAATGTAAATAGGTCAGTGGGTTACTGATTTTGTAAGAAAAAAAACCTTTTGTTACTTGCAGTTTATAAATTAAAATCCCAATATAGAACAGTGAATGATTAACTGTCATCAAAGAACTGCATGCACCCTGCAAAGTATAGATTTGCGCATAGATTAATGTTGCAAAAGGAGTTAATTTGGGAAGAAATCGATTCTTATTATGAAAGAGAACCCCCAACCATAGTGTTCCGTTTGGAATTCCGAGTTTGTGCTTCTCCAGACCAAACACTCTTAAACTATACTGCCTACCAGTATGGATGACCTGTGACTCCTACACCTTGTAGTCCTCTGGCTTATGTAACATTTCCTATACACTGATTTACACACGTATGATTAATTTTCTCTGCTTAATGTGTGTGTCATGCAAAGTGCTCTGACACCCTACAATGATATGAGTGGCGCTATATAACTAATTAAATGCATCTGAGGGAGGGTGGTAATGGAGCCTTGAGGGGCACTGTTAAAGGGTGGTGGTGAGGGAATCGTGGTGGAGGTGGTCACCACATCCACTATGGATGTGGGGCGCCAACAAACATTATCGCACTGGGCGCCACCAGCGCTAAAGCCGGCCCTGGATGCCCTATTACCTTCTAAGCATCGCATTCCAATAACTGGGACAATTTGGATTATTCCATGCTAACAAAGCTGTAAAAATGGCCTAGATGAGGTATTGCTATTTTAATTTAGATGGAATATTTAAAATGCTATGTAGATGTACTTTTCTCAAAAACATACAGGCAGCACCACCGTGTGGTTGCCTGTCAGAAATAAGGGGCTGATTATGATGGCGGTGAAACCGCCACCGGCAGCCTGCCGGTGGCGGTTTCACCGCCATCTCAAAGCACTTCTCCGCCCGCCATATCACGATGGCGGGCGGTGTGCTGGCAGACGCAAAGTCCGTCCGCCATGGGTCCGCCACAGGCAATCGTTCCGATTGCCTGGCGGACCCACCATGTATCTGTAAAATGGTGGCGGTGCCTAGCAGGCACCATCCGCCAAATTACGATGCTGGTCCGTGGCAGCCTTTCCATGGCGGTGAAATCGCCATGGAAAGGCTGGTGGGGATTGCATTCGGGGGCCTGTTGCGGGCCCCCCTTGTGTTGGGGAGGTGGTTGTGCACTGGGGGGTACCTATGGTACCCCCTACATTTCCCTGCACCAGGTGGCAGGCACCGCATGGTGCCTGCCAAGTAGTGCAGGGAAACGCTCCACATGCTTGTTTAGCATTGTGGAGGGTGCTGCAGCCAGCAGCACCCGCCGCAATGTTAAACTTGCAGGATGCGACCACCATGGTGGCGGTCGCATTGTTATCGGGGGTGTGGGACCGCCACCTTACAGGCGGACGGTCCCAGTCCCTGCATCGATGGCGGACGGACTTCATCATAATCAGTCCCTAAGTGCTGGTGCCGAGCACTGGAAAACACCAGCATAAATAAGCACTGATATGAAACATGGCGCACAATATACGACTTGCAATTTAATGCATTTCTATGCAGATTAGCCCGAGTAAGTGAATATCATTTCCTATTTCACAATCACCTTGGGCCACAAAAACTATGATGGCTTACTTTGCACGCTGTCATCTATTCACTTACATTATCCATGTGAAATTAGGTTGAGGCGAAGTAACATCTGTACCGAAGCATTATAGCAAACTCATTTCAATTGTATTACACCTCAGGAAGTTTTATACGTTCCTACAAAAAGGTCAACTTGGATCCAGAATATTCATATTCCTATTCATAATTAGAACATTGGAATGTTGAGTGCTTCATTGTAGACAACGGAGTGCTCCGGGCTTCTACTAGCTGGTACATTCCAATGTGTTTTGTCATTTCACTGATGTTGCTGTGAACAGGGCCGGCTCTTGGGCGGTGCGATCAGTGTCACCGCACCGGGCGCTGACTTGGGGTGGTGGAGCCATGTTTGCAAGTATATTTAGTTTTAAAAGCTCCTGCTGCCGCATTCCTTGCCTCCAGCAATTTTCAGGCATCAATAAAAATGTCAAGATAACTCCTGTGATTAATGTTCTTCCTGGACAGAGATCAGAGTTTTGTCTAGTGAAAGGTGTGACTCATTCTTAAGGTAGCGCAGTGGGTTAATATGCCTGCTGCAAAGAATGTGTACCATGCAGATCACAAAGTGCATATATTGTAAATAGGTTGGTGGGTTACTGCTTTCGTCAGAGAGATCCTTTTGTTACTTACAGTTTATAAGTTAAAATCCTAATATAGAACAGTGAGCTATTAATTGTCATCAAAAAGCTGCGTGAAAACTGCAAGGTATATATTAGAGCTATATATCTTTTTGCCCTGTCTCTAATTATCCTAATCTTGCAAAAAGGGTTCATTTGGTAGAAATCAACTCTTATTATTAAAGACAACCTCTAACAATGGTGTTACGTTTTAAATTCGGAATTTGTGCTTTTCCAGACCAAGGACTCTTAAACTATACTGCCTACCACTATGGATGACATGTGACTCCTTCACCTTGTAGTCCTCTATCTTATGTAACATTCCCTATACACTGTTTTACACACGTATGATTGTCTCTGTGCAATGTGTGTGTGATTTGAAGTGATCTGACACATTACACTGGTATGAGTGACACTATAAAACTAAATGAATCTGAGAGAGAGAGTGGTTATGGAGACATGAGAGGCACTGTTAAATGGTGGAAGTGAGGGAATCCGAGGCAGAGGTGATCATTGGGGGGAGCCAACAAACTTTGTCTCAAAGGGCGCCACCAGTGATAAGCCGGCCCTGGCTGTGAGCAAAGGCCTCTCTGAGTCCGAGGGATTTAAACCTAGGGGCAGAATGTTCTAATTGCCTTGGAGTCCTCCGTAGCGGGCTTTACCGGCCATTAAAGGCATGCTCCAGCGTTAAAGGCCCTCGCCTTTGGTTCGCCCCTTTAACGCTGGAGCGGGCCTTTAATGGGCGGTAGAGTCCGCTTTGGAGGGCTCTAAGGCTATAATGGAGCACTCCTCTGCTCTATCCATGCGGATGCTGCCTGAGAAAAACATGGCATCAAATACTCTACCCTCAAATAAATACATTTAGATACAGTTATATCTGAATATTTTCCTCTAGGAAAAACATATTTGCTCACAAAGCCTAATATATTTTACGGTATTCAGACAGAACATTGAGTTGGAGATGTCGACTTACACAAATATCAAGTTGTAAATATCCTGACACAGAAATATCGACAGCAAGAATATCGTGGTCAAGAATATCGAATTTAAGGTAAGAAATATTGTTTTAAAAAACATAGAAGTCATTAATATCGTTTGCAAAAATATAGCTGTTTAAAATATCGATTTTTTAATAAGTGTTATGTATTTTAGTTTATATTTTAAATGTATGTGATGAATTTTTTTTGTATAAATATTGTTTATGTTTTTTAATATATGTGTTACATTTTTAGTAGCTATACATTCTATTTTAATTAAATTTTGTGGATTTTAATTCCGTAGCGGGTTGTGGGTTTATGGGGGAATAGGGTGGGACGTAATTTAATTATAATAAATTATTGATTAATTTTTATTTATAAATAACTATTTAATTGAGATTTTATAGTGTTAATTGTGGGAAGTAATTTATTTGTAATTAATTATTAATTGGTTGGTAATTAGTATTAATTAATTATATGGTAATTAAATATGGAAATTGTGTAATTGATTTTAGGTGCGGGTTGTGGGGTTTATAGGGGTAAAGGGTGGGAAGTAATTTATTTTTAATTAATTAATAATTAGTTGTTAATTAATATTAATTAGTTAATTGAAAAAGAAATATGGAAATTGTGTAATTAATTTTAGGTGCGGGTTGTGGGGTTTAAAGGTGTAAAGAGTGGGAATTAATTTATGTTTAATTAATTAATGGTTAGTTGTTAATTAATACTAATTAATTAATTGAAAATTAAATATGCCAATTGTGTAATGAATTGTCGGTGTGGGTTGTGGGGTTTATACGGGTAAAGAGTGGGAAGTAATGTATGTTTAATTAATTAATAATTAGTTGATCATTGATACTAATTAATTGCTGATTAATTAGGGTAATTGTTTAAATTGTTTTGTGTGTGTGGGTTTTGGTTTTATAGGGGTAAAGGGTGAGGAGTAAATTATTTTTACTTACTTTATAATTAGTTGTTAAATACTATTAGTTTTTTAATTGAAAATACATTTTTATTGTGTAATTAATTTTTTTACATTTTAGTTTTAGCTGTGGATTGTGGGGAATATAGGGGTAAAGGTTGGGAAGTTAATGACTTTTTATGTGTTTTAATTAGTTTTTTAATTAATAATATTTCTTTAATTGATAATTAATTATGTTAATTATGGAAGTACATTTTTTTAAAAGTTAGATGTGGTTTGTGAATTGTGTGGTGTTATAGGGTAGGAAGTAAATAAACTAAATGTTTGTAATAATTAATGTTTTTGTCTCTAAATAATTTCTAACTAAAAATATTTATATGTTTACAAATATTTTTTTATTTTATTTAATATAATATTTGTAGGTATTTGTCATATGTATTTAACATTATAATATGTTTTTATTTTTTGTATTTTTAATATTAAATATATTTGAATTTGAATTTTTAACATATTTATATATTTTTTATTTATTTTGTTTTTCAAATATTTTTTTGTTGATATTTTGTTTGTTTTTAATTTTGAACTAACTGGAGTGGGAATACTAATTTTTACCTATCCGCAATCCAACACTTTCCCTACTGTTGAACTGACTGGAGTGGGAATAGTAAATTTCATCCCTCCACTATCCAACACTTTCCCTACTATTGCACTCACTGGAGTGGGAATAGTATTTTTAACCCCTCCGCTATCCAACACTTTCCCTACTGTTGCACTCATTGGAGTGGTAATAGTAATTTTAACCCCTCCGCTATCCAACACTTTCCCTACTGTTACACTTATTGGAGTGGAAATAGTAATTTTTGCCCCTCCGCTATCCACCGTTTTCACTATTGTTGCCCTCACTGGAGTGGTAATAGTAATTTTTATCCCTCCGCTATCCAACACTTTCCCTACTGTTGCACTCGCTGGAGTGGGAATAGTAATTATTACCCCTCCGCTATCCAACACTTTCCCTACTGTTGCACTCATGAAGTGGGAGTAGTAATTTTTACCCCTCCGCTATCCACCGTTTTCACTATTGTTGCCCTCACTGGAGTGGGAATAGTACATTTTATCCCTCCGCTATCCAACACTTTCCAAACTGTTGCACTCGCTGGAGTGGGAATAGTAATTTTTACCCCTCCGCTATCCAACACTTTCTCTACTGTTGCACTCATGAAGTGGGAGTAGTAATTTTTACCCCTCCGCTATCCAACACTTTCCCTACTGTTGCATTGACTGGAGTGGGAATAGTACATTTTATCCCTCCGCTATCAACACTTTCCAAACTGTTGCACTCGCTGGAGTGGGAATAGTAATTTTTACCCCTCCGCTATCCAACACTTTCCCTACTGTTGCACTCATGAAGTGGGAGTAGTAATTTTTACCCCTCCGCTATCCAACACTTTCCCTACTGTTGCATTGACTGGAGTGGGAATAGTAAATTTTATCCCTGCGCTATCCAACACTTTCCCTACTGTTGCACTCACTGCAGTGGAAGTAGTAATTTTACTACTCCGATATCCAACACTTTCCCTACTGTTGCACTGACTGGAGTGGGAAATAATTTGAAAGATTTTTAAATAGTTTTTTAATGTTTTAATTTATAATAGAATGTTTTTTTTTATAGATTTTATGTTATTGGTATATGTATATATATATATTTATTTGTTAAATTTTTATATAATGTTAAAATTAGACAATAACTTTAAAATAGTAGTTTATTAATGGTTTTAAAGTAAATATATATATATTAATTAATATATATGTGTGTTTAACTCTTTTTAATTAAGTTTATTTGTTATATTTTTTTAAATGTATATTAAATCAAATTTCTTGAAATTAATGTTATTTAATATATTTAATATTTATTATTTTATTTTATATATATATATATATATATAAAAAACGATATTTTGTTCGACTATTTTAATACATCCATATTTTTTTCGATATTTTTTTACTTACCTTTATAAATATAGGATGTCGATATTTTTGACATTGATATTTATAACTCGATATTGTTGTATGGGGATATTTTGGGTGTCAATATTCTGTCAGTGAACCATATTTTACTATACACACCACATCCACCTGTTGAGACACATGAAATTACCAACATTTTGCGTGTGCGAAAATCACTAAGGGGCTCATGATGATGGCGGGCGGACATTAGTCCGCCCGCCATCATAGCGGTGCTGGGACTGCCCGCCAGACGTGCGGCGGTCCCACCAGCCCAATTAAGATGTGCCCGCCAGTATGGCGGGCGCATCCTGGCCTTTTAACATTGTGGGCGGTGCTGCTTGCTGCAGCACCGTTCGCAATGCCAAAATGCCGCGATGTGCATTCCCATGCGCAACGTGGCAGGCACCACGCGGTGCCTGCTACCTTGTGCATGGGAATGTAGGGGGGTACCATGGGTACCCCCAGTGCACCTACACCCTCCCCCCACACTGAGGGGGCCCACAACAGGCCCCCAAAACCAATCCCCGGCAGCGCCGCCATGGAAAGGCCTCTTCCAGGGCACATCATAATATGGCGGACGGTGCCTGCTAGGCACCGCCACCATATTAGTGGCCCTTTTCCGTCCGCCAGGCAATCGGTTCGATTGCCTCCGGCGGAAAAGCAGCAGACGGACTTTGCGTCTGCCGCGATACCCACCGCCATCCTAATTTGGCGGTGGGTAAAATGCTCAGTGATGGCGGAAGGACCGCCACCGCCGGCCCGGCGGTGGCGGTCCTTCCGTCATCATAATGAGCCCCTAAGGTCCTGATTCACAAAGGTAAACTTACATCGTTGTGTAAGTTTACAATTGCTGTATTAACTTTACTACTTTTGGTATTTACAAACTACGAGTGCAATTTTACTACTAGTAATTTTACAACTGTAATTTTGCTACTCGCAGTATAATTACACTCATAGGGCCCGATTCTGATGCGGTTTGGAAATCTTCCCAACCGAATGGGTTTGGGAATGGTTTCCAACCTAATCGGATTGGGAGAGTCCAACCGGCTGGGTACGATGCATCCGATGCTTCCAGATATGATTTGGTTGTACTCCCATTGACTTCAATGGGAGCCTTTGTTCAGACCGAATGCATAGGCTCCCATTGAAGAAAGGAGTGGCTGGGGAAAATCGGGCACCCTTTGGCGGGCACCCCCTGGTGCCTGCCACACTGTGCATGGCTGGTAAGAGAAGACCCATGGGTACCCCCACGGGCCCGATTGCGAAGGCTCCATGTGCAGGGGGGCCCACTACGGGCCCCCAAATTCTGATTCTGACTGCCAATTCGAGTCGGATGGCACTATTCGGAAAGGCTGTCCAAATCCAGCATCGTACTCGGTCGTTTGGAAACGCGGCCCGTAGAGACATACAATTCTGCTCCGTAGGGCTCGGTCATTCCAAATGCCGTCGGGTTTGGATTGGGATATTCCTAACGCCTAACTCGCATCGTTCTCGGTCGGTTGGAAACCTTTCCGAGTCTGTTGGAAAGACACATTCCCTATCCGATTTGGACGGAGCAAATGCCGTTGGCAGGCCTTCCTAACCGCATCAGAATCAGGCCCATAGTTTGTGAATACCAAAACAGTAGTAAGGTTACTACAGCAAGTGTAACTTACTCAAAAGTATAGGTTTATCTTTGTGAATCATGCCCAAAGGTTCACATCTTTTTATTGTTTTCATATATATGCCACATTGTTCTCCATGACACATATAAATGTAGCATGAGTCCAGCAGGCCTCTGCCACCCCAAATAAATGAATTATGAAAGTTTATCACCTTTTCCTTTATGAAATGCCTTGTGACTGACAAAGAGGGATTTTGATATTTATTAATTTAGCAGCCTTTTGCACTGCCCTGTGGAGAAGCAGCATCAAATCTTCACCACTCAATTCAATGAATTGTTATGCAGTTATGTCTGAATAAATAACTATCCATGTCCTTTATAAATCAGACATAAAAATCAGACTTTTTAAATCTGCATGGTGACTAGCTTCCAGGGCTGTCACAAGAGAAAGGTCAGAGGAGCCATTAGTCTCCTGACACCACGTTTTTTTCAAGTTCCTTGCTCTTCTTGAAGATTTTGAAGCAAGCCTGCCATTTTTAGGTTTTGCCTGCACGACGCTTGCGCTGTGTTTGTGAAATATATTGCATTTAATGTAAATCTTAAAAGAGGCTTACATACCGCCCTTGCTTTTAATTGGTTGGTGTGCTTGCCTCTTAGTTTTCCTCCATTTCTATTGGCTGCAGCATACTATTTCCTGCAGTTCCTCTCGTATGTTTCTCTTATCAATGTCCTATGGCGCAAGTACTGTTTTCATCCACTTTTTTGGAACTCTTTTTTTTAGGTTTCGCTATGCTTGTTTACATAATCTTCCCGTGGTTGCACGTATTTCAAGCGTGCTTGTTATTCTCTTTTCCTCGTGTTAATTTCCTTAAACTAATCTTTTTGTTTAGCTTTAGCTAAGACGAACTGTAGCCACAAAGCTTAGCCTGTCACTCCACATGAATCTAGAATTCAGTTTTCTCTCATTGGCTCTATGTAATTGAAGTTAGTTAAAGTTCAAAGCAAAGGTAATCGTATTTTGAATATCTTCTGGCCAAGGTAAGGTGCACATTCGGGAATCTACCTCTGGACTCAGGGATGATCGGGGAGGTGGGAGCAGGTATTTATGCAGTTCAGCCTTGTGAGCTTGGCAGATTAGACTACTTTTCCTATGTCACTTTCAGCCCTCTATATGCAAACTTCCACCCATGCATTGGGGATCTGCCTTAACACATCATCATGTCACTGGCCAGAGCTGCCGACGTAGGACCTGAGGAACCAGGTTGGAAACTGGCGTCGGCTCAACATCCAGTGATTTTGGGCAAATCACTTAAGGGGTCATTACGATGGCGGACGGACTTCAGTCCGTCCGCCATCATCCCAGGGATGAAGACCGCCCGCCTATAAGGCAGCAGTCCCACACATGGAATTAAGATGCGACCGCCACCACGGCGGTCGCATCTGCAATATTTAACATTGCGGTGGGTGCTGTTAGCTGCAGCTCCCACCACAATGTTAAAAATGCATCTTGAACATTTCCCTGCACTACGTGGTGCAGGGAAATGGTGCCCCCAATTGCTTACCCAAACTGCCCCATGTCAAAGGGGGCCCGCAACGGGCTCCCAAAGTACATCCCCACCAGCCTTTCCATGGCGGTTGAACCACCATGGAAAGACTGGCAGAGATTCTGCATCCTAATCAGGCGGGCGGTGCCTGCTAGGCACCGCCACCATTCTGGGGATGCGGGCGGTCCGACAGGCAATCGGAACGATTGCTTCTGTCGGACCCGTGGCAGTCAGTCTTTCCACTCGCCAGCACACCGCCCCCATCACAATCTGGCGGTTGGAAAATGGCCACATGATGGCGGTGAACCCGCCACCGACAGCCTGTTGGTGGCGGGTTCACCGCTATCGTAATCAGGCCCTTAATCTCCCTGTGTTTAGTGAGAATAAATACATCAATCCTTACGTAATCGAACTGGTGCTCATGTAAAATGCTTTCATACCTTTGGGTCGAGCTTGCACTATATAAATCGGCAATAATAAATACATAAATAAACTCTGGCGGTCCAACCACTCCTAGTCATTCAAATCCTAGAAGTTCAACCACCGTTAGCCATGTAAACCTTGTGGGCACAGTTTTGGTCACCTGCTCGCACATGTCCCAATGCCACCATCGAGGTTTTGCCATCTGCCTTTATCTGGTGGTTTGCTGTTCTATGTTGAACTTGTAGGAGCTGAGCGTATCCCATAAGATTGAAGGGCATGATATGCATTGTGTTGTAGTTAGTGGTTGAAATCGAATTATAGGTGTAGGTACTCACTGTCCCAGAGTAGCTGTGTAAGGAAGTAATCAGAAAATTAAAATACCCCCACTTTAAAGTAATGCTCTGATGGCAGCAAGCAATTGAGCCCTTCCTGCCCTAGAAGAGCTCCTTGTCCCATTCATCCAAGCATCTATCCATTCAGCCTTTCACTGTTACATCGATTCACTGATATTCACTATTTAACCTTTACATTCTGTCATCCATTCATTCTTTCATCCATCATTCAATCTTTCCCTTTTCCATCCGTCATCCACTCTGCCATCCATACACACATCCTTCATACATCCATCCACTCTGCCGTCCACCCATCCGTCCAGTCACTCTGCTATCCATTCACTCATCCATCCACTCTGCCATCATTTCACTCATCATTTCATCCATTCATCCTTTGACTCTGCCATCCTTTTACCTATCTTTCTACCATCCATTTACTCTGCCACCCTTGTCCTATCCATCCCCCTATACATTCACTCACCCACTTATTCATTCATCATCCCTTTATTTTGCCATCCATTCACTCGTCCTTTCACCCATTCAATCACCCACTCATTCATCCACCCACTCATCCATCCTCCCTCCCTCCCTTGCATTCAATATTCCTTCCATCTCTCCCTTTTCTATTTACCCATCTTTCATTCATCCTTGCTCTTCTATTAATGCTGTATTCTTCTATAGCATTAATTATGACCTTTTGTCTGCCGAGTAGCAGACAGAAGAGGCCCATAAAGAACCCCAACCCTTCTGTAGCTGCTAAAGCAGGGGTTCACAACCTCCCTGGTTGTGTGCTATTGAGAAGTGCAGGTACACTCTCATTATTAGTATTGGACGCCCACTGAGAAGTGCAGGTACTCTCCGTACTCAAATGAAAGCAGTGCAGGTACTCAGTATACCTGTGAGTCTCAGCCCGTGGCCCTCTTTCCTTCTGTGTATCACTTGGCAGCTCTGGTGTTAAAGCAAGATCATGCATATTCTAGACTGGGCGGCCGCCTCAGCTTGTCAAAGTTGATAACTTGGCTCCCAGCTATTGAAACTGCCAAAAGACCCATTAACCAGATCAGAGTTGGCAGGAAGACCAGATTCCCCAGGCAGCTCGTTCGTAGCCGATTCTGCTCCTTAGCAACTCAGCGGTCTCAGAACCTACTAACCTACCTTGCTGAAAATGTCTTCACTTTGAACAGTTGCGGCTCCTCGAGGGAGTGCTGCGGGGCGGTGGGGCGGGGCGGGGAGGGGCTGGGTGGGGGTAGTAACTCCGGCATACGGCCGAACTGAGTTAAGTACCTAAATAAATAAAGAAAACGAATTACATTGCGCGCTGCAACGCCAAATCGGCGATGTGGCACGCGCAATGTAATTCATTTTCTTTATTTATTTATGTACTTAACTCAGTTCGGCCGTATGCCGGAGTTTACTACCCCCCACCCAGCCCCTCCCCCGCCCCTCAGCACTCTCTCGAGGAGCCGCCACTGACTTTGAACAGGTATTACAACGTTAGCTGCGGATAGGGCGCGGTGCAGAGAGTAGACTTGCCGTCTGGCCAGTATTTTACCGTCCTGGTCTATATTTTTATGTCAAGATCAGTAACACTAACAGGGAGAACAATCTGTGACTTCTGGTATTTTAACATTTTGGCTTATAAACTTTAAGTACCAGGTACATGAAGAAATGAAGCATAATTTAGAGCTGTTTCAATTAATTCTAAATGCTTATTAAAGCAAAAAGGATACTTCTAAACATATGGTTAGGATTTTAACCAATTTATGTTCAGTTTCCTGCCATTGGTATTCTCATCAGAGACTGGTATTGTTTCCTGAGAAAGATGGCTCCGATACAATCCTCACCAGGGTCGCATCGTCCATAGGGCTTCCCTGCCTCCCCCACCTCCTTCGTGTGTCTCTGCCTGGGCTGCTGCAGTTTCCAGGACAAACACAGTTCCTGAGCTGTTGTGGGCTCGGCTGGACAGTGTCTGGTGCACGCTTCGTGTTACTTCCCCTCAATCTACTTCCTCTCTCACTCATGTGCTGCTTTCGCATTTGGTGTCTGGCCGTACCTCACACGCTCCTTGTTGCTCCCTTCACCCCTACCCCAGCTTTTCTCTTTTTATTTTTAACCTCCTCTCATGGCCCATTTTCACTGCAATGTGTTTATAGCTGCACTAGGGAGTGACTCTTCTTACTTGCAGCTGTCCTGCCCAGAGAGTAGGTGCTGTGACCAGAAAATCCTGATTCATCCAAAACTTCACATTTCCGCTCTTTCTTTTTCACTACCCAGATTTCACTGGTTTCTTTTCTCTTTGACATTTTTTTACTTGCTCGCTGACCCTCTCTTTCTTTTTCTTGAACCCTTACTTATCTTCTTGCTTCCTTCCTCAGTCGCTCCTTCTCCTATGCTTTCCTTATTGATTTTCTCATTATTCATCCCCTTCTTTCACCTTGTAGCATAGTGCATGGCATTCAGGTGACCTTGTTCAAATATTAGTTTACCATATCAGCTTTACACTTGTTCACCTAGCTAAAACTTACAACAGCAACAAAAATCATTAATTACCACATAGGCAAAACCTATGCTTGTTACTGACGGCTTCTAATATGGTTTGAACCACTAGATGGTACCAGATAATGCCATGTGGGCACGCATCATTTCTTTTGCCCCAGGCTGAGGGAAACATCTGACAAGCCTGTTGGGTACTAGCCGATTTGTAACAAGAAGCTGGGCTCAACCTTATTAAAGTCACAAATTTTACATCACTGTGCTTTGTTTGCACACAACCTGTCTGTGACAACCACTTAGTTCGACTTGTACTCTGACCTCGCTCATAGGGTGCTGGCACTACGAGACATGCAAGGACACAACTTTAGAATCATCCACTTTTATGAGCAATATTCTAAATATATCGATAACATATTTTTTTATCTGTTCTGCTGCCAATTGCAGAGCTAAAGCAGACGATACATGACTTGATCATTCTAAGGGCTAGTTATACAGTTAAACTGGTTCAGTTTGTCAAAACTGTTTTAAAGTGTGAAATGCATCACAGGTTTTGTATTTATCTTATTTTTAATAGCTGTCTCCTTGTTCAGATAAGCAAATAATAAGAGGTTGCATTTAAAGAGTGTGCTTATTCACTGATTGTTTGATTAAGAAATATTTGATTTAGCACTATTTGCCTTTGCTATATTTAATGTTTTACCATTTGGAAAAGCGGTGCTACATAAACGTGGAAAACATTAGATTATTTACTCTTTGTGTGAATGCATGCACTTAAGACTGTGATGTACGTACAAGACAGAACTATGGTATCATATACAAGATTTCTTTGTATACGCTTGGAAACTGCACTGTAGCATACTGTACATACATAAATACAAAATAAACAATCCTTTGACTTGTAGACTAAAGGAATAATTTTTTATGGCTATGGGAGCTCGATGTTATTTTCCCAATTTTCTGAAGTTTGTATGAAAACAGTATAGTCATTTCTGAGCCAATGTAATTTTCACATATGAAAAATAGGGTATTAAATACTAGGGGTGGGCGGAACTCATGGAATTTGACTCCGCAGAATTCCATGGAGTTCCATATAAACTCCTTGAGATTCTGCGAAGTTACGCCAATGAGCGGAAATAGGCACATCACACTGCTTGAGCTGTGATTTAGGGCAAGGAACGTGTTCCACTCTGAACAGAGTAAATGGCACCGTGCGGCGTGCCAGAGGGCACAGCTACTTGTGTTGATTTTGAGTAGATTTTGTAGTGGCAGCCTTCTGACTAGAAAAGGTTGTGACCACCCGCATTAGAAAAATCTCACCTGATGTCCTTCTAGCGCCCGGAAATTACGCTAGGGACACCAAATCTCGCTCACACTCGCCAACTTACAGTCTTGGAGACGCTCATGATAAAAAACTCTGCCACGTGGCAATTGTCAAAATTTGCATCTGCATTACAAGAATAACATGGAGTCACCAAATTTCCACCAATTTTGCCAGCTGAACGGAACGTTTTGTCCACCCCTAGTATTTATTTTGGCTCGACTGTAAAGAAATTCAATGATTTAAGGGTCATACATTTGATGCCAGATTCTGTGGCAGATCATGCTTCAGTTCTCAGCATATAAGAGATTCATTCATTTATTTGTCTCATAAATATTTATACTTTTTACAGCAAAGTCTTTAAGCATAGGATTAGCACGTGCTATCCATGCCGAGATTACAGACTTTGCTGTAAAAATGGCACAAGGCTTTGTCCCTTTCTAGCTTGGCATGGATGGCACTGTGCTAATGCTATGCCTAAAAATTCTTCTAGAGAAAAAAACATTTGAGGTGAGCCTTGTATGGTGCTCCATATAAAGGAGCTGCTCTCCACCTAAACTTGGGAACTATCCAGAGTTCCCTGCTTCCTTTTTATATATATATCCTTTCCGAAACTCGCCTCTTCAGACACCCTGGGCCCATAGAGAGGAGAGGCGCCGGACAAATTTTGAATCATAAAATGCTGCAGGAAAGCGCACACTCAAAAGGGTCACAATAGTGACAGCCTAACACGTTTCGAACATAGCAGTCCTTGATCACAGGCAAAGCACAGATAGGCAGCAGCATGATTGCAGGCACCTGAAAACCTTTTAAATAGAGTCTCTGTGCATTGCCTGTGATCAAGGACTACTATGTCCGAAACGCGTTAGGCTGATAAACTTAAGGCAATGGAAGTTCCTGCTTGTGCTGTGTCCTAAATAAAAGTGTGCCTTTTGGAGTGCGTCTTCGTCGAGGGCACCTCATTCTTCGTAATATATATATGTATATATATATATATAGGAAAAGCTTTTTTTTTGACAATAACTTTGGCGCCGCTTGACGAATCTCCATGAAATTGTCACAAAACCTCCCCCTTTTGGTTCAGCTGCTGTGTTGAAATTTTCAGGGTGATCCGTCAAGCAGGGGCAGAGAGAAAAGGGGGGGTCCCAAAACGTCTTTTCCCCATGTTAAGTCTATAGGGATTTTTCATTTTTTGAACACGACTACAGCTCGAATCCCAGAAAAAAAAGTTTTAAAAAAACAAAAGGGGGCAGGGTAGGAATACCCTGACCCCCGTCCCAGATATGGTAGTAAAAAGCATTTTTTTAGGTCGAGCTAGACAGCGCATGCGCTGTCTCTTCGAGACCTGCTGTAATCAGTCTGTGGGTTTCAAGCCCCCCCTTTCTTGCCATTGCTTCTCATTTGTCTATGTCAGTGTCCTTTAAAAATCCTTGCTTGCTAGTGGTCAGTCCTGCCTGTTTGTCCCTCCTTTCTCTCTTCTGTTCCTCCCACAGAGCAGGGACTTAGTACTGTCTCATTCCGCTATGGTTCTTTATCTGTTCTTTGTGGGACTATTTTTTTCTTGGTTTCCTGCTTTGTTACTGTTTATCTACGTTTAGCTTCAGGGCCCTAGCTGCTTACATTCAAATACAGCATTCTTCCTCCCAACTCCTCTTAACGTCACAGTTGTGTTACTGCTGCATTTTTTAATGCTGCCTTGCCCACCGTGGCTCCCGCTCTGTTGCTTGTATTTTTTTAATTAGGCTTTTTGCACTTTTCGATCTCCACCGTCAGTTGGGCTTTTTTAAGTAGGATATTTGCTTGGTTTGGGCTTCGTTTTAAAGGGGGATTGGGCTTGTCTTTTTAGGTATGGCCTGCAAAGGGTTTAGATTCCACTCCCTCTCTTTCCTGGCTTTTGATTGGTTCCTGTGCGGCCCTCATACTTTTCCTTCAGTTCTATTGGCTGTAGCATATTTTCTTGCATTGACCAATGCTTGTTTCTTTTGTTGGTGTGTCTCTGCTCTTTAATTGTTTCTTTTTACTTCACTTCTGGCAGCTTCATTTGCCATGACCCCCCACCCCTACCACAACACTGCTTGACAGCCTCACTTCTGGCAGCTTCATTTGCCGTTTTCCTTTTAATTTTAAAAACAGCTTCACAGTTCATCTCCTTGTGTCTCTCCCAACCCCCTCACCCCTCCCACAACAGTCACAGCCAGCCCCTCTCTAATCCCGAGTGAAGGGCACCTAGAAGTTTTGTGGCACCATCTTGTTATAAAGTAATTCAGGATTGGCAAAGGCAAACAGTCGGGTAACATCATTAAAAGGTTACACTTGCATGCTTTTTTCATAGTCTCTTAATTTCAATGTCAAAACCTGGCTTTTGTTTTTAGAGACCTATTACATTGCAATTCATGTGCGCGGCTCACCAAACCTTTATTTTTATATTATATTTCATTTTTAAGCAGCAACGGTGTGCTTTAATTTTGCTATGTGCGGCTCAACAAACTTTCTTAAAAATTAATATTATATTTGTTTTTTAAACAGCGCTGCACGCTATTTTCATTTGCGTGGCGGCTGTTTGGGCGGTGCTACAGGGAGAGGGCAGGCACAGGCACCACCACAGGAAGGACAATGTAGCTGAGCTCTTCAGTGCAGCACAGCTGCCCGCGGACACTCTGCACCACGGTACAGCGTGCTGACCACCATGGTGTGTCCACATTGAGCTTCCTGCTCCTGTTTATTGCAAATGCTTTTCTCTTCATTATTAGGTTTTGAGTAAATTTAGTGAACGCTGTTGGAGGATAGCCGTTCCGCTCATCCGGACACGCGCCCTCCTCCAATGACAGAAGACACAGGGAGCGAACAGCTATAAATATGCCTTGCAATGTTTGTTTGGACTGTAGCACTTTACTCCCCTGTGTACAGTTCAGCGCCTTCACCCTCTCTGATGTGACGGTTATTTCAAAGCAGAGATAACAGTTTGCGATGTTATTTCGCCAAATCTCTTTTCCTTCCCTGCCCTCTCACCGGAACTCGGTGCCTCTCACCCCGACATTAAAAAAAGGATTCTGGTTCCTCCATTGGTCACCTCCGCCCTCTCATGGGGCAATTTACATACATCAGTAAATACTGCTGCTGCGCCCTTCAGCAAAGTTACATAACACTGCCTCCAGCCGGCCCACCAAACACATCATCCTACTTGATGACCCACCTTTAAGCGAAGCCCACTCAGTGACCCACCTCCAAACACAGACCACTGCCGTCGTGCCTGCTACTAATGCATCCATTACACTCTACTCTTGCCCCTACGAAACATGCAGTTAAGCTTTCCGCCCACCTTTAAAACCACCCCTCGGATGTCACTGCGATCCCGTGACCACAGCCCGCTGCTCCCCGGTCCACCACCGACACAACTACTGATGGCTGGTCCCCATCTAACCACTGCCTACTGGGGACATGCCCTCTTCAACAAGTCACCCTCTTCCATCTGCACACCGCATTCCAAAGCACCAAGCCCGCCTCCAACAGGAACCAACATGGGGCCACCCCAACCATTATCCACACCTTATTGCTCTTTGCCCATCGCTAAACTCTCCCACTAGTCCCAGACACCCAGCGCAGACAGAGCCTTTTAGCTGCTGCCCTCCCAAGTGCCACTGTGGTAGATTAAAACATGTTAAACAATCTCTTCAACTGACCACCCCAAAACAGTTCTTCTTGCTAGCCGCTATGGCACCAAAGTAGTTCCTGCTACTTTTCATCCTCTGCATGATGCACATAAAATCCTATTAAATGTACAAAGGGTCCAATATTTGTTTCCTCACGCCAACATTAATTCACACTATATACCCCACTAAACCATAGCTCCTGTCAAAGGCAAACCTGATCCCACATGTAGCTCCAATCAGAGAGTACCCCAAGGCCAAACACCAGAGAGAATGCGCGATTCATGTCATTAAAACTACAGTGACAACGGAGCATTTCCCCACCCACTGTCAGCCCAGCGAAGTCTGCAACGGCACAGCATCCATCAATACCGGCAATGTCCAAAGCGCATTTCCACTCCCTCTCTTTGGCAGCTCCTGATACATTTGCCTATGTCTTCTGGGTGGCATCTACCACAGTATTCTTTGTCCCCCTAAGACTAACCGAATGCTGTCGGTGAACGATTCTCTTCCCCCTTCCTTACTAATAACTAATGGAGGATAACATTGCACAATCCTGTCAACCCTATTATAATCTAGAGATGTTTTTTATTCTTTCTGTGAACTGGTAAAAGCAATACCTTGCACGAAAACAATTCCCTTTAAACCTTTGCTTCTTATACAGGCTGGCAAAGCATGTACTTGTTTTACTAACTGTTTTTGTAAAGCAAACAGGTAACTCATTCTAGGATTGGAATTACTGCTTAGAAGAGTGGAAGTTATGACTGAGAAGTAGGATGATTTTTCGCATGTCTGCCAGACAGTCGTTCTTCCCTGCATGCGCAAGGTCACACAATGCAATAATAAAATACACCTTAACAAATTATTCAGAAGAAATGTACCGGAAGCTAAAGAAACAGCCCATATTATTTTTACAAGGAAAAAGAGACAATCTTTAACTTTATACCCCATGACATAAAAGCCTTAGCTTGTACTGCTTGTCCAAATCCACAGCACCCAATTCTACCACACACAGCACATTTGAACATCTCATAATTCCATGCCACACAATTCAACTATTAATAATTTCACTCTACAACATTCCATACCACATAACTACAATCCTAAAAATTAAAACCCACATATTTCCACTTCACTACATACAACATAATTCCACATCACATAATAGCACTCCACGCAACTTAATACCACTCCAAACCACATAATTACACTCCATACAACACAATTCAACTGCAAACAATTCAACTACACATAATTCCACTTTAACCTATATAATTACACTTCACGCAACATATTTACACCCATCTCCAAAACACATAATTACCCTCCACAAAATACAACTCCGCAACATTCCGGATAATTCCACTCTGCACAATTATATACTACACCATGCCACATAATTCCACACAACACCACACAATTCCACGATTCAGCCCCACACAATTCACAACATAATTGCACTCCACATAATATCACTCAGCACCACATAATTAATCTCCATATAATTATACTCTACTCCATACCACAAAAATACACTCCACATAAATCAAGTCTATGCCACATAGCACCACTCCACATAACTACACTCCACAGAACTGCAGCCACACCATGCCTCATAATACCACTCAACATAATTTTCACTCAATGTCACACACTTCCATGCCACAAAATTCAACTCTACACATTCCCATTCCACACAACATAATTCAACAACAAACCACATAATTCAAATCAACAACACAATTACACAACACACCACACCACATACATCCAATCTACACCACAAAATTCCACATCATGCTACACAATTTAACAGCACACCACATAAGTAAACTCCACTACATACCACTACACAACACAAAATACCATTCCACATAATTACACTCCATGGCACACAATCCAACTCTACATAAATCCAGTACACTCAATACCACTGCACACCTTGCCACATTATTCCACTACACAAATACACACCACACAATTCCACAACTAACAATTCCAATCCAAACCACATATGTCCACTTGACACCATACACATTTACTCCAATCCAAACAGAAAACGCATAGGTAAAATACATTGTCCTTTACAACGTCAATAGCTCTAACTCTCACAAATGCGAGAACTATTGCATTGCTAATGCTTGTTTAATTTTGCCACGGATCCACAAATTCGTGGCAAAATTAAAAAAAATATCAAGTGCGGACTTCCGCGCTTGCTTTAAAATAACCCTGGCTGGGCCAGGTCCCGGGGGAATATGCCAATAATAGGAGGGGGCACACTGGGCCCCACTCCTAGGGCTTATCAAAGCCCTGGGGACCGCCACCTCCCTGGAGCTATTTTCATTATGAATGCGGGCAGGCCCACTGGACCCGCCCACAGCCCCGGGGACCGCCAGCTCCCTGTGGCTATCTCCTATTATATGGGGGGGCCTCATGGACCCCCCCTGCCCCGGGGACCGCCACCTCACCGGGGCTAATTAAAACAATATGGGGGCCTCGCGGACCCCCTCTGCCCCAGGGACCGCCACGTCCCCTGGGCTAATTTCAATAGTATGGAGGGGCCCACGGATCCCCTGCCCCAGGGACCGGCACCTCCCCGGGGCTAATCTCCATAATAACAGGGAGGCCTCGTGGACCCCACCTGCTCCGGGGACCGGCACCACCCTGGGGCTAATTTCAATAGTATGGAGGGGCCTTGCAGACCCCCCCACCCGGGTACCGCCAACTTCCCAGGGCACACTGTTTTATTAAGTAATGCAGGGGAGGCCGTAGGGCATCTATGGCTGCCCCGGGGACCCAGTGGTACAAATACATTAATGAAGGCCGTCTGTTGAGGACCCCCGGCCCCGGAGACCACTACCTACCCAGGGCAAATTTAAATATGGGTGGGGGGCTTCGAGGCCCCCTCCTGGAGCCCTAGATGGCCCTGGCCGGCTTCAGCAATGTCCCGGGGTGCACACCCCAGGACATTGCAGTTTGCTATGGCATGGCAGGAGCACTGCTCCCACCATGCCATAGCAAACAGTGTGCTATGCTTTGAGCAAGTGAGAGCATTTTGCTCTCGCTTGTTCAAAGTGGAGCACACTTTGCTTTTACACACAGGGAGCTGCATGTCAGCAGCTCCCTGTGTGTAAAAGCATTGCCGGCTCCCGCAGGAGGCAGGGAGCCAGAAGGGACCGCAGGGCCCTTCATGCTCCCCCCATAGTCCCCAATGAAGTGGCCTGGCACCGAGGGATGGGTCCCCAGGGCCAAAATCTGCCTCGGGCGGGGGGGCCATGTGGCCCCCCTCCCTTTGTATTATTAAAAAGAATAATAAAGGCCCTGGGGGATGGGGTCCCCGGGGAGAGCCCCCCTCCTGTTTTTTAATTACAAACATAAAAAAGGGCCAGGCCCCGGGAAAAGGGGTCCCCGGGGCCCAAAATGGTCAAGAAAAGGGGGGCCACTCAGCCCCCCTTCCTAAAAAGATTGTAAAAAAAATTAAAAGCTGGCTCCATTTGCAGAGTGGTGGAGAAAGGGGGTGTGGCCACTGAAAATCTCTTAGCAAACCCACTGTGTGGTACTTCTTGGAGGTAACAGGAGCGGTAGTTAGCCCCCAAGGACCCTCAATAGCCAAAGGCGCTTCATCCCCCTACTAGTAGTGCACCAAGAGGCGCGTTTGCAGAGTGGTGGAGAAAAGGGGCATGGCCTCCTATCAGGTCTCAGCAATACTGCAGTGTGGGACTTACTGGAGGTAACAGGAGGGTTAGTTGGCCCCCAAGGACGTCCTTTGGGGCCAACTACCCCTCCTGTTATCTCCAATAAGTCCCACACAGTGGGATTGCTAAGAGGTCTTCTGAGGCCATGTCCCCTTTCTCCACCACTCTGCAAACGCGGCTTGTGGTGCGCTACTGGTTGGGAGATAAAGTCCACTTAACTCCTGAGGGACCTTGGGGACCATGAAGCTCTGCTGGTACCTCCTGTAAGTCCTACACAGTGGGATTCCTGAGAATTGGTTACAGGCCCAGCCTCCTTTCTCCACCACTCTGCAAACGTGACTTCTAGTTAAAAAAAACCATAGAAATTCACTGAAAAAAACCAAAGGTTACAGGGATGTTATAGTTAGGAACTAGCATTTAAAAAACTTTAGAAATTCACTGAAAAAAACAAAGGTTACAGGGACGTTATAGTTAGGAAATGGAATTTTAAAAAACTTAGAAATTTACTGAAAAAACCAGAGGTTTCAGTGACGTTATAGTAAGGCTGACGTTTCACTTGTACAAAACCAGAGAAATTCAGCAGTTATAGTTAGGTGAGCTAACTATAACTCATGCTAACTATAACTCGTGCCCCTGCAATGCACTGCTTATTACCTCACACATTACATTACTCATGACATGGTCAGTGACATCACTGATGGCATCTCAAATTACATCACTGATGATACACACAGAATCTCTGACATACCCACTCACACCTCAATGTAACCTTTTATACACCCACTCCAAATTCCACACTACCATTCTCAAAATCAGTTACACACCCATACCAGTCCTTACACAACCACTCACTGATTCATAGGTCTACACACACATCCACTTGGTCACCCATACAGCCACTCATACACCAATTCACTCACTAATACAGCTACTGATATATCCGCTCATATACCAATACAGTCACTCACACATTGTCTGTCACCCATAGAGCTACTCACACACCTACTCACTCACAGACAGGGTGAATCACACAGCCACTTACTCACCTATACAGTTATACACACACCCTCTCACTTATTCATACAGATGCTAACACATACTCACTCACCTATACAGTCACTGACACAAGCACGCACTCACCCATACAGCCACTCTCACAATTGCTTACTCACACATACAGTCACTCATATACTCCAACACTCACTTATACTGCCTTTCACATATACAGTTGCTCACCATGTACCACTGACACATCCATTCACTCACCGACATAGCCATACACACACACACAGTCAGTCACTCATACAGCCCCTCACAGATGCACTCACTAACCCATAAAGCCACTGACTCACCCACTCACTCATCCATGCAGGCAGTCACACACCCCTTCACCCACCCACACAGACACTCATACACCCATACAGGTACTCAGACAACCAATCAATCACCCATACAGCCACTCATATACCCTCCCCACCCCATATAGCCACTTAGACACCAACCGACAGACTGATACAGACATTCACGCAACCTAGTCACTCACCCATACATTCACTGAGACACCTGATCACTCACTTCTACAGTCAGTCATGCACCCACTGAATCATTCATACAATCACTCATACGCCCACTGATTCATCAGTACACTCATTAACTTTTTTAAAACACTAACAGTCACTGGATGATGTTACCAGTGATGTGAGTTGAGATGTCAGCAGTGATGTCAGCAGTGATGTCACTGACCATGTCATGAGTGATGTAATATGTGAGGTCATAAGCAGTGCATTGCGGGGCGCAAGTTGTAGTTGGCTCAGCTAACTATAACTGCAGAAATTTTCTGGTTTTGTACGAGTGAAAACTGAGCCTAACTATAATGTCCCTGTAACCTTTGTTTTTTTCAGTGAATTTCTAAGTTTTTTTATTCCATTTCCTAGCTAAAACGTCCCTGTAACTTTAGTTTTTATCAGTGAATTTCTAAAGCTTTTTAAATGCTAATTCCTAAATATAACATCCCTGTAACCTTTGATTTCTTGAATATATATTCATTGAAGAAACCAAAGGTTACAGGGACGTTATATTTAGGAATTAGCATTTAAAAAACTTTAGAAATTCACTGTATATATATATACAAATATATATTACCCACTAGAGCTCACCATTGGGTAGTTAGTGTTGGGATCGTGTTTCCATAGGAAATGCCTTTTTTCTGCTGCTAATAACTTTGGCACCATTTGACAAATCTCTACGAAACTTCCCAAAAAAGTGTGACTTTATGACTAGGACAAAAAAAGAGGTGGTCCCAAAACTCGTTTTCCCCATTCATTTTTCCACAGCTACAGCCCAAACCGCTGAACGGATTTACACCAAATTAGGCAGAAAGCTAAATCTTGGTCCAGAAGAGTGATTTTTGTGATTTGGTGTAAATCTATTCAGTAGTTTCTGAGCAAATAATGCTAAAATGTTTGTATATATCATGCTGCATGGGGCCCTGGGAGATCTCTTGCTGAGATCTAATTGCAAACCATCTTAGGACTTGAGACTCAGTCCTGAGTCCTAAAAATAAACAATAAAAAAGAAATAGGGATCAGGGTAGGAATACCTTGACCCCCTAGGCCTGGTGGTGGTGTCCCAGAGCCACTCGGCCTGGGGCCAAAATTATTTTTTTTCTAAATTGTGCTGTGAACCACCTGGGGTGGGTGGTGCATTGGTGATTTTAGGGAAGGGGGCACATGGCCACCCTCCCCGAGCCTTAAAAAGTCCCAGGGATCCTATTCTCTGGGGCAAACATCTTTGTAAAGAGGAGGGGGTGTGGCCCCCTCCCCAAGTCTCTAAGAAGCCCTGGGGACCTCTATAACTGGTGAATTTCAGTTTTTTTGTATATTCAAAATGTTACGTTGTCACTGAACTTCTCACCTAACTATAACGTTACTTTAACCTTTGGTTATTTCAGTGAATATATGTATGTGTGTTTTGTGTGCTATGTGTGTGTGTGTGTCTGTTTATTTATTTGTTTTTTTTAAGATAAGGTTGGGGAAGCATTTCAACAAGAAATGCTGTTTATAGCAACAAAACATAGTACACAAGACCTTCAGCAATACTGGTGGTAACAGATAGATGTTTGTGTAGAAAATGAATGTTAGATATTGGTTGAGAGGCAGTAAGGGCTAGAGAAATATATACATATTTACGTTGTAAGCTGGTCGAAGGTTACAACAGAGTGAGACTCAGTGGGTGAGGATTATTTGTGCTTTCTCTGAAGCATAAGTAGGTGAGACTTGAGTGCAGGTTTGAAGGCAGAAAGAGACAGGATATAGTAGAGTTCTACTGGAAGAAGATTCCAGTAGTAGAGGCCAATGAGCATGAAAATACAAAATTTAACCTTTTTGCACATGGAGGCTTTGGAGCAACAAGAAGATTTGACTTGTATGAGGGAAGGTGCAGGATGGTAAGCACTTGAGATTTGTAGTTAAGAGAATGATCAGTGATTAAAGGTCAAAATTACTAGACTGTAACTTGCTCTGTTTCTTGCTGGTACCCAGTCAATTTGAATGACAACAGTAGGAATTTGGAATATGCTTAGGAACAATATAGAGGTTTCTTCAGTCAAAGCTTTAGACCTTTTCCAGTGGAATGGAGAAGTGCTGATAGAGCCAACTAGAATGCTGTAGAAATTTTCCCAGGACAAGCACACAGAGTAGGGTTTTGGCCATAGGAAAGGGGATGTGGCGGAAATTTTGTGGAGATCTGTGGCATCTGGCAGCTATGGCAATGGAAGTGATGAAGGATTCAAGGTACATGGTTGGGTTGAAAGAAACTCCAAGGTTTCTGGCTGAGAATCTGGGGTGAGTTTGTTGGGGTAAAGAACAAAAGAATTAGCAGATTTGCGGGTTATCAAGGAAGTATAGGATTTCTGTTTTAGAAGAGTGAAGCATAAACGGACAGTCATCCAGTGACGGATGGCTGTGACTTAGTCAGAGTCTTTGGATTGGAGTTTGGCAGTAAAAATGAGGAAGGAGATGAAGAGAATCATTGGCACATGGATGGTAAGAGACTCAAAATGCTGAGATAATGACTCATAGAGAAGTCGTGTGAAGAGACAAATATAAAGTATCTGCAGCAGAACCTTCTTGTACACACACCGGTAGAAAAGTTGGCCATGACAGAGAGGAGCAGCAGTTGACACTAAAGGATTGATCAGAAAGATAGGAGTCACTATGGAGGGTTGCATAGCTGACAGTGCTGAAAGAAGACAAATGGTTGAGTAATATAAGTATAGATGACAGTTTTGTATGGTGCGACAATGTGAGGCAGTTAGAGACAAGATAACATTTAGTTTCTGTGCACTGTAAAGTTCTAAAGCTGATATGGAAGGGATTAGTTAAGTTATGAGCAGCGAGGTAGGTAAAGACCAGGTGTTTCAAGGTTTCTGAGAGGAAGGAGATTTATGAGACCAGGTAATAGTTTGAAGTGTTGGTTGGGTCAGCAGTTGGTTTCGTGAGCCGTGATAAGACAATAGCTCTCTCAAAGCACTGAGGGAACGAGATGATTGAATGGTTACAGAGTGATGTCAGAGAGGATAGGATTCAGGATGAAAGGATTAGTGGTTTCATGATCTCTGCGTTGAAAGGGTCAGAGGGGGCACAAGAGGCATTGGCTTTTTTGATTATAGGAGAATTTAGCTGGTGAGGTCAAGAAGATCACAATCAGGCCATATTTACTAAGGACTTGTGTTGTCCTTGCATGATGCAAGTTGTCGCAAGGCAAAGCAAGTCCTAAACTGGAATGAACTATTCCACGCTAAGCAGCTTTGCGTGGTTTAATAAATACATGCTAACGCCACTCTACGCATAGCTCTGCCTCGCATTGCTTTGCATCAGGTAGGCTTTACATGGGGGAGCATGGGTATTACCATGCATACACCCATTCATTTTGACCCAAACCCAAACTTATAAAGACTTGTAAACGTGACTTTGCACCAAAATGGTGTGCCTTCCCAACAAAAGCGAAACAAGGAGAAATATCTTTTGTTGAATTTCGTTAAAATATCTTTATTTCTCCTCATTAATTCCTCTTTCCAAATTCTGCAGCGCACATGGAAAAAGGAATATGTCTCTAAGGATTGTTATTGTGTATGAAAGTGTACTTTCCTGCACAAAAACAATCCTGCCCATAACGTAGGCACCCTTGCACTATGATGCAAGGGTGCCTGCGTTGGTGTACGCAGCACACAGTGCACCACCACAGGGACAGAGTAGAAATGTTCCATATCTTTGTAAATATTGAGCATTTCTGCCCACTCCCTTTCACACAACGCAGCTCAGCAAGTTGCCTTGCTGCATTGCATGAAATAATAGTATATCTACCAATTACTTTTGAAGCATTGATAGGAGGTGGAGAATATGACTATGAAGAAGAGGCTCATAAGAATGAGTTAAGAGGGGATTTTGATCTTTAGATAGTTGAGGAGAAATAGCGTGGGAGGTCTGAGTAAGTTAGAATCAAGATGGGGAGAGGTAGTTATATGTGTGGGCATGTCACAGTGGGAGGAAGAGTATTTAGGGCGGTCACAAGATTTTGGAAGTCTATAGATTTAGCAGTGTTTATTTCAGAGGTAAGCTGGTTCAATGCAGTTTTGTAGGCTTTGAAGTGTTTTGTGGTTTTTAATTTGTGCCATTGGGCAAGGAATGCTCTTGTTTCTTAGTGTACAAGATAGACAGAGAGATCCAATATGAGAAGGTGGGATGGTGGTGGTGGACCTGGTAGAGAGCAGTGGTTGTTAAACACTGTCCTTAAAGTGTAATTTACGTTGTTGAATGAAGCAACTGAAGTAGATGTTTGATGGTATTGTGTATTTGGTGCAGGAATAATTGTAGAACTCCTCGAGTGAATTTTATTTTGGATATGAGTTGCGACAAGGAGGGTTTTGGGGCAGTGAGGATCATGATTTTCTTGTGTCAGATGGTGTGATCAAATATGGAGGGGTTGGTACTTCATGGTCTGACAGTGTTAGAGATAAGATTGAGTAGCTCACCATGAGTGTGTGTAGAAAGTGAGTGCTCAATGAGAAATTGAGTAAATACTGCCGATTGAGTTAGGTTGTTGAGATCACAGCTGAAATCACCTAGCAAGATGATATGGGTTTTGGTGATACAATGTCCAAGATGGAGTCAAGATCATCTAAGAATGAATCAATTATGCCAGGAGAGCAGTAGATTACCACAATGTAGACATCTGTCAGCTGTCATAAAATGGTATTCCTCAATGGTTGGTGGAAGATGGGTACTCCTCCAAAAAATCTGGCACCAAATATGTGAACTTCAATTCATTCCTCTACATTTGTCCCAGAATAACTAATCATATATTTTTTAAGAAAATAACATTGACTCAGAAATATTCATGTTGATTTCTATATAAAAGACATCCATATATATGATCCGAAGGGATTGAACCTTAGTCTAAAACATGGTGCCAAATGTCCTATTCAAGTCAATGGTTTCTGTTTGAGTGAAACCGGACCACGTCATTTCCTTTTTAGGTCAGTTTCGTTCATAAATATTCATAGGGCCCAACTAATCATGGGCCTGATTGGAAGAGGGTATTTACGGCACCAGATAAATATCATTACCCCTGTGTTAGGTATTTACCTGGAATGGAGAATACTTTGTATCCCAAGTAGTCGCAAGAAAAACTGGATATTACATAAGGAATTTGTGCACCAGGCATTCCCCTTCTGTAAATTCAATTCAACATTTTCCTAGGGAAAACTGCACCGTTTGCCACTCAACTTATATTTCCGATCGCTGTGCATGGATGGAAATTCAGCCCTGTGCTCAACATTGGAAAAAATGTTTTCTATAAAAGAGGCACCCGTTTTCCTACCTGTGTGGAATTTACCTAAGTCTCACAGGATTGTAATGAGAAGAAGCCAAATATGTACCACCTTCAGTTCAATTCATTTCTATCTCTTTATGTCCAAGAAATAAACTACTCTGATTTGAAAGTCATATTGCCTCGCACATTATTACATAGATTTTCTAAGACACTGCTAGCAACTACTCTTGATCCTTGTGGATTTTGTCTGAGCAAAGAAACATTTGTACAGACATTTGGTGCCTGACAAGTGAGCGACCCTCAGTTCAATGCATTCATGTGGAGTTCTTTCTGAATAAGTAAATAAGAGTTACTTTTTTGTAATTCTTATTTTCCATAATGGGTATTTTTTTTTAATTCATAACGTTAATGTTTCTGTTCATGTCCTTGATTCTGTAATTTTTTTTAAAAATATCGAAATTTCAAAATCAGAAACAATTTATAGAAGAACACAAGTATAAAGCAGGCAAGAAATTCTTTCATTTTTTAAACTTGTCCATTCACCGAATAAGGTACATTATTTTAAAAACGCCAGTTTGCAAAATAAAGCAGTAGGCAGTAGAAAAACACAAGGAAGGAAACGTTTTTCTCAGCATCAGATGCAACCAAACTAAAAACTAACCCCATTCCTTTATATATTTTAGAGATGGGAACTCTTCCATAAATGACAGCAGGACCAGGGAGGCAGCTAGTTTTCAGAGGTCAGATTGAGTAAGATTCTGCAGAGGCCCCTATACATCTATGGTCCTGTTCCCACAGAGGGAAGTGAGATGCTTTCGAATGAAAAGAAACCTCATGATGGAAAACTAGGTTACCAGTAAATATTTTTATCTTCTGAATCACAGATGTTTCTCTGATATCCATAAATAATTGATAAAGTAGCAAGCTAAACCCACATTAAAGTGGAGGTTTAGCAACAGCGCAAGAACCATTATACAAACAAGTTATGGAGGGAAGGTTGTCTCACCAGAGTGTCTGATCTCAAGTCAGGATCAATGCAGTCATACATAGAAAAGATATAAAATGATCTCCAAGTGTGAGTAATGCAAGTGTCTAGAATGGGAAGATTTGCCATCATAGCAAATATGGTGGCTTTCCCCCTATTGAAAGAAGCATTAGGCTTACACAGTAGATGCCTATTAGCCGTCTTCTGATAAAATTTCGAACACTTTTTGGAAGCAATTTTTGACGATGGTCCTGAATAAATGTATCTAAGTAGAGCATTTGTGGTAATTGGTAACTGCATTCAAGCTGCTTGCTTCTCCACATGCAGTACCTCTTCCACTTGAAGGCATAACATTATCTGTTAGAAGGGTGTTTGGTTTCCTTGGAAGGTGTTGCAGTCATCTGGAAAATTCAGCTGTCCAAACTGTAGGGGCTCAAGAGCCAGGCAGTCAACCTCATTGATGGAAGAATCTTGCTTGCTATCCTGGAAAGAAGGTCAAGCCTGTATAGAAACCCCCTATATAGATGAATGGATAGCTACTGAAGATTTGGATAGCTGCACTGATAGGGCCAGTAGGAAGCCTTGAAAATAATTTTTGGCAGGCTTAAATTAGAGGCAAAGTGTCTATACAGTGCACAAACCATAATAAAGTGGAAACGCAACACAAGTAAAATCCCACAACAATTTAGAAAAATAGTGTAAAATGTAAAAGTATTTGACACCAAACAAACAAAAATCCAATTAGAAGGACCAGAGATATGCAATTTCAAAGATTTAAGGTAAATATAGAACCTAAAAGCACAAAGCACCACTCGCGGCTATCTGGTCGTGCAAGACCGGGTGAAAGTCACAAGTTCAGGCTGACTTGAACTTACCTTCTAAAGGCTAGCATGAAGAGTTCCATTCGTGGTGGAGGATGCTGTGAGGAGAAGGGAAGGTCATTGATCTAGCACAAAGAGCTAGCTAGGTGTCGTGGAAAGTCATTGCTGTAGTGCGAAGATCTTGTTGGGTGCCAGATATAGTCATTGATGAAGTTTCTCATTGGCGGTCACCGCGGGCTGTCGATGCCGTAGTACAAAGTGCAGGTCTCATGTAGGAGGTCATCGCTGGCGGTTACTGCAACGCAAAGATCTGGATTTACTGGAGCTTTGTGTTGTGGCACGGGGGCAAGATTGTGGCATGAACATGCCTGTTCGTGGTCGCGAAGAGCCCAAAACCTTAGGATCTCTACTTTTCTTTGAGGAGGAACTAAATTGATGCCACAACAAGGATCCGGGACCTGAGAGGCACCTCTTGGGAATCAAGAACTCACTCCAGCAGAGGCCAGCAGGACTCAGGCAGGTCGGGTACCAGGTCCAGAGCAGCAGGTAAGCTGGGTAGTTGCAGGGAGTCCTCTGGAGCATGTTATGTCCCTGTAGCTCAGAGCAGAAGGTCAGTCTGTTGACCCTTGTGGCCACTTCAGCTTAAGATGAAGGGTGCGGTCTTCCTTCTAAACAAGCAGAAATTGCTACAATGTGTTCTGTCGGCCCAACAATTGCTTAGTATCAAAGATAATGAATGAAAATCAATCACATACACATTGTAAAATAGATGGATAAGTCAAACACACCAAACAAAAAGACATAGTTGATATGTTATATTTTATATATCCATTAAATGTCTCATGGTATATATGGCTGTTACACAGTTAAATACCCGGACAAACCACGTAAGTCAAAAGGACTGATATAACATATAGTGTGAAAGTGTTACATACATACAACAAATAACCAATACAAGAATGAAGATGAAATACAGGGTATTTTTGAGAAGTCAGTCCTATTATAATCTATATAGTTCAACTGACACCCTGTTTTGTCCTTAGCATAAATTTCAGAGGCGCAGTGACTCAGGACGTGGTGTGGCTAAGCGTCGACGTTTCGACCCAGGATGTATGTGTTAATTCGAAAACATCACGGGGGGTCTTCCTCAGGACTAATATGCGTCCTGTAAACAGCCAATGCAAATAAATGCAAAAAGTACTCCTCTTGGTTCCGATGGAGTACACAGACGGACGTATTTCAGTCGGTCCTAGAATCTAGGACTGACTGCATTACGCCTGTCTGTGTACTCTATTGGAACCAAGAGAAGTACTTTTTGCATATATTGAAGTATATATATTGAAGTAATGTGTTACAAAAAGGGGTACCCCTGAACTTTCCTAAATCAGGGTATCATAAACAATGTGAGATAAACATTTAGGAAACAAATAACAGGCGAACCAAAAGCATTATACCAATGAATTATGACCAGAAAATTCAAATATCAAGACTTTTTATTAGTTTTTTTCTTTTCCTTATATAAAAAAAGGATATATTTATTTGTTAATTTTGTAAATGTTCTCTCTCTGTAATCAAAAGCAAAAAACAAAACATGCAAGATTCATGATATGGAAATACTTGTGTGGTTCCACATGTATGAGACTGATACAATATGCAGGAGGTCTATGTGTGATTCAAACACGCATACTCTTTCATTCATGACCTACTCAAAAACTGTTTTATGCATAATAGACTCAATATAATTAATAGCATGGGTTTATATACCACACAAAAAATGAATTTACAGAGAGAGAAAAGAATCACAATGTCAAAAAACACAAATATGACAATTAAAATTGTAAAAGACGAAAAACATGGCTAACATAGTTCATGTCTACGCGCGTTTCGGCTATGTGCCTTCATCAGGTAGCCATGATAGTCTGAATGAATCTGAAAAGAAAACCGTAAATAAGACAAAAATGCTGGTCATACAATGATGAAAGACGGTCCTGCTAAAATATAGTTTAATACTATAAAGGTATAGTGATGGAATAACTGCTAAAAAATGTCACAGGTGAAAACACCCTGAAAAATGTGATATAGCAATAAAGGATGGAAAAAATAATAGAAAAAATAAAACAATTGAAAAATCAGCAAGAAAGATAAGATCTGATAGTAGCATACTAGTGCTAATATTCCTCCGTGCAGTTAAGTGCCCTAGAATGAAGTGAAGAAAAGAAAAGAGAAGAAAAGAAAAGAAAAGAACCCAGATAAAAATAGCCAATCCTGGTTATCAGATGTAGCAAAGTACACAGACATTAGGAGTCTTTTAAATAATAGTTTGATTTACCTTCATAAAATGAATACATCATTTCCACCAATGTTCACTAATGTGGCATGTTTTTTGGGGGATGAACAACTGATTGGTGTTATTTTGTTTGTTTTAAATTATGAACAATATGATTTTCAAGGTCTGATGTGAGGGAAACAAATGATTGCTGTCAAACCTTGCCCTCTCTTCAGGGCCATTTTTGTTGTTGACTTTTAGGACTCTGTGCACTTTACTGCTGTTAACCAGTTCTAAAGTGCTTGCACTCTTGCCCTCAAACATGGTAAAATTGGCTTACACATAATTGGCACATTTAATTTACTTGTAAATTCCAAGTAAAGTGGTACTGCATGTGCCCAGGGCCTGTGAATTTAATGCTGCTAGTGGGCCTGCAGCATTCATTGAGTCACCCACTACAGTAGCTCTTTAATACGTTCCATTCCTACCACTGCAGCCTGTAGTGCAGTTTTAAACTGTCATTTCACCTGCAAAATAAACCTTTTACCAGGCCTAGACTCTGGTTTTTAAGATAGATAAATATAAGCCACCCCTAGGGTAGTCACTAAAGGCTCATAGGGCTGGGTGCATTGTATTTGAAAAGTAGGCTATGTGTGTTTAAGTTGTACATGTCCCGGCAGTGAAAAACTACCAAAGTAGTTGTTCACTACTGCAAGGACTAGCTCTCCCGTTGGCTAACAGTAGGTTAACTTATTGCATTCAATAAGTGCTAACTTTGGATTGGGAGTAGACAAGGATACGCTGATTAGACTCAAATGAATTAAATTGTAAAATCCTCTTTAGTGGTAAAGCCAGATTTTAAGTCACAATTCTGAAAATGACAGAAAGTTGGCATTTTCTTGTTCTAACCATGTGTGCCTTCTGCCAGTATCCTGAGTCACATTACTGTAAACGACTCTCCTGCTGGTATCTGTGTATTCCGGTCAGACAGTGACATAAAATGGGTTCAGGTGCGGGCTGGATGGGGGCGGAGCTGGTCCCTGCCCCACTTACAATTCAAAGGGGCTTGCGTCCAGCACATACAAAAAAACTTGACACTAGCCTTTTGTGACCCCAGAATTCTTGTAGCCTTAGCAGGGGAAGGGAAGAACTTTACAGAACCAGATGTGGGGGTAGTATAGGAAATCTCCCACTTCAAAGGCTGGCACTAGCTGTAAATAGTGAACCCTGAGAACCAGTCCTCAGTACACTCCTGGACCTGTGGACATTACAGAAGAAGAACTACTTTGTTCCCCAGAGGACTGTCCTGCTGCTTGAGGCCTGATGTGTTATCCAGGGGACTGAGCTGCTGCTATCAGAGGACTGCCCTGCTGCCTGAGGCCTACCTTGCTCCCGAGAGGATTGCCCTGCTGCTTGGACCTGCCTTGCCCTCTGAGAAGAAAGGCTGGACCTGCTCCCTTCATCCCAAGTAACCTGAGTGACTTCCAGGGTCAATTGGCTGACCTTTTCCGACCTACAGGGACACAACAAGCTCAAAAGGCCACTCTGCAACTGTCCAGCTGACCTGCTGGACATACCTGGAACTGCAACTGGACCTGCTGAGCCATGCTGGCCTCTGCTGGAGTGAGATTCTGATCCCCAAGAGGTGCCTCCCCAGGTCCTGGACCCATGGCTTGCATCAGTTGAGCTCCTCCTGTGAAAAAAGGAGAAATGCTGGAAATTTGGGCTCTTAGCGTCCATGAACGGGCATGTTCGTATTGAGATTCTGCTGCTCACGACGACCGCCAACGCAAAGCTTTGGTAAACCTGACTTTTCATGCAACAGTGACCACCAGTAATGCTCTCTCTGCTCTTCGCAGCCTCCTTCATGGTAAACTGGACTTTTTGCACTGGAGTTTGAGAAGGTAACTTTTTCAGCAGGACTAACGTCCAGCCTGCATTCCATCGCAGTCGGCCTGAACTTATAACTTTCCCCCGATCTAGCATGACCAGATGATCACATGTGGTGCTTTAAGGCGCTATACTTACCTTAAACTTTGAAATTCAATTTCTCCTGGTATACTGGTTGGAAGTTTATCGTTTTGGTCTCTTTTTATGTATTAATACTTACTCTACATTTCTAAATTGGTTAGTGATTTTTCAGGTGTTGTATTATCACTTTATTACTGATTGTGTGCTGCATAAATTCTTTACACTGTCCTATAAATGAAGCCTGACTACGTTTGTGCCAGACTACCGGAGGGTTAAGCACAGGTTACTTTAGACACTTTGTGGTTCACCCTGACAAGGACTGTTGTTGTTGCCTGAGTGGGGCTTCCACCCCTCTCAACCAATAGCCCAATTTCTTACAGTTGCCCTATGAAAACTTTTCAGAGGTATTCCAGCCAATCATTCAATGTGATTTTCGGAATATTGCGAATATTTATCCAATCATGGCTTTTTGCTTAGAACTTGACAAGGCTCCAAATCAACAAAGGCATCAAATGGAGGTAAACATTTTATGCCAGCCAAACTTGTGTACTATTGCCTGTGGGATTTCCATGTCAAAGCTAATAACCACTATTGTGGGTCAAAAACTTTTTAAAACTAAATTGGCAGATTGAAAGTCTCTAGTTTGTACTGTGTCTTCCAAAGTATGGTGGGCATTAGTAAAGGGGCAAAGTTATTATTAATGCAAAAATGGGTTTGTTGGTTGGCTCTTATGCATATTTATATGTATGCAAACCACAGCACTGACTTTCCAAATGTATACTAGACTTGGGTCTTCAGCGCAGGCTTCCAAAAAGGATGCCATTTAAGCATGGCATTAGAAAAACTCCATTTATTTTAGAATAAGGTGCATTGTGCTGGTGCAAGGCAAATAGAGATTAAAGCACCTGATATGTTTCTACCGGATCCCGAACCTTTCCCAAAAGAAAAACTACAGGTGCCACATTGAAGGAGGGACTTAAATAGGGCAGGCATACACTTTCCTTAAAGGTATAAATAGATATTTATATAACATCAAAGAGAGTGAGATTTCAATAATTAAGGATATTCATTATAGAAATCATATAATAATCATAACATATTGGTTATTAAACTCTTGCCCTAATTAAAAAGTCTAATATATGTGATTATTCTAAATCCTCCTACATGATGGTAGTGTCATTATCATCACCAAAGAAAACAATACTGTTGAGTACTGTGTTGAAGCTAAGATAACAGAAGGGGAAGCAAAGGATAAAAAATCCCGGCCTAATGATCCATTCTTATGTTAATTTAAACATTGGAATATCTTACTTAGAAGAACGTTTAAGTACCAAATATGTACTCTGAGCATACCTGCTACCTTAACCCCTTGCATGCTTCGGACGGCCCCCGGCCGTCATACGTCACGGTGGGCGTGTGCGGAGGACGGCCGGGGGCCGTCCAAATCCCGCCCACTATTTAAATCGCCTGCACAGCGCGAAAATGTGCGCAGCACGCAAGGGGTTAATCTGAGAAGGATCACTGTCATGTTTTTCAGCATAATGGTTAGTAACAGGATAATTTACAGTTATGATACATACATTTTCCCAAAACATTGCTCTTCCGCCTCAGCTTATTCCTGAAAGATGTTCTGTCAAGCAGGGGCTGAGAAAAAGGGGGACCCCAAAATGCATTTTACCCATTCTTTTTTCCATAGAAACTTTAGACGCAGCTACAGCCCATATGAGTGGATTTACACCAACTTTGGCAGAAAACTAGATCTTGGTCCAGAAAGTGTGCTTTTTGTGATTTGGTGTAAATCTGTTCAGTTGTTTTTGATCAACTAAGGCTCAAACAAATTGCATATTTCACTCCGCGGAGTATCCATGGACCCGACAGTTCTCAGGCTGAGTTCTGATTGGCTGCCCCACATCAACAACAATGTGGCCATAGCCATCTTAGGACTCAGGACTCAGTCCAGAGTTCTAGAAAAAAGGTTACAAAAATTAAAGGGCAGGGTAGGGATACCCTGACCTCCTAGTCCTAGCTGGGCCAAAAACATATTTTATTTTAATTTTGCTGCAAATCCGCAGAGGATGCCCAAATCTGCAGCAAAAGTTATAAAAACAAAAGTGCGGGTCCAGTGCTGCAAAAATATAAAAACACTGCAAATTTTATTTTATTTATTTATTTGCAGAGTTTTATATAGCGCTGGCTAGACCCGGAGGTATCAGAGCGCTTAGATGAGGAATCAGCGAGTTACAGGTTACAAGATTACATCAGTTACAGGAGCCAAGTATAAACATTGGAGAAAAACAGTGATTACACAAAGACATGAGTTATTAGCGCATAGCATAGCCAGGACACATGTCTAAATGGGGAATGGAAGGTAGAGGGGGAATGGTAAAAAGGGGTAGGGAAAACACAACGGGGAGATGAGGAAAGACAATGTCCAATGTCCGGCTGGGTAGGTGACGGCCGTAGGGGTGAACCCGAGCCAGACTCCTCTATAGCTGCCTAAACAGCTCCACCGGGCATCGGCCATGTTGCTCGAGCTCCGTGGTAAGTACAACATTCAAGTTATCCGCCCGGAGGGCATCGTCATTGTTCCATCGGCAGCACCAGTCCTGGTGTTACAGGGAAGTGCCGCCCGCCTCACCCTCCAGCTCGTCCCCAGGAGGGCCGCGCACGCTAGCATAGTTCATTTGATCCAGACAGGGGAATTCTCCGCCGCCAGTTAGATGCGGTCTCTGCCCACCCCCAGGGGATCTTGGGCCCCACAGATCTCCAGCGGTCCCCTCTTTGTGGTGTTGCGAATGTGCCTGCATGAATGAACCTGCAAATGTCCATGGTGCAGGGGGGTGGCGCAATATGATATTTAGGGGGGTTTGCAGCTCACTCCCAGAGCCTCTTAAGGCCCAGGGGACCCCATACCCCAGAGCTGACTCACTGACTGTGTCCCGGTGTGTCCACCCCTAGGACACAGTAATTTCCCTGTCCATAGGAGTGTGGGCAGGGAAATCAAACATGCTCCCACCCGGCAGGAACTTTGAAAATGCTCCCGCTGGGTGGGAGCAGACTTTCCTGTGTGCATGGGGCATATGGCAAGCCTGTGGGGTCGTGGGGGACCTGGTGCTCCCCCCGTGGTTGCCAACGGTGTGTGCTGTGGGTGCCCCACCTGGGCACCAGGGCATCCACGTAAGGCCTCAAGGGATGGGTTTCCCAGGGCCGTAAAGGCTCGAGTAAGGGACAGTGTGCCCCTTCCCATTACTTTTAAAAGAAAGACCCGATGGGATGGGGTCCCTTGTGCCTGTTGTGGCTCAGGAGAGGGGGTGCATCTCCCTCCTCTTAATAAAAAAATGCTGCCCTGCTCGATGGGGTCCCTGGGACTCGTTGTGGCTCAGGGAGGGGTGCTGCACACCCCCTCCCCTTAATAAAAAATATTGCCCCGGCAGATGGGGTCCCTGGGGCCAACAAAGGCACGGAGATGGGGGCCTTGCTCCCTCCTACCCTTATAAAAAATACCATATGGGTGTCCTGGGTAGGAACTGGGACACGCAAAATACATTTCTTTTCCAAATTAATGATAAATGAGCAGCAGGAGCCGCTCATTTATTATTCACTGATCTTTGTAGGAGCCCCACATAGTCCACTAGGGCATTTTAATACACAACATTTTATGCATGTGGTACCCCTAGAAGAGGCAGGGCACCACCAAGCATTTATGATGTCATCAGTGATGTCACTGACCATGTCATGAGTGATGTAATATGTGAGGTCATAAGCAGTGCATTGCGGGTCCATAATTTATAGTTATCTCAGGTAACTATAACTGCTGAGTTTCACTGGTTTTCTATGAGGGAAATCTGAGCCTAACTATAACGTCCCTGTAACCTTTGTTTTTTTCAGTGAATTTCCAATGTTTTTTTAATTCTATTTCCTAACTATAACAACCCTCCGGAGTAAAGGGGACTTCATCCCCCAACCAGCAGTGTGCCAGGAGTCACGTTTGCAGAGTGGTGGAGAAAGGGGGCATGGTCTCCGACAACCTCTCAGCAATCCAGCTGTGTGGGATTTACTGGAGGTAACAGGAGGGGTAGTTGGCCCCCAAGGACCCTCTGGAGCCAAGGGGACTTCATCCCCCAACCAGCTGTGCACCAGGAGGTGCGTTTGCAGAGTGGTGGAGAAATGGGGCGTGGCCTCCGAAGACCTCTCAGCAATCCCGCTGTGTGGGACTTACTAGAGGTAACAGGAGGGCTTGTTGGCCCTCAAGGGTCCTCTGTAGCCAAGGGGATTTCATCCCCCAACCAGCAATGTACCGGAGGCGTGTTTGCAGAGTGGTGGAGAAAGGGGGCACGGCCTCTGGCTACTTGCCAGTCATTTTTATTTTTTAGGCGAGGTGAGCCGCGTCGCCCCACCATGAGGATTTCAGACCCAGGGACCTCATCCCCCGGGGCCCGGCCTTTTATTTTTAATTACATTAAAGGGAGGGAGGCCGAACAGCCCCCTTCCCAGGCCAATTTCAGCCCCGGAACCCCATCTATCGGGCCCAGCCTTTGCATTTTTTATTTTTGTAATAAAAGAATAAGGGGAGGGGGGCTGCGCGGCTCCCATCCCGGGCCGATTTCGACCCCGGGGACCCCATCCCCCAGGGCCCGGCCTCTAGTGTGAGTGCCCTGGTCCCACCCGGAGCACCCACTTAGCATTGTTGGGGACCACGGGGGGAGCCTCATGGCCCCGAGGTCCCTGCCAGCTCCCCACCTCCTGTGGGAGCTGGCATTGCTTTGACAAAGAGGGAGCTGCTAAATGCAGCTCCCTTAGCAGCTCCCTTTCTGTCAAAGCAATTGTGCTCCGCTTTGAGCAAGCAAGAGCAAAATGCTCTCACTTGCTCAAAGCAGAGCACAGTTTGCTATGGCTTGGCGGGAGTGGTAATGTTCCCGCCAAGCCATAGCAAACAGCTATGTCCTGGGGGTGGGCACTCCGGGACAAAGCAGGTGCCAGCTCTGGAGTCGAGCTATCCTGGCTGGTGAGGGGTGAAACCCCGAAACCGGTCCTAGGATGCTTGGTTCCAGTCCAGGGAGGACCTGGCCTGGCAGTTTGGGCTGGACTGTTTTCATTGGGCACAGGGTCAAGACTGATTTGCATATGGCTGGGTTCAAACTGGAATGGCATGGTGAGCAAAAAAACGATGGATTTAGGCCCAGATCTCTGTACTGGGGTGAATGTATGACATTGTTCTGCATTCTGTCGATCAATTATTCTTCTTGCACAGCTCTGGGGGGTGGCATTCCCCAGGGCCATCTTTGGCTCCAGGAGGGGCCGCGCGGCCCCCTCCAATCTTTACTTTAGACCCCGGGAGGAGGTGGTCCCCGAGGCCGGCTCCCTCTATGTCCCAGGGTGCCCACCTTCAGGACACGTTCAGAAGGCCATTAGTAGCGTGTGATCTTTATGATCTATAAAGACTGCTCACCTGTGAACAAGGCTATTGAAAGCTGAAATGCATCAGAGCGAGCTGCCGCACATGTCGATATTGCCAAATAAAGTGCCCCTGGTGGTCGTGTAAGCTGGTGTACGGCTTTTCCTTTGTGCAATATATATATATATATATATATATATATATATATATATATCAATACATGTCTGTGTAGATTGATATGTATATATATATAATGTATATATATATATGCAATTATGTAATTGTTATAGTTTATATGATAGTTTTATATATATATATATATATATTTATAGAGTTATATATATAGTGATATATTATTATAGTATTTTTTCAATTTAATAAACTTATTTTAAAATTAAAATTAAAGTGTTCAACTTTTGGTAAAAATATAACATTAATCAACTTATTTTTACATATAACATTCAATTTGGTGGAGGTGACTCCTTGCACCGATCGTTCCGGAGACATGACTTTTAACAGGGATGTTATTTCACCTAAGCATCACGCTGGTAATTATAAATCTCCGTGACTGTGTTCCATCTGGATGTTACTATTATGAAATGCGTCAGAAAGGGGAAGCAAGCATTTTTTGATCTATGCCAAAAAAAATGAGAACTTTCAAAGACACTAGTACTCACCTGATTTTTTCTGATGCATTTTGGGAGATGTATGCTTATTCAGTCATGTGACCAATGACCTTTTTAAAACTGCTTGCACGTACGCACTTTGCATACTGCTTCCTCCCGTGATCAAGGCAGAGCGCCGAAACATGTAGGGCTATGGGAAGCATTGGTGCAGCTGTGTCCTTGATTAAAAGGCTGCTGACTCCGGAAACGGGCCTCTGTGTTTCTGTTCACATGTAGTGATTTGGCGGGCCTCTCCGTGCCCGCTGTTGAGAGGCCGCCCTGAAGGGTCGGGGGCTCCTTGAACGGAGGTTTCTGTTTGGAGATATATATATATATATATATATATATATATATATATATATATATATATATATATCTCAATACATGTCTGTGTAGATTGATATGTATATATATATAATGTATATATATATATATGCAATTATGTAATTGTTATATTTTATATGATAGTTATATATATATATATATATATATTTATAGAGTTATATATATATAGTTATATATTATTATAGTATTTTTTCAATTTAATAAACTTATTTTAAAATTAAAATTAAAGTGTTCAGCTTTTGGTAAAAATATAAAATTAATCAACTTATTTTTACATATAACATTCAATAAAATATAACATGTATTAAATAAAAATATTACAAAGGATGAGAATGTTTTTATATATTTTTTTACAATGTTATTTGGAATTTAATTAAATATACTTTAATTCATTCATTCATTCATTAATACACATTTAAATTAATGAGGTAATGTTTCATTTTATTAGTTCTAGGTTTGTAATAAATATTTTAATATTATATTTTACAATTAAATATTTTAAATGTTTTTTAAAGAATAATCAACTTTAATATTTCTCCTAAATACTTTCCCATGGGAAGATCCCCGCCACTGTGGCAGAGATCTCCACCTATGTGTGAAACGTTACTAGTAGTAACTTTACACTTGTAAATTCAGTCTTAGATTCCTCCACTCCCTGAACTGAGGTGATGGAGACATGTATGTCTACACCTAGGTGTAAATCTGCACTTGGAAATGGTGAATCACAAAAGGGTGTAGACTTACACCTAGGTGTAGTAGTAAATCTTTACCTTTGTGAATCAGTCCCAAGTGTGTACTTTACCATGATGATTTCTGAAATAAAAATATATTTCTTTGCTGAAGTTTGCAATATACTGGTGCTCGCCATGGACGTCATTTAGGAGCTGCAACCTCCTATTTAGTCTTTGGTAACCCTGAGATGCCCTATTTCTATTCTCAGGGGTCATGAACACAATAAACGAAACAATAGGCTAATCCTTCAGCAGTGAACTGGAGGCTTTTGAGGAGCTAAGGATGAGTAAATAGGTCACTCAAGTGATATCATTGAAGGTCAAGGGGTGTCTGATATCATTTAAACTACCCCTTACATTTCAGTGAATTGAGTCCATGGTGCTTGCTGACAACCCTCAAAAGCAGCAACATATCTAAAGGGTTTCTGCAATATTCATGAGTTGAATTTACATAGATTTGATCTTAATGAAAGCTCATTTGCATATTCATTGATTTTACTGAAAAATAGACTTGGTGTTGGCCTCAAAGACCATCAGTGAGCATCCACTCCGCAGACCAGTCAGTTGCTTAAATAACCTAAAAATGCTTTCTTATCTTATACAGAGAATGAAGAAATGTATTCAACACGAGACACAGCATTACAGACGTCAACATTTGCATCCAAGGAAGGAGACAGCACTGAATCTGAGGTCCTGAAGAGGATCTTGTTGGAGATGCTAAAAATAAGGCAGATGATAAACACCACTAAGAAAGAAGAGAGAAAATCTGAATGGTTTATGGTTGCTTTTGTTTTGGACAGGTTCTTCTTGGTACTGTATGTGCTTACAGTTTTGACTATGCTATGTGTTGTTCTTATTGTATGGTCAGGATAAAACAGCTGCTCAGTATCATGTATGTATCAGTGTGAAGGAAACTATGTAATCAGAAAAAAACAAAGTTACCAGATTGCATCCTGCATGTATGGACAGCCAGAATACAAGTGCCCACAGTGCATCCTCAGCCACATTATAATACATCTTTAATGCATGGTGAATAAATCGAAAGATTAAGTGATCAGTGTATTTCTCTATACACATATCATATGTTGGCAAAGGCTGGATCTGGGTATTTCAACGCCAAATGTTTTGCAAATACATGTAATATCTATTGGTATACTGAAATGAAGATGTGAAATCTAGGTGGATACTTTTTTTCCTAGCTCTGATTTCTTAAAACCTACCCATATGCTTGTTCATAATGTGATATAACAAAGCCTTTGCTTTATGATCACCCCTTCTTAGAGGGTCATGGTCCCAGGATTTTAAATAGGTTTTCTTGCACATTTTTCAAATTTCTCTACTTTTCTTTGCTAGCATGATGTTAAGAATAGCACACTACCAAACAGGTTAAGACTTTATTAGTAGTAGGATAGAAGTGGCCAGAGCAGGCACACAAAAATTTCAGAAGCCTACAAATCCAGCCACAAAGTTGAAAATACATCTAGATTACCAAGTATCAGCTTCATTGCGAGACAGAGGCTACAGAGACCAGAGCCAAAAATATATTTGAACCAAATATCTCAAATTTTGGCAACCAGTCTGACTAATATATATTACAACATCAGGAAGCGGGAACCAAATGATGATTAGATTAACCATGAAAAGCTTAAGGAGTCTCCTACTTACAGTTGATCATTAATCACAGACCATTGTTCGACTCTTCCCAATCTTGATGCTCTTTCCTTTTCCAGGGTACGCTTACATGCTTTATGCAGCATTCTTAAATTCAGATTCACTCACAAATTTGTGTTATTCTCCTGTTTTTGAGTATATCTTTAGTGATATTTCTTCTTTTCCTTTGGTTGAAATATCCTTCTTATTCCTCTAAAGCTTTTCTATTAGAAGTATCACATACAACAATTATTGTCCCTTTTAGTTTTGTTCTCTGGAACCTGAGTATGTGCAATTGCATCTGAGAGCCAATCATAAAATTTTACAGTCCAAACTGCACTTCCCTATTTTGTGTCTTAATGCATCCACTACATAGAGATCCTACAAACTGAGCAGTTTAATTTTATCTCCTTCTATAGGCAATGTTTCGCAATTCTGATTCGGAATAGATCATTTTTGTACAACACCAAAGGTAGAGAAGACCTCACCAACTCGCTTTTTATGAGTTGTCTCACTCCCGCTCTACCATTTTCTTTGGCTTTAAGCAGCTTGCAAACATGGTTTCAGAGGATGATGATCACAGCTTACACAGGGATGCAACTTTTTGCAATAAAAAGTTCTTTAATCTGGGGGAATGTGACAACATTGTCCAATATCAGATTCTTTATGAAAGATATGGAGTTATTGAGGTTGTCATGTTGAGAATTGTAAACAGCTTAAATAGGGATATGACTTTTTTTACTCAATAATTTACTTGTCAGGGGGAATGTGGCAATGTTATCCGATATCAGAATCTTTACAACAGGTTTGGCGATGAGCATTGCTGTTATCTACTTTTGAGTTGATAATGTAAGTCAGCATACATTTAAATGTTTAACTGGATAAACATGTAAATCATTGTGTAGAATACCTTCCAGAACTGACCTACAATTAACAGTGTGAAGATGCCTTGGGTACTAAATTTTCCAGATTCCAAAAATGCATTGTCATCATGAAATTTACTCAAGTGTGAATCAGACTTAGGCCCACAATAAAGTCCTGTGGTTACTGTAAACAATGAATGTCATTGAGTGTATGTTTCTGCATGAGAGATCTACTCTTCACAGAAGGAAAAGAACACTGCTTCGGTAGAGAGCTGGTAACCAATTTGATAAGTAAGACAAGGAAGTGTGCCCCCCGAGTGGGAGACCGGGTAAGCCCAATTAACATTGTAATACGTAATTATTCAGTATACACCATGGGCTACATCACAAGTTTTTTCAGTAATTCCAAAGGTGTTAGTGCTAAAGTTACTGGTCTCATTGGAATTCCGAGGCCTGAGAATTTCTCACTTTCAGCAGCTGAACTCCCTGGATGAAATTCTGGAGAGAAATTAGTTATTAGCGGGGGAAATCAGAGCCAGAATTAGCAATTTCCACAGTCCTAATAAGGCTGTCAGGGCCCGTCATGAAATCCCTTTTAAATCTGTTCCCCAGAGTAACTTGTACCACCAGTTTTGGTAACTCTGGGTAGGCAGATTTAATGGGTCCTGCACAGTGGCACTCATAGCTAGAAAACTAGCTCACCATATTTTGCGACTACCATAAAAGCATCCCTAACAACAATGGGCAGACCAGCTTTGTACCATTATTTTACTGTTTAGGCACCAAACAGCATGTGGGATTGAGGAAATGTTAATTAGAGAGAGGTAAGACTCAGTTGTTACAGTGTCATATAGGTGCCTCAGCTTAAGGCAGTATCTTCATAAGTATCTCTAGGTAGTGTTTTTACTTTATTTTTTATTTAAATACGCATCGTGATGAGTGATTTATTTCCAACAACAAAGCTGCAACTAGCTACATGGTGGTATTTAAGAGGATGGCAGAATGAAGAATTCATTTAGATATAAACAAACATGGTTAATGGAATGGCACAAAGGCAATGTATAAGTTATATTTCCCAATGTACCTCTTTTACTTTTTCTATACTCCTGCTGATCAGAATTTGATTTGATTTCATTCGAGTAATCAAGAGGAGAAAGTGATCCAACACAGAGGAAATTCAGGTGTAAGGAAAATATGATTGTTGTAATTGTATAGGAACAAATAGTTTATTGTTTCGGTAACGTCATAAGACTGAAAAAATACATGTAATCCAAAAAGTCTTCCACGGTATGTTAAGCATTTGTAAACAACAACGACAAAAAAAGAAAAGCCCTAGATAACCAATTTCAATAGGCTTTTTTCTTTCAGGGGAAGGCTTTAAGGATGTCATAGCCAACCCATTTAGTGCAGGGTATATGGTGGGTTCATTAATGTATTCATGTTATGTAATCCTTCTGCTTTTACCTTCCACTACCATATTCCGCATGTTATCTCCTTTCCCTTGCTCCTCTCACTTCTCTCTTGCACCTCCCTCTGCATTTTTGTTTAATTTCTGCACATTTTACAGCCATTCCACTCTCTCTTGCTCTTTTAGTGAACGCCTTTCTCCCCTCTACTTTTCTTTTGCACCTTTACCTCTTTTCTCCACTGTGTCACTCACTATGCCCTAGTTGTCCCTCAGGTAGCTGCTCCATATGACCCCTGAATGGTTTTCCACTAACCAGCCTAGAGCATAAGATGAGGCGCATCCCACAGCTTTGGCACAAGGTTTCCCAGCAGTCAAAACTGCATCTTGCCTTTTGGGCACTCCCTTTCTCCCTAACAACAAGACCAATTTTAAGCCATTGTTACAATTTGGTGACTTTTTGTGGTTACAAAGTCTTTGCAATTCAGTCCTAACCTGTAACATTTTTGCTATACAAGGCCAGGGCTGCCCGCTGAGCTTTGCAGTGTTCATCAGTCCTGATCTGCAGCATCGATTGGATTCCAGAACTGGTGAACAAAGACAGTTTTGCTTATACACCTCGATTCTGGTCTACATTAATCCTGGTCATTATGTTTCCATTGTTTGGACCTCACACAGCCCAGAAAAGGTTTGTTTCGAAATGGGAGAGTCGGCGTCCGACTGCAGAGACAGCGGGACGTCGATATAGCTGTGCCCAGTCATTATTTAGACTAAAGCTAGATTTTGAAAAAACTGGTGCTCAAGGACTATATCGGGAGGTTCATAAATAACAGAATCAACCTGCATGAACCTCTTTGAAGCAGTGGTTGCTAATTAGTAGCCCTCTCTCCGATTTCGAATAGACAAATTTTAATGGATCCAATTACAACTTGAAATTGTTTGCGTAACTAGCTAAGGGTCATTAAACACTTGAATCTACCGTCCTGAAGATGGTCTAACTGATGTCTTCACCATATAGACCAAAACATCGACAATCATACCTATTTTTGCTTTGAAATATTTTTCTTAAGGATCTGTTTTCTGTTTGATCAGTTACATCTTCCTGTTTTATATATATTGTTTGAAATAGGTGTCCACATTAGTGACAATGAGGTGTTTGTAACATCAAATCATCTGTAATCCTCAGTTGCTATGTGCTGTTTTATGCAGCCATATGTATTAGTCTTTTGTACCCTCTGAAAAGTTTTTTCATTATAAATTCACATTTTGAAACATTTACACCAGTGTAAGACCATTTGTAGCAGATTTGTTCTAAGAGAAATTAGTTAATTCAATTTTTAAATAACTAAATGTAAGCTACTAGATAGAGCTTGCCACCATTGTTTGCATATCGAATGTCAAATTGTGTGTAAATAAGAAAATCCCTTGTAGGCATATTTACCTGCTAATACATTAATTACCCAAGCCTCCAAGGGTATATTGGGTCTCCCACTTTTTCTTGTACTAAGAGATGAGAAGAGCAGCTCCTGGACAGAAAAGAGTGACCAGTTTGTCTGTGCAGTACAAGCCGAGAGTCCTGTCACCAAGGGCTGAAACTTGAATGCGAGGGATGGGTCAGGTCTTTAAGACGCTCCTCAACCTATTTTAGGTGCTGCATCAGGTCAAATCTTTAAATAGACTATTTGACTATTTCTTTACTGAAATACAAAGAACAGCTATTGCCTTATTTTTCTTTGCTGTAAGACATGACATTATTTTGCGTTTTATATGATGCCTCTTTCTGCAGGAATTATTAATATTTTCAAATGATACATTCATTCACATTGGACAAAATGAGACAGACAACGATAACTCAGCACTCGAAGAAAAGAAATCAAAGTGGGTCTCCCTCACCCATTAAATCTAAAGTAATGGAAGCTGCTAATCCCTAATTGAGCACAATATTGGAGGAAAGCTACGTGGTTCGTACAAACACTGATGCTATTAGTGACAATATTAAAAACATTTAGAGAGACATAGCTGCGCTGTTTAGACCCCCCATCATACTGCGGCATGTAATAGCAAATATTGCAGGACACATTTGGGAATTTGGGGGCATTTTTGAAGCACCTTATTCTGCATAAAATAATGCCCTCCTGGGCCTGCAGCGTGCCCCATTGGCGGCAGGCCCTAGATTTCAGTCTCTTCCTGATGGTTAAGGAATCACTGTATAACGCCAGCCGTGGGGCCTCCTCTTTCAACACATGCGTGGGTATCAGGTCCTACTGATTTTATACTATATGCTTTACGTGCGCAGCATCTTACCAAAGTAACTGTTTTTAAAGTGAAAAAAACTTCTAAGTTGCATATTCAAAATCATAATTAAAAATACGAATATAAAAGAAATACAAAATGTCCGAGGTCAGCTCTCTACAGACATAATGCACTCGCGCCCCCTCCTAGTCATTTCATTAACTGGTGCATCCGTTATTAATCTACAGAGAAAGCAGTGGACCTTCCGAAATTAGAAAGGAGCGGTACATTACGTGACCTAATTAATCTGCTACAGATTTACATAAGGATACTAGTGCCTACAGCCAAGCACTGGAGAACAAATAAGCGAATATTGAGCTTAGTCGCCTTAATAGTATGTGTAACATTTACAAAGATTATGGTCTCCCTTTTGCTCTAAACATAATTGACTCTGAAAAAGTTGTCACTTTTCACAGACAAATCTCCCTTCCTGTTGCCTCCAGTCCCGCCTCTTCTACCTCAACAACCATGCACTCAGCTCAGTCTCCAATAAAGATCATAAATAGTTTATTTATCCTCCATCTCACTTTCCTATTAATGCCCCCTGGGCCCGCCGCATCGCCACATTCTCCAAAACTTTTGTGAGCGTGGCTTTTATCAAAACTGCTGATTTCATTTTTTTTTCAAATTGCGAAATCCTTGAGGGTCTGATTGTTAATAAATGTTTCAGATAATTACATAAAAATCAAAAACTGTTATTGACCAGATGCTTCCAGTCACTGCTAAAATCCTTTCTATGAAGAAACTATTTTTGGATTTAGAGAATCGTAATAGATAATACAATTGAAGAATCTTCAATCTACTAGAAAATAGAGAAGGGCCAGACTGTAGAGTATAACTGGAGAACATGATACCTATGTTGCTGAATATACAATTTAGAGAGAAATTTAATACTGATAAAGCTCAAAGCAAACTAAGTCAAGGATCGACAAGTCATTTTCAGTCTTAAGACATACCCATCGAAATTGTATCCCTAAAAATTGAAGGTAATAATATTTATTTTCACCAAGATTTTGAGATAGAAACACTCTACTAGAAAGGAATTTGCAGCTTTAAGGCCCACGATAAGAGCTTGGAGCTAGAAATATGGCCTTTTTGCCCCTTCCACCATGAGGATCTTGAAGAACAACATCTCCATACATTTTCATCACCCAACTGATTTTATTAATTATCTGGATCAACATCACACCCTATCTATGGATACTCATTACTCAAATGATCTATGTAGAAATTGGCTGGTTGAAGCCTGGCTATGTGTTTAATGATGTATGATCCTATTTATGCATAGTTAAGTGCTTAGGTGGGTAGGAGGGCTGTCATTCTGAATGGACACTTTAGTACTTCATACTTTATGTATAGGTTCACTGTTATTAGATATTTGCCTGTCTCTCTTTTTACTATTTCAAAATGAGCTACCTTCCTCTTCTACTTTTTCTATATTTTTATGCTGGGTTCAATCCTATAATATTCACTGTTCTAGCCTTTCCTTATGTATTTTTTATTCGTAATTCATACACGGCTAAGATAGTTTCTCTAAATGCTAAAAGATTAGTGCATCCTGTTAAAAACAGAAAGTTGTTACATACTCTGGCCAGACAGAAAAGCGATATCTGTTTATTCCAAGACACAGATTTTGCTTACAAGATTTTGGCCTATATGACTATGGCGTGCGTAGGAGAAATTGTTTCCTCTTCATCTGTTGTAGTAATCTTTTTTTCTGTCTGAGAAGATTCATCTACAGATCTTAGACAACATTTAGATGGTGATGTTAGATACGTTTATGTTAAGCTTAAATGTTTTTCCTTACACTTACTTAACATACATGGCCATATAGGAGATAACCATTTACTCTGGAAAAACATGACTACAGAGGTCATTGGTCTTGATAATGTTCCTCTCATTGTAGGAGGTGATTTTAACTTGATAAATGATCCTCTATTGCACGGTTCTCCAAAGTCGGTCCATGCCAGATTTTTAGCATATCCCCATTTAGATATATGTAATTATCTTAAAAACCTGGCATGGATCCAGCTCTCCAGGACCGACTTTGGAGAACCCTGCTCTATTAGAATATATACTGTTAAATATAGACCTCCAAAATCCTCCCTGATTTGTAAGACCTTTCTTTAAAAATGCTAAATTGATGCCTCATTGGAGGCTTCATTTTCGAACACAAAGAATTTACATTCTTTTCTAGTTCTCATTTTTCTCATTCTAGAACTAATAAAAAAAGTTTGTTCCTTTATTTCAGAACCAAAAATTGGACAACTAGGCATCTCTGACCATGCTATGATATCTCTAATTCTTAAGATTGATAATTTCACAGTCTTTTCCTCTAGATGGAAAATGAATGTAGAGTCATCTTAAATGATAATAATAAATTAAAGACATTATCTTCTATTGAAAATTATTTTATTTGTAATAATGCAGAAACAATCTTGTTGGTAATGTGCTGGGATGCTTTCAAACACATATTAGAAGTACAACAATTTAAATGATGAGATTTGACAATGACCAATTGTATACTCAGTTTTAGTACTCAGATGATGTTCCTGGATAACTTTTACGAGACAAGGGTGAAAGTTTCCATTATTGGATTTCTTAAAACTTCTCATTTCAACTGTTTTGGAAACCAATTAATGGTTATACGGATATGTTACTATAATCTCATATGTGATTTTATTAAGGCCGTCTCAGTGCTCTGACGCGGGCGGAAACCTGTTTGCGAAGAGTGCAACAAATTATGCATTTCGAGAAAGCCTGACAAATGTTGATTTACATATTTCTCTGTCATCTTTCCTATGCCTGGTAAGAGAGATATGGGATGGTAGTTAGCTAAATCTGCCGTATCTAGATTAGGTTTTTTTAACAGAGCTTTCACCATAGCTGCTTTCCAGGCAGGGGGCACTATTCCTGAGGACAGAGATACATTAATTAGATCGGTCAGGATGGGGGCAATTGTGGATCCCACCTGTTTTAGTATATTAATTGGTGCAGGGTCCTTGGGTGATCCACTTTTCATCTTGGATAGCAGGGAGCAGCAGACTTCAGACGAGAGGGGGGGGAAAGCCTCAAGTGTAGGTTGCAAAGAATGAGGGTCGGGGGTCAAGTGTTTATTAGAGATATCATCTATATCTGCCATATGCGGCAGTGATTTAAGGATGTTTATGACCTTAGTGGAGAAGTATTCTGCCAGTTTATTACAGCGTAACCCGGAAAGGTCTGGAGCTATGTACGGGTCCGGGGCTTTGAGTAGCTTTTTAATAACATTGAAAGTTTCTCTGGGTGAGTTAGAGGCTGACAAAATTTTAGATTCGTAAAAGATTGCTTGGGCTTTTTTTATCTCTACTTTGTAGGCGCTGATAGCCGCCTTATACTCCAGCTTCTTACTGGGCAGAAAATCCTTCCTCCAAAGCCTTTCTTTGACCTTACAGTGCTGTTTTAAGATGCGCAACTCTGCTGAGAACCAAGGAGAGTTGTGGGGACCATTGGTCTTTTTTATCCTAGTCTTTGGGAGGACCACATCCAGAGTATCCGAAATCCAGCTCACGAAGTTATCATTAGCTTTAACTGGGCATGGATCGGATATGGGGCAGATCCGTTCCAGTTCTTGGGTCCAGTTCTCTAGAGGGAGTTTGGACCAGAGACGGCCTCGAGTCCATTTAGGTTGTATTAAGGGTTCGGGGGCGTTTGGTGACCAGGCGAGGGAGACTAAAAAATGATCCGTCCATGGGAGGGGTAAGGGCCCCTCCCCTTAGAGATCATCTAAGTTAGAAAACACCGGGTCCAGAAGGTGGCCTTTAACGTGAGTAGGGAGAGAGATTTTTTGTCGCAACTGAAATGACGCGAGGTCATGGGCCAGTTCAGATGCATTTAAGGCTTGAGGGTCATCAAAATGAAGATTGAGGTCTCCAAGCAGGGTTAAATTTGCCGCTGAGCTTGCCAAATTGACCGCTGCTTCCAGCAGTGATTTGCTTCTTAGAGTTATGTTCTTATAAATTGAGGTCCTGTTTAAATGAGTTATTTCTCTTCTCTACACTTTTCAGCAGGCAATAAAGGTCCATCGGCCATGAGTTCCACAGTAATTTGGTAGGGAGGAACTCGGCCCTTTCAGGTGCAAGTTATTGTTACATCAGTTAACTATAACTGCTGAATTTCAGTCGTTTTTTGAGTTTTAAATGGTACATTTTACTTGAAATTTTCACCGAACTTTAATGCCACTTTAAATGTTGTTTTTTTCAGTGAATTTCTGAGGTTTTTAAGATTAAGTAAGATATAATTTCCATACCTATAATGTCACTTTAAGCTTTGTTTTTCAGTGAATTTCTGAGGTTTTTAAGGTTAAGTAAGATATTATTTCCATACCTATACGTCACTTTAAGCTTTGTTTTTTTCAGTGAATTTCTGGGGTTTCGTAACGTAAAGTAAGATGTTATTACCATACCTAACTTTGTATGGCGCAGGGTTAGCCTAAGGGGCTGGCCTGCATTCAGGCCTTGCATCCAACTCCCCAACCCCCTGCAATAGGCCACCCCGATAGACATTAAAAAAAAATGATTTTCCCAATCCCGCTGGAATCTTCCAGGTGCCAGTGGGCCACAGTGGGTCTGGTGGGCCGGTGCTGGCTCCCACAGGATTCCTGCGGGATTACTGCACACCAATTGTTTAATTTGACCTGCAGGGGTAGGTCCGTCTGGAGCAACCCATAAGGTCCAGGGTGTCAGAGTATCCCGACTCTGTCACAGTGTCCTGTAATGCTGGCTGCAACATTTTTGTTCAGTTTGCATCCTGCCAGTCGGAGAGCGAGCTCCTGTGGGACTAAGGAGCATCTCACTCCCCCGGGAGAGAGTCAGCCGACAAGAAAAAAAGCCATCTCAGCCAATTGGATCTCTGTTTTATCTAATTAAGTTGTGTGCCTGCGGGACTCCTGCGAGCTTCCCATGAACCCAACTGTCCAGATATCTATAATTTTTTAACCTAAATTTCTCAAAAACTATTGAACAAATTTACCCCAAATCACAAACTACACTTTCTGGGTAATATTCTAGCTTTCTGCCAAATTTGTTGTAAGTCTGTTCAGTCATATTGGCTGTAGCGCTGTTCAAAACTCCCTATGGGAATTGCATTTCTCGGCCCTAGCTTGATCGTTCACCCCAAAGTTTCCAGGAAGGAGCTGAAGTGGATGAACATTTGTTTTTTTAAAGTTTCGTGAAGATTCATCAAATGATGCCCAAGTTATTAGCAAAACAAAAAATCAATCTCCTATGGTAACTACACAGTGAGTCCCCAAGCCTGGCCTCCATTTTTAAAATTGTTCTCTGGTACTTGGTGAGGGTGGTGGGAGGAAGTTTTCCAGTGTCCAGTCCTCGCTTGGCACAGCAGACACTTGAATGAAGCTGTCCAGCGCTCATTCCCAGGATACCTCATTGATTTGCATGTGATGTAATGTATGATGTAACACACTTATCTATAGGTCCTGAGAGGGATTCTCCAGCTCCACTCATGTCCGTTCCAGACTCAAGTCAGTGAGTAGGGCAAAGGAGGGGCTAGGGGTGGCTATCATGCAACCAACCCTTCCTTGGCCATATTCAATGGCTCAATCCACTTGTTCTAGAGGCAAGGAGGGAGAGATGTGGAAGAGAGGAGGAAAAGAGGATGAAAGGAGCAGCCAAGCTCTACCCATCCTTCTACACCATAAAATCTCCCACCCCAACAACAGAAACAGATTAACCTGGAGGTGCGCATATGAAGAGGAGGGACTAGGAACAATCCTACTTCCTCCTCTTCCAAAACCCACTTACTGATTTAGTTTCACACAGCTCCTTCCTATCCCTATGCTTGTCTATCTAAGAGAAGCATTGTGAGAGGAAGGAGAAGTGCATCCGTGCCACAGCAAGGAATCAGATGCTGTTTGGATTTCTTCTTAGGCTAAGAAAAAAACAAAATAGCATCTGGCTTTGTTCTGGGGCTCAGAGAAACAATTCTATTGCCAAGTAAGGAGCCAGACGTTCTTTGATTGTTTCTTATTTTAAGGAAAAATCCAAACGGCATCTGGCTCCTTGTTAGGACATCAACACACACTTCTTTGCCTCAGCCAAGAGTTTGGCACTGTTTGGATTTTTAAAATCCAAACAGAGTGTGGCTGTTTTCTGGGGCAAAGACATGTACGTGTATGTAGTTCATTCACATGTTGTGTTTCCTCTTTGTTTAAAAGTCCACAATGCTAAGAACCACAAATCGAGCTGTGGTTTACAATGGTTTTTCACTGTGATCCGACAATTTACCACGTGCTGATGAAAAATCTCATTAACAGAAATTAGGGGTGAATGATAGCTATGTTTTTTTCAAAGGTATCTTAGAGTCTGAGTTTAGGGATAGGGGCCATTTGTACCACTCTGAATTCTGGATTACCCATCATGCTAGGTGATTCTGAGTAGGTTTTTTCAAAAGTGTTTTCTGTGAACACTGACTTACAGAAGGAAGCCAACAACATATAGAAATGTAGTAGATAGTTGCAAATCACCTACCATTCTGCATGCCCACATTTCTTCCAATTAAATCAGCACTCCATGAGTGTGGGTGGGCCTATTGCCTGAGACAGAAAAGGCCCAAGAAGGCAGCCATGGAAAGTGAAAGAATGTAAGGTGCTATTAGGTTGTGTTTTTTGGGATGTAGACGGCTGTGTACATTGGGCCAGGGGATGGCTGGCATCTAGGGAAACAAACCATCCCTAGACATTTCTGAAACCTTGGAGGCCAGGGGAGTGCTTGCATGGATGCCACCATTCTTTCTAACACTGAATGCCCTGCAAACATCAAACATTGGTGACAAAAAAATCTTAATATTTGTGTGACAGCAAAAGTCTGTACACATAGTATTTCCTCTTTGTGTTTGTGGGAAGCCAATATAGTGTCAATGTGGTCTTCACATGGTCAAAATATTGGCCTATTCCTGTCCCGGGCAACAGGCCCACCCATATGTGTGATACTGTTATTAATGGGAGAAATATGAAAACATTGGATGATACGCCTTTTACAATTTGGTAGAATTTCTGGAGTTTTCAGTCACAGAAAAAGGAGATGTTTTTACATTTGCACAGCATTCTGGGTAGTAAAATGAGTTGGGATTCATGCAAGTACATCATCATAGATTCCTGGGGCTATCGTTTTAAAAAATGTCCAGGATTATTATATGTCGGGACAGCAGGTCGACCCTGGGCTCAAAAACCGACAACCTTTAAATCTCCTCCCATCAGAAAACATTCTCTCATGACTTGTGTGTCGATCCATGGTCAACCCATTGAAAATTCACACATGGCTGATACCTTGACTCTCGGAGGGCATAGGAGATTACAGATGTGGGCCGCGACTTTTCAGATATATGTTCCTGCTTGAGGAAGTCTGAAGAAAACTATCATATTATGCGAATATATATAGTTTTTATACTTTCCATAAGGTGCTGATTTTGATATCCGTCATCAAATTATTCAGACACTATTTAGTGATATGCGCTTATATTACATAAATGTGCAAACCACAGTCCCTATGAAAAACAACCTCTATTTTGTTTTCTCAGGCTCTATGCATTCAGGGTATCATTTCCTTGATTAGTGTTCTGGGATTAGGTTTCTCCATTGGAGAAATGCAACAACGTATTGAGCAAAGTTGTTTAAAAACAGATAATTTATCCAAAATGTTCATTATATTTTTCGGCTGCAATGATATATTGATGTGGGGCTTGCACCAATATACAGTCCTGAATGGGCCATAAAATATATACTTTGTGTAAGTGCACAAAGAGACGTATTTATTTGAATAACCTAACACAGTTTTTTTTTAAAGCTCTGGCACGGAGGTGTGCAATCGCTCCCGCAATTAGAAGTTTAAATATAAAAAACAAAAGAAATGATAGTTACTAAGCTCTAGAAAACTGTTCTCACACACTCTGGCATTTAAATGTATATACATTATTAAATGAAAATTGAAATAAGAAAATAAGTTGGAAATGCATCTTAAAACTGTCACCTCTGCCCCCACACAAGAACACACCCTCAGCCAACCAATTCCATTGCAATGCCAAGCTGTAGATTCAAAATTGCAAAAACATAAAATGTGCATATTCATGAAAGCAGGCAGTCTCAGCTGACAAAGTACAGTTGTACTGGCTTTCATTGGTTTTAGATGAGGGCCAGCTTCCCACAACAATTTTCTCTTGGCTACAGCGGGGTAATACCCATGCACTCATTCAATTACTTAAGCACTACTCTTGTACTCAACCATTCACTCAGGCACTACAAATTAACTCATGCATTCTATCAGGCACTACCCATGCAGTCATCCAATGACCCAGGCACTACCCTTGCACTGATCCATTCACTCTGGCACTACCCATGCACTCATCCAATCATTGAGGCACTATCCTTGCACTCAAACGTTCACTCAGGCACTATGCATGCCCTCATCCATTCTCTCAGCCACTACCCATGCACTCATCCAATGACCCAGGCACTAGCCTTGCACTTATCCATTCACTCAGGTACACCCATGCATTCATCTAATCACCCAGGCACTAACCAGGCACTCATCCAATAACCCAGCCACTACCCTTGCACTCCTCAATTCACTCAGGCACTACCCATGCACTCATCCAATCACCCAGGCACTACCCATACACTCATTCAATCACTCAGGCACTACCCTTGCACTCAACCATTCACTCAGACACTAGCCATGCACTCATTCATTCTCTCAGGCACTACCCATGCAATCATCCAATGACCCAGGCACTACCCTTATCCATTCACTCAGGCACTACACATTTACTCATTCAATCACACAGGTGCCAACTTTACACTCATGCATTCACTGAGGCACTATCCATTCAATCATTCATTCATTCAAGCACTATCCTTGCACTCATCCATTCTTTCAGCCACTACACATACAATCTTCCAATCTCTCAGGCACTACCCATGCACTCATCCCATATACCAGGCACTAGCCATGCACTCATTTAATCACTCAAGCACTATGCATGCACTCATCCAATCACCCATGCACTACCCATGCACTCTTCCAATCACTCTGACACTACCCATGCCTTCAACCATTCACTCAGGTGCTATGCATACAGTCATCCATTCTCTCCACCACTAGCCTTGCACTCATCCAATCACTCAGGCACTATGCTTGCACTCAACATTCACTTAGGTACTAGTTAAGCACTACCCATGCACTCATCTAATCACCCAGGCACTATCCATGTACTCATGCAATCACTTAGGCATTTCTCATGGACTAAACCAATCACTCAGGCACTATCCTTGCACTCAAACATTTACTAAGGCACTATGTAGATACCCCTGCATTCTCTCACGTACTACCCATGCACTTATCAAATGACACAGGCACTGCCCTTGCACTCATCCAGCCACCCAGTCACTACCCATGCACTCATATAATCACTCAAGCACTAATCTTGCACACAACCATTCTCTCAGCCACGACCCATGCACTCATCTAATGACCCAGGCACTAGCCTTGCACTCATCCATTCACTTAGGCACTACCCATGCATTCATCTGAGCACCCAGGCACAACCCATGCACTCATCTAATCACCCAGGCACTACCCATGCACTCATCCAGTCACTCAGGCACTACCCTTGCACTCAACCATTCTCTCAGGCACTACCCATGAAGTCATCCAACTACCCAGGCACTACCCTTGCACTCATCCATTCACTCTGGCACTGCCTATGCACTCATCCAATGATTCAGGCACTATCCTTGCACTCAACCATTAGCTCAGGCACTACGCATGCACTCATCCATTCTCTGAGCCACGACTCTTGTACTCATTCAATTACCCAGGCACTAGCCTTGCACTAATCCATTTACTCAGGCACTGCCCGTGCATTCATCTAATCACCCAGGCACTACCCATGCACTCATCTAATCACCCAGTAACTACCCTTGCATTCATCCATTCACTCAGGCACTACCCATGCACTAATGCAATCACCCAAGCACTAGTCATGCAATCATCCAATCACCCAGGCACTACTATTACACTCATCCATTCACTCAGGCACTACCCATGAACTCATCCAATGACCCAGCCACTTCCCTTGCACTCATCCATTCACTCAGGCACTACCCATGCACTCATCTATTCACACAGGCACTACCAATGCACTCATCCAATCACTCAGGCAGTACCCTTGCGCTCAACCAATCACTCAGGCACAACCCATGCACTCACCCATTCTCTCAGGCACTAGCCATGCACTCATCCAATGACCCAGGCACTGCCCTTGCACTCATCTAATCACCAAAGCACTACTCTTACACTGAACCATTCACTCAGGCACAACCCATGAACTCATGCATTGTTTCAGACACTACCCATGCAGTCATCCACTGACCCAGGCACTACCCTTCCACTCATCCATTCACTGTGGCACTACCCATGCACTCATCCAGTCATTCAGGCACTATCCTTTCACTCAACCATTCACTCAGGCACTAGGGATGCACTCATCCATTCTCACAGCCACTAGCCATGCATTCATCCAATGACCCAGGTACTAGCCTTGCACTCATCCTTTCACTCAGGCACTACCATTGCACTCACCCAGTGACACAGGCACTACCGATGAACTCATTCATTCTCTCAGGTACTACCCATGCACTCATCCAGTGACCTGGGCACTACCCTTGCACTCATACATTCACTGAGGCACTATCCATGCTCTCATACAATCATTCAAGCGTTATCCTTGCACTACCCCTGCATTCAACCATTCACTCAGGCACTACACATACAGTAATCCATTCTCTCTGCCACTATCCTTGCACTCATCCAATCACCCAGCCACTACTCATGCACTCATCCAAAAACCCAGCCACTACCTGTGCACTCATCCATTCACTCAGGCACTATCCATTCACTCATCCAATGACCCAGGCACTAACCATGCACTCATCCAATCACTCAAGAACTACCCTTGCACTCAACCATTTACACAGGCACTACCCATGCACTCATTCATTCTCCCAGGCACTACCCTTGAACTCTTGCATTCACTGAGGCACTACCCATGGACTCATCCAATCATTCAAGCACTATCCTGGCACTCATCCATTATTTCAGGCACTGCACATAAACTCTTCCATTCTCTTAGACACTAATCATGCACTAATCCAATCAATCATGCACTGCACATACACTCATGCAATCACCCAGGCACTAGTGATACACTCATCCAATCAACCAGGCAATACTATTACACTCAACCATTCACTTAGGCTCTACACATGTCCTCATTTAATCACTCAAGCACAATGCATGCACTCATCCAATCACCCAGGCACAACCCTTGCACTCATCCATTCACTCTGGCACTACCCATGCACTCATCCAATCATTGAGCCACTATCCTTGCACTCAAACATTCACTCAGGCACTATGCATGCCCTCATCCATTCTCGCAGCCACTCCCCATGCACTCATCCAATGACCCAGGCACTAGCCTTGCACTTATCCATTCACTCAGGTACACCCATGCATTCATCTAATCACCCAGGCACTACCCATGCACTTATCCAATGACCCAGCCACTACCCTTGCACTCCTCAATTCACTCAGGCACTACCCATGCACTCATCCAATCACCCAAGCACTACCCATACACTCATTCAATCACACAGGCACCAACTTTGCACTCATGCATTCACTGAGGCACTATCCATTCAATCATTCATTCATTCAAGCACTATCCTTGTACTCATCCATTCTTTCAGCCACTACACATACACTCTTCCATTCTCTCAGGCACTACCCATGCACTCATCCCATATACCAGGCACTAGCCATGCACTCATTTAATCACTCAAGCACTATGCATGCACTCATCCAATCACCCAGGCACTACCCATGCACTCTTCCAATCACTCTGACACTACCCATGCCTTCAACCATTCACTCAGGCGCTATGCATACAGTCATCCATTCTCTCCGCCACTAGCCTTGCACTCATCCAATTACTCAGGCACTACGCTTGCACTCAACCATTCACTTAGGTACTAGTTAGGCACAACCCATGCATTCATCTAATCACCCAGGCACTACCCATGCACTGATCTAATCACCCAGCAACTACCCTCGCACTCAACCATTCACTCAGGCACTACCCATGCACTCATCCAATCGCCCAGGCACTACCCATGCACTCATGCAATCACTCAGGCACTACCCTTGCAGTCATCAATTCACTCAGGCACTACCCATGCACTCATCCAATCAACCAGGCAATAAGCATGCACTAATGCAATCACCCAGGCACTAGTCATGCAATCATCCAATCACCCAGGCACTACTATTACACTCATCCATTCACTCAGGCACTACAAATTTACTCATTCAATCAATTAGGCACTAAATATGCACTTATCCAATCACCCAGGCACTACCGTTGCACTCTTCCAATTACACAGACTCTACTATTGCAATCAACCATTCACTCAGGCACTACCCATGAACTCATCCAATGACCCAGCCACTTCCCTTGCACTCATCCATTCAATCAGGCACTACCCATGCACTCATCTATTCACCCAGGCACTACCAATGCACACATCCAATCACTCAGGCACTACCCTTGCACTCAACCAATCACTCAGGCACAACCCATGCACTCACCCATTCTCTCAGGGACTAGCCATGCACTCATCCAATGACCCAGGCACTACCCTTGCACTCATCTAATCACTCAAGCACTACTATTACACTGAACCATTCACTCAGGCACAACCCATGAACTCATGCATTCTTTCAGTCACTACCCATGCAGTCATCCAATGACCCAGGCACTACCCTTTCACTCATCCATTCACTGTGGCACTACCCCTGCACTCATCCAATCTTTCAGGCACTATCCTTTCACTCAATCATTCACTCAGGCACTAGGCATGCACTCATCCATTCTCTCAGCCACTACCCAGGCACTCATCCAATGACCCAGGCACTAGCCTTGATCTCATTAATTCACTCTGGCACTACCCATGCATTCATCTAATCACCCAGGCACTACCTGTGCACTCCTCCAATGACCCAGCCACTACATATGCACTCACCCATTCACTCAGGCTCTACCCATGCACTCATCCAATGACCCAGCCACTACCCATGCACTCATCCATTCACTCAGGCACTACCCATGCACTCATACAATCACCCAGGCACTATCCATGCACTCATCCAATCATTCAGGCACTACCCTTGCACTCAACCAATGACATAGGCACTACCCTTGCACTCATCTATTCTCTCAGGCACTTCCCATGCACTCATCCAATGACCCAGAAACTACCCTTGCACTCATCTATTCACTCAGGCACTACCCATGCACTCATTCAATCACCCAGGCCCTACCTTTGCACTCATGCATTCACTGAGGCACATTGCATGCACTCATCCAATCATTCAAGCACTATCCTTGCACTCATCCATTATTTCAGGCACTACACATATACTCTTCCATTCTCTCAGGCACTACCTATGCACTCATCCAATCAACCAGGCACTACGCATGCACTCATGCAAACACCCAGGCACTAGTGATGCACTCATCCAATCACCCAGGCAATATTATTACACTCAACAATTCCCTTAGGCACTACACATGCACTTATTTAATCACTCAAGCACTACTCATACACTCATCCAATCACCTAGGCACTACTATTATACTCAACCATTCACTCAGGCAATATACATGCATTCATTCAATCACTAAGGCACTAACAATGCATACATCCAATCATTCAAGCACTATCCTTGCACTTATCTATTATTTCAGGCACTACACATGCACTCTTCCATTCTCTCAGGCACTACCCATGCACTCATCCAATACACCAGGCACTAGTCATGCACTCCTCCAATCACCCAGGCACTATTTTTCCACTCAGCAATTAACTCAGGCACTACCCATGCACTCATCCAATCACCCAGGCACTACCCATGCACTCATCCAATCACTCAGGCACTACCCTTGCACTTAGCCATTCACTCAGGCACTACCCATGCACTCATCCATTCTCTCAGGCACTACCCATGCTCTCATCTAATGACCCAGGCACTATCATTGCACTCATCTCTTCACTCAGACACTACCCACGCACTCACTCAATGACCCAGGCACTACCGTTGCACTCCTGCATTCACTGAGGCACTACCCATGCACTCATCCAATCATTCAAGCACTATCCTTACACTCATCCATTCTTTCAGGCACTACACATACACTCTTCCATTCTCTCAGGCACTACCCATGCACTCATCCAATCAACCAGGCACTAAGCATGCACTCATGCAATCAACCAGGCACTAGTCATGCATTCATCCAATCACCCAGCACTACCTATGCACTCATCCAATCACCCAGACACTATATTACACTCAACCATTCACTCAGGCACTACCCATGCACTCTTATAATCACTCAGCCACTACCCTTGCCCTCAACCATTCACTCAGGCACTATGCATACAGTAATCCATTCTCTCAGCCACTAGCCTTGCACTCATCCAGTCACCCAGCCACTACTCATGCAGTCATCCAATCACCCAATCACTACCCTTGGACTCATTCATTGACTCAGGCACTACCCATGCAATCATCCAATGACCCAGGCACTAACCATGCACTCATCCAATCACTCAGGCACTACCCTTGCACTCAAGCATTCACTCAGGCCTACCCATGCACTCATTCATTCTCTCAGGCACTACCCATGAACTCATTAAAGGACCCAGGTACTACCCTTCCACTCACCCATTCACTCAGGCACTACCCATGCACTCATTCCAACACCCAGGCACTACATTTGCACTCATGCATTCACTGAAGCACTACCCATGCACTCATCCAATCATACAAGCACTATCCTTGCACTCATTCATACTTTCATGCACTACACATACTCACTTCCATTCTCTCAGTCACTACCCATGCACTTATCCAATGACCCAGGCACTATCTTTGCACTCATGCATTCACTGAAGCACTACCCATTCACTCATCCCATCATTCAAGCACTATCCTTCCACTCATCTAGTCTTTCAGGTACTACACATACACTCTTCCATTCTCTAAGGCACTACCTATGCACTTATCCAATCACTCATGCACTACCCTTACACTCAACCAATCACTCAGGCACTAGTCAGGCACTATCCATGCACTCATCCAATCACCAAGGCACTACCCATGCACTCTTCTAATCAATCAGACACTACCCATGCACTCAACCATTCACTCAGGCGCTGCGCATAGAGTCATCCATTCTCTCAGCCACTAGCCTTGCACTCATCCAATCACCCAGGCACTACACATGCACTCTTGTTATGTTATGTTATGTTAATAAATTTGTTAAGCGCACGATTACCCGAGGGTGTCTTGGCGCTGGCCCGTGGTCTATGCCAGTTTCTGAAAGATAAAGATGACTATTTATCAAATAGCCATGTTTTCAAGGCCTTCCTGAATGCAAGTAGAGTTGGAAGGGATCTGATGGCAAAGGGGAGTTCGTTCCAGAGTTTGGGGGCAGCTGCCCTAAAACTACTGCCACCCCATGTGGCTTTAAAAACTCTCGGAGTTGCTAGAAGTTTAGCTCCTTCGGAGCGTAGATGCCTTTTGGAATGTACCAATAGAACAGGCACCTTAAAAAATGGGGCCAGTGTTCTGGAGTGCTTTGTAGGTAGTGCAGAGAGATTTAAAAATAATGCGATTCCTAACTGGGAGCCAATGCAGTTTATGTAGATGATTTCTGACCGATGAATACTTAGGAATACCCAGCAGAAGACGCGCCACTGCATTTTGAGTCATCTGCAACTTATTGAGTTGTTTCTCAGGTAGGCTGATGTAAAGACCATTGCAATAGTCTAACTTGGCCAGGATCAAAGAAGAGATCACTGTTTTTCTACTGTACATGGGAATGAACGGGAGTACTTTTTAAATGGTTTTTAATAAGAAAAAACATGATGAAGAAACCGCATTTACCTGTGATTTAAAATTAAGTTTATCATCAATAAACACGCCAAGGTTCTTAGCTTTGGTGACTGGAATCGGAGCCGATCCCAGTTCATCCGGCCACCAGCTCTGTGACCAATTAGGGAGGAAATTGCCAAATGTGATGACTTCTGTTTTGTCTGAATTTAATTTCAGACAACAAGAGTTCATCCACGAACTGACTGCAAGCATGCAATCCTTGAAATTTTGCATTTGTGGTGCGGATTTTTTGATAAAGATAAGACAATTTGTGTATCGTCTGCGTATGATGTCACTGCCAGCCGAAGGTTCTTATGAGTTTCGGCAGTTCAGATACATAAATATTGAATAGTGTAGGGCTTAAGGATGATCCCTGAGGGACTGCGCAGGGGAGGACGAACAACGGGGATTCATAGCTTCCCAACGCTACTGATTGTGTTCTACCAGACAGAAAGGATGAGAGTAGTGTAAGTGATTTATCTGAAATGCCAATGGAATTTAGACGATTTAACAAAAGATCATGGTTGACGGTGTCAAACGCCGTGGAAAGATCAAGTAAAATCAAGGCGGCCGCTCCCCTGAATCCAAAGTCGCTCTAATTTCATCTGTGGCTTTAATTAAAGCTGATTCGGTACTATGTTCTGTTCTGAAACCAAACTGTGTCTCATCCAGATAATTATTTTTTTGTAAATAATCAGTCAGTTGTTCATTCATGATTTTCTCCACTAATTTAGCGGGAAAAGGTAGACGAGAGATAGGTCTATAATTATTAGGTTGCGTAGGATCGAGACTAGGTTTCTTCAATAAAGGTGCTATCGAAGACGTTTTCCATATGGTCAGAAAAACACCACACGAGAACATAGTATTAAAAATATTGACGAGACAAGGAGCTAGCATCTTGGAGGCTTGCTTGAAGATACTAGGGGAAGCGAGTCATAGGGGAGCCTGATTTCGTCTGTTGGATAAGAGTGGTAACCTTATCATTAGTAATGAATTCAAATTTAGAAAAGCTAGAGGCGTCAGAAGGACAAATATTAATGAATGTATCGTTATCTATGCTAATATTTGTACCAAAAATGTCATAGATTTCCTTCACTTTCCTTAGAAAATGTTGTGCTAGAGAGTCGCAGAATTTTTGTGATGGTTCAATAAAATTTGTTTCTGAGGGACCTGATAGTTTTGAAACCACTTGAAAGAGTTCTCTAGTGGAATTCTTTGCCTGATTAATTTATTTAGTAAAATAGGTGCATTTTTCTGCATTCATTAGGTTTTTATATTCAGTTAAAAGAATTTTATAAATGGCAAGGTCCAGAGCGTTGTAATCATTTCTCCAACGCCTTTCCTGTCGCCTACATTCTTGTTTTTTTACTCTGAGAGTGTCTGAGAACCATGGGGAGGTAGGTGATTTTATTTTGTTTACTGCTTTTTTCAGGGGGGCTAATATGTCGGCTGGTTGTGCAAGCCAATTGTTAAATTGCAAAGAGGCAGTTTCTGCGTCTTTTGAAGGCTCAAATTGGTTTTCCAGTAATTGTCCATTTAGCCTTTCAGCTCTTCCAATCACTCAGACAGTACGCTTGCACTCAACCATTCACTGAGGCGCTACGCATACAGTCATCCATTCTCTCAGCCACTAGCCTTGCACTCCCAGTAACCCAGGCACTACTCTTGCCCTCAATCATTCACTTAGGCACTAGTCAGGCAGTACCCATGCACTAATCCAATCATCCAGGCAATACCCATGCACTCTTCCAATCACTCAGACAGTAGCCTTGCACTCAACCATTCACTCAGGTGCTACACATACAGTAATCCATTCTCTCAGCAATTAGCCTTGCTCTCATCCAGTTACACAGGTTCCACCCATGCACTCATCCAATGACCCAGCCACTACCGATGCACTCATCCAATCACACAGGCACTACCCAGGCACTCTTCCAATCACTCATACACTCCCCTTGCACTCAACCATTCACTCAGGTGCTAAGCATACAGTCGTCCATTCTCTCAGCCATCAGCCTTGCACTCATCTAGTCATCCAGGCACTACCCATGCACTCATCCAATGGCCCAGCCACTACCCATGCACTCATCCATTCACTCAGGCACTACCCATGCACTCATTCAATCAACCAGGCACTACCCTTGCACTCATCCCATCACTCAGGCACTACACCTGCACTCAAGCATTCACTCAGGTGCTACGCATGCAGTCATCCATTCTCTCAGGCACTACCCATGCACTCATCCAATGACCCAGGCACTACCCTTGCACTCATCCATTCACTCACACACTACCCATGCACAAATTCAATCACCCAGGAACTACCTTTGCACTCATGCATTCACTGAGGCACTACTCATGCACTCATCCAATCATTTAAGCACTATCCTTGCACTCATCCATTCTTTCAGACACTACACATTCACTCTTCCATTCTCTCAGGCACTACCCATGCACTCATCCAATCAACCAGGCACTATGCATGCACTCATGTAAACACTCAGGCACTAGTGATGCACTCATCCAATAACCCAGGCAAAACTATTACACTCAACCATTCACTTAGGCACTACGCATGCACGTGTTTAATCACTCAAGCACTACCCATGCACTCATCCAATCACTCAGGTGCTATGCATACAGCCATCCATTCTCTCAGCCACTAGCCTTTCACTCATACAAATAACACAGGCACTACACATGCACTCTTCGAATCACTCAGACACTACCCTTGCACTCAACCATTCACTCAGGTGCTATGCATACAGGCATCCATTTTCTCAGCCTCTAGCCTTGCACTCATGCAGTCACCCAGGCACTACTCTAGCACTCAACAATTCACTTAGGCACTAGTCATGCACTACCCATGCACTCATCCAATCACACAAGCACAACCCATGCACTCTTCCAATCACTCAGACACTACCCTTGCACTGAACCATTCACTCAGGTGCTACGCATACAGTCATCCATTCTCTCAGCCATTAGCCTTGCACTCATCCAGTCACCCAGGCACTACCCATGCACTCATCCAATGGCCCAGCCACTACCCATGAACTCATCCATTCACTCAGGCACTACCCTTGCACTCATTCAATCAACCTGGCACTACCCTTGCACTCATCCCATCACTCATGCTCTAACCTTGCACTGAACCATTCACTCAGGCGCTACATATACAGTCATCCATTTTCTCAGGCACTACCCATGCACTCATCCAATGACCCAGGCAGTACCCTTGTATTCATCCATTCACTCAGTCACTACCCATGCACACATTCAATCACCCAGGCACTACTTTTGCACTCATGCATTCACTGAGGCACTCCACCATTCACTTAGGCACTAGTCAGGCACTACCCATGCACTCATCCAAGCACCCAGGCAATACACATGCACTCTTCCAAGCACTTAGACACTACCCTTGCACTCAACCATTCACTGAGGTGCTACGCATACAGTCATCCATTCTCTCAGCCATTAGCCTTGCACTCATCCAGTCACCCAGGCTCTACCCATGCACACATCCAATGACCCAGCCACTACTTTTGCACTCATGCATTCACTGAAGCACTACCCATGCACTCATCCAATCATTTAAGCTCTATCCTTGATCTCATCCATTCACTCAGGCACTACACATGCACTCATCCAATCACCCAAACACTACTATTACACTCAGCCATTCACTAAGGCACTACCCATGCACTCTTCAAATCACTCAGACACAACCATTGCCCTCAACCATTCGCTCAGGCACTATGCATACAGTCATCCATTCTCTCAGCCACTAGCCTTGCACTCATCCAGTCACCCACCCACTACTCATGCAGTCATCCAATGACGCAGTCAGTACCCTTGGGCTCATTCATTCACTCAGGCACTACCCATGCGCTCATCCAATGACCCAGGCACTAACCATGCACTCATCCAATCACTCAGGCACTACCCTTGCACTCAACCATTCACTCAGGCACTACCCATGCACTCATCTATTCTCTCAGGCACTACCCATGCACTTGACCAATGACCCAGGCCCTACCCTTGCACTCATCTATTCACTCAAGCACTACCCATGCACTCATTCAATCACCCAGGCACTACATTTGCACTTATGCATTCACCGAGGCACTACCCATGCACTCATCCAATCATTCAAGCACTATCCTTGCACTCATCCATTCTTTCAGGCACTACACATATACTCTTCCATTCTCTCAGGCACTACACATGCACTCATCCAATCAACCAGGGACTATGCATCCACTCATGCAAATACCCAGGCTCTATTGATGCACTCATGCAATCACCTAGGCAATACTATTACACTCAACCATTCACTTAGGCACTACACATGGACTTATTTAATCACTCAAGCACTATGCATGCACTCATCCAATTACCCAGGCATTACTATTATACTCAACCATTCACTCAGGCAATATACATGCACTCATTCAATCACTAAGGCTCTAGCCATGCACACATCCAATCATTAAAGCACTATCCTTGCACTAATCTATTATTTCAGGCACTACACATAAACTCTTCCATTCTCTCAGGCATTACCCATGCACTCATGCAATACACCAGGCACTAGTCATGCATACCTCCAATCACCCAGGCACTACTTTTACACTCAGCCATTCACTCAGGCACTATCCATGCACTCATCCAATCACACAGGCACTACCCATGCACTCTTCCAATCACTCAGACACTACCCTTGCACTCAACCATTCACTCAGGCACTACCCATGCACTTATCCAATGACCCAGCCACTAACCATACACTCATCGAATCACTCAGGCACTACCCTTGCACTCAACCATTCACTCAGGCACTACCCATGCACTCCTCCAATGACCCAGGCACTACCCTTGCACTCATCCATTCACTCAGGCACTACCCATGCACTTATCCAATGACCCAGCCACTAACCATACACTCATCGAATCACTCAGGCACTACCCTTGCACTCAACCATTCACTCAGGCACTACCCATGCACTCATCCATTCTCTCAGCCACTACCCTTGCACTCATCCATTCACTCAGGCACTACCCATGCTCTCATCCAATGACCCAGCCACTAACCATGCACTCATCCAATCACTCAGGCACTACCCTTGCACTCAACCATTCACTCAGGCACTGCCCATGCACTCATCCATTCTCTCAGGCACTACCCATGCACTCATCCAATGATACAGGCACTACCCTTGCACTCATCTATTCACTCAGGCACTACCCATGCATTCATTCAATCACCCAGGCACCACCTTTGCACTACTGCATTCACTGAGGCACTACCCATGCACTCATCCAATTAACCAGGCACTAAGCATGCACTCATGCAATCACTCAGGCACTAGTCATGCACTCATCCAATCACCCAGGCACTACTATTACACTCAAGCATTCACCCAGGGACTTACCATGCACTCATCCAATCAACCCGGCACTACCCTTGCACTCAACCATTCACTCAGGCACTATGCATACAGTAATCCATTCTCTCAGGCACTACCCATGCACTCATTAAAGGACCCAGGCACTATTCTTCCACTCACCCATTCACTCAGGCACTACCCATGCACTCATTTCATCACCCAGGCACTACGTTTGCACTCATGCATTCACTGAGGCACTGCCCATGCACTCATCCAATCATTCAAGCACTATCCTTGCACTCATCCATACTTTCAGGCACTACACATACACTCTTCCATTCTCTCAGGCACTACCTATGCACTCATCCAATCACTCAGGCACTACCCTTGCACTCATCCAATCACTCGGGCACTAGTAAGGCATTATCCATGCACTCATCCGATCACCCAGGCACTACCCATGCACTCTTCCAATCACTCAGACACTACCCATGCACTCAACTATTCACTCAGGCGCGGCGCATAGAGTCATCCATTCTCTCAGCCACTAGCCTTGCACTCATCCTATCACCCAGGCACTACCCATGCACTCTTCCATTCACTCAGACACTACCCTTGCACTCGTCCAATGACCCAGGCACTATCTTTGCACTCATGCATTCATTGAGGCACTACCCATGCACACATCCAAACACTCAAGCACTCTCCTTGCAGTCATCCATTCTTTCAGGCACAACACATACACTTCCATTCTCTCAGGCACTACCTATGCACTCATCCAATCACTCAGGCACTACCCTTGTACTCAACCAATCACTCAGGCACTAATAAGGCACTATCCATGCACTTATCCAATCACCCAGGCACTACCCATGCACTCATCCAATCACTCAAGCACTACTCTTACACTGAACCATTCACTCAGGCACGACCCATGAACTCCTGTATTCTCTCAGGCACTACCCATGCAGTCATCCAATGACCCAGGCACTAACCTTCCACTCATCCATATACTGTGGCACTACCCATGCACTCATCCAATCATTCAGGCACTATCCTTTCACTCAACCGTTCACTCAGGCACTACGCATGCACTCATCCATTCTCTCAGCCATTAGCCTTGTACTCATCCAGTCACCCAGCCACAACTCATGCAGTCATCCAATGACCCAGTCACTACACTTGCACTCATCCATTCACTAAGGCACTACCCATGCACTCTTCCATTCTCTCAGGCACTACCCATGCACTCATCCAATGACCCAGGCACTATCCTTGCACTCATGCATTAATTGAGGCACTACCCATGCACTCATCCAAACATTCAAGCACTATCCTTGTAGTCATCCATTCTTTCAGGCACAACATATACACTCTTCCATTCTCTCAGGCACTACCTATGCACTCATCCAATCACTCAGGCACTACCCTTGCATTCATCCAATCACTCGGGCACTAGTAAGGCATTATCCATGCACTCATCCAATCACCCAGGCACTACCCATGCACTCTTCCAGTCACTCAGACACTACCCTTGCACTCGTCCAATGACCCAGGCACTATCTTTGCACTCATGCATTCATTGAGGCACTACCCATGCACTCATCCAAACATTCAAGCACTATCCTTGCAGTCATCCATTCCTTCAGGCACAACACATACACTCTTCCATTCTCTCAGGCACTACCTATGCACTCATCCAATCACTCAGGCACTACCCTTGTACTCAACCAATCACTCAGGCACTAATAAGGCACTATCCATGCACTTATCCAATCACCCAGGCACTACCCATGCACTCTTCCAATCACTCAGACACTACCCATGCACTCAACCATTCACTCAGGTGCTGCGCATGACAGTCATCCATTCTCTCAGCCACTAGCCTTGCACTCATCCAGTCACCCAGCCACTACCCATGTACTCATCCAATGACCCTGGCACTACCCATGCACTCATCCAATCACTCAAGCACTACTCTTACACTGAACCATTCACTCAGGCATGACCCATGAACTCCTGTATTCTCTCAGGCACTACCCATGCAGTCATCCAATGACACAGGCACTAACCTTCCACTCATCCATATCACTGTGGCACTACCCATGCACTCATCCAATCATTCAGGCACTATCCTTTCACTCAAACTGTTCACTCAGGCACTATGCATGCACTCATCCATTCTCTCAGCCATTAACCTTGCATTCATCCAGTCACCCAGCCACTACTCATGCAGTCATCCAATGACCCAGTCACTACACTTGCACTCATCCATTCACTAAGGCACTACCCATGCACTCATCCAATGAACCAGGCACTAACAATGCACTCATTCAATCACTCGGGTACTACCCTTTCTGTCAGTTATTCACTCAGGCACAACCCATGCACTCATCCATTCACTCCAGGCACTACTCATGCACTCATCCAATGACCCAGCTACTACCCTTGCAGTCATCCATTCACTCAGGCACTACCACATGCACTCATCCAATCACCCAGGCACTACCAATGCACTCATCCAATAACCCAGGCACTAGCCTTGCACTCAACCATTCACTCAGGCACTACCCATGCACTCATTCATTCTCTCAGGCACTCATCCACAGACCCAGGCACTACCCTTGCACTCATCCATTCACACAGGCCCTACCCATGCACTCATTCAATCACCCAGGCACTAACTTTGTACTCATGCATTCACTGAGGCACTACCCATGCCCTCATCCAATCATTCAAGCACTATCCTTGCACTCATGCAAACACCCATGCACTAGCGATGCACTAATCCAATCACCCAGGCAATACTATTACACTCAACCATTCACTTAGGCACTATACATGCACTGCATTTAATCACTCAAGCCACTATGCATGCACTCATCCAATAACCCAGGCACTACCAATGCACTCTTCCAATCACTCAGACTCTCACCCTTGCAGTCAACCATTCACCCAGGTGCTACGCAAACAGTGATCCATTCTCTCAGCCACTAGCCTTGCACTCATCCAATTACCCAGACACTAGCCATGCACTCTTCCAATCACTCAGACACTACCCTTGCACTCAACCATTCACTCAGGCGCTACACATACAGTCATCCATTCTCTCAGTCACTAGCCTTGCACTCATCCAGTAGCCAGGCACTACTCTTGCACTCAACCATTCACTTAAGCACTAGTCAGGCACTACCCATTAACTCATCCAATCACCCAGGCACTACCCATGCACTCTTCCAATCACTCAGACACTACCCTTGCACTTAACCATTTACTCAGGTGCCACGCATACAGTCATCCATTCTCTCAGCCATTAGCCTTGCACTCATCCAGTCACCCAGGCTCTATCCATGCACTCATCCAATGACCCAGCCACTACCCATGCACTCATCCATTCACTGAGGCACTACCCATGCACTTATGCAATCACCCAGGCACTATCCATGCACTCATCCAATCATTCTGGCACTACCCTTGCACTCAACCAATGACCTAGGCACTACCTTTGCACTCATCTATTCTCTCAGGCACTACCCATGCACTCATCCAATTACCCAGAAACTACCCTTGCACTCATCTATTCACTCAGGCACTACCCATGCACTCATTCAATCACCCAGGCACTACCTTTGCACTCATGCATTCACTGAGGCACAATGCATGCACTCATCCAATCATTCAAGCACTATCCTTGCACTCATCCATTCTTTCAGGCACTACACATATACTCTTCCATTCTCTCAGGCACTACCTATGCACTCATCCATCCAAACAGGCACTACGCATGCACTCATGCAAACACCCAGGCAATAGTAATGCACTCATCCAATCACCCAGGCAATATTATTACACTCAACAATTCACTTAGGTACTACACATGCACTTATTTAATCACTCAAGCACTACTCATTCACTCATCCAATCACCCAGGCACTACTATTATACTCAACCATTCACTCAGGCAATATACATGCACTCATTCAATCACTAACTACTAACCATGCACGCATCCAATCATTCAAGCACTATCCTTGCACTTATCTATTATTTCAGGCACTATACATGCACTCCTCCAATCACCCAGGCACTGCTTTTACACTCAGCCATTCAATCAGCCACTACCCATGCACTCATCCAATCCCCCAGGCACTACCCATGCACTCTTCCAATCACTCAGACACTACCCTTGCACTCAACCATTCACTCAGGCCCTACACATACAGTCATCCATTCTCACAGCCACTACCCTTGCACTCATCTAATGACCCAGGCACTACCCTTGCACTCATCTCTTCACTCAGACACTACCCACGCACTCACTCAATGACCCAGGCACTACAGTTGCACTCCTGCATTCACTGAGGCACTACCCATGTACTCATCCAATCATTCAAGCACTATTCTTACACTCATCCATTCTTTCAGGCACTACACATACACTCTTCCATTCTCTCAGGTACTACCGATGAACTCATCCAATCAACCAGGCACTAAGCATGCACTCATGCAATCAACCAGGCACTAGTCATGCATTCATCCAATCACCCAGCACTACCCATGCACTCATCCAATCACCCAGACACTACTATTACACTCAACCATTCACTCAGGCAGTACCCATGCACTCTTATAATCACTCAGCCACTACCCTTGCTCTTAACCATTCACCCAGGCACTATGCATACAGTAATCCATTCTCTCAGCCACTAGCCTTGCACTCATCCAGTCACCCAGCCACTACTCATGCAGTCATCCAATCGCCCAGTCACTACCCTTGGACTCATTCATTGACTCAGGCACTACCCATGCAATCATCCAATGACCCGGACACTAACCATGCACTCATCCAATCACTCAGGCACTACCCTTGCACTCAAGCATTCATCAGGCCTACCCATACACTCATTCATTCTCTCAGGCACTACCCATGCACTCTTTAAAGGACCCAGGCACTATCCTTCCACTCACCCATTCACTCAGGCACTACCCATGCACTCATTCCAACACCCAGGCACTACGTTTGCACTCATGCATTCACTGAAGCACTACCCATGCACTCATCCAATCATTCAAGCACTATCCTTGCACTCATTCATACTTTCAGGCACTACACATACTGACTTTCATTCTCTCAGTCACTGCCCATGCACTTTTCCAATGACCCAGGCACTATCTTTGCACTCATGCATTCATTGAGGCACTACCCATTCACTCAAGCACTATCCTTCCACTCATCCATTCTTTCAGGTGCTACACATACACTCTTCCATTCTCTAAGGCACTACCCTTGCACTCAACCAATCACTCAGGCACTAGTCAGGCACTTCCCATGCACTCATCCAATCACCCAGGCACTACCCATGCACTCTTCCAATCACTCAGACACTACTCATGCACTCAATCATTCACTCAGGTGCTACGCATACAGTCATCCATTCTCTCAGCCACTAGCCTTTCACTCATACAAATAACACAGCCACTACACATGCACTCTTCGAATCACTCAGACACTACCCTTGCACTCAACCATTCACTCAGGTGCTACGCATACAGGCATCCATTCTCTCAGCCACTAGCCTTGCACTCATGCAGTCACCCAGGCACTACTCTAGCACTCAACAATTCACTTAGGCACTAGTCATGTACTACCCATGCACTCATCCAATCACACAGGCACAACCCATGCACTCTTCCAATCAACCAGACACTACCCTTGCACTCAACCATTCACTCAGGTGGTATGCATACAGTCATCCATTCTCTCAGCCATTAGCCTTGCACTCATCCAGTCACCCAGGCACTACCCATGCACTCATCCAATGGCCCAGGCACTACCCATGAACTCATCCATTCACTCAGGCACTACCCATGCACTCATTCAATCAACCTGGCACTACCCTTGCACTCATCCCATCACTCATGCTCTACCGCTGCACTCAACCATTCACTCAGGCGCTATGCATACAGTCATCCATTTTCTCAGGCACTACCCATGCACTCATCCAATGACCCAGGCAGTACCCTTGCACTCATCCATTCACTCAGTCACTACCCATGCACTCATTCAATCACCCAGGCACTACCTTTGCACTCATGCATTCACTGAGGCACTACCCATGCACTCAACCATTCACTTAGGCACTAGTCAGGCACTACCCATGCACTCATCCAATCACCCAGGCAATACACATGCACACTTCCAAGCACTCAGACACTACCCTTGCACTCAACCATTCACTCAGGTGCTACATACAGTCATCCATTCTCTCAGCCATTAGCCTTGCACTCATCCAGTCACCCAGGCTCTACCCATGCACTCATCCAATGACCAAGCCACTACCTATGCACTCATCCATTCACTCAGGCACTACACATGCACTTATCCATTCACCCAGGCACTACCTTTGCACTCATGCATTCACTGAGGCACTACCCATGCACTCATCCAATCATTGAAGCGCTATCCTTGCACTCATCCATTCACTCAGGCACTACACATGCACTCATCCAATCACCCAGACACTACTATTACACTCAACCATTCACTCAGGCACTACCCATGCACTCTTCCATTCACTCAGACACAACCATTGCCCTCAACCATTCACTCAGGCACTATGCATACAGTCATCCATTCTCTCAGCCACTAGCCTTGCACTCATCCAGTCACCCAGCGACTACTCATGCAGTCATCCAATGACCCAGTCACTACCCTTGGGCTCATTCATTCACTCAGGCACTACCCATGCACTCATCCAATGACACAGGCACTAACCATGCACTCATCCAATCACTCAGGCACTACCCTTGCACTTGACCATTCACTCAGGCACTACCCATGCACTCATCTATTCTCTCAGGCACTACCCATTCACTCGACCAATGACCCAGGCACTACCCTTGCACTCATCTCTTCACTCAGGCACTACCCATGCACTCACTCAAAGACCCAGGCACTACTGTTGCACTCCTGCATTCACTGAGGCACTACCCATGCACTCATCCAATCACTCAGGCACTAGTCAGGCACTATCCATGCACTCATCCAATCACCCAGGCACTACCCATGCACTCTTCCAGTCACTCAGATACTACCCTTGTACTCAACCATTCACTCAGGCGTTATGCATCAGTCATCCATTCTCTCAGCCACTAGAAATGCACTCATCCAGTAACCCAGGCACTACTCTTGCACTCAACTGGTCACTTAGGCACTAGTCAGGTACTACCCATGCACTCATCCAATGACCCAGGCACTACCCATGCACTCTTCCAATCACTCAGACACTACCCTTGCACTCAACCATTCACTCAGGTGCTATGCATACAGTCATCCATTCTCTCAGCCATTAGCCTTGCACCCATCCAGTCACCCAGGCTCTACCCATGCACTCATCCAATGACCCAGCCACTACCCATGCACTCATCCATTCACCCAGGCACTACCAATGCACTCATCCAATGATTCAGGCACTACCCTTGCACTCAACCAATGACCCAGGCACTATCCTTGCATTCATCTATTTACTCAAGCACTACCAATGCACTCATTCAATCACCCAGGCACTACCTTTGCACTTGTGCATTCACTGAGGCACTACCCATGCACTTATCCAATCATTCAAGCACTACCCATGCACTCATCCAATCAACCAGGCACTACGCATGCACTCATGCAAACACCCAGGCACTAGTGATGTGATACACTCATGCAATCACCCAGGCAATACTATCACACTCAACCATTCACTTAGGCACTACACATGCACTCATTCAATCACTAAGGCACTAACCATGCACACATCCAATCATTCAAGCACTATCCTTGCACTGATCAATTCTTTCAGGCACTACACATATACTCTTCCATTCTCTCAGGCACTACCCATGCACTCAACCAATCAACCAGGCACTACGCATGCACTCATGCAAACACCCAGGCACTAGTGATGTGATGCATTCATGCAATCACCCAGGCAATACTATTACACTCAACCATTCACTTAGGCACTACACATGCACTCATTTAATCACTCAAGCACTATGCATGCACTCATCCAATCACCCAGGCACTATTATTATACTCAACCTTTCACTCAGTCAATATACATGCACTCATTCAGTCACTAAGGCACTAACCATGCATGCATCCAATCATTCAAGCACTATCCTTGCACTAATCTATTATTTCAGGTACTACACATACACTCTTCCATTCTCTCAGGCACTACCCATGCACTCATGCAATACACCAGGCACTAGTCATGCACTCCTCCAATCACCTAGGCACTACTTTTACACTGATCCATTCACTCAGGCACTACCAATGCACTCATCCAATCACCCAGGCACTACCCATGCACTCTTCCAATCACTCAGACACTACCCTTGCACTCAACCATTTACTCAGGCCCTACATCATCCATTCTCTCAGCCGCAACTCTTGCACTCATCCATTCACTCAGGCACTACCCATGCACTCATCCAATGACCCAGCTACTAACCATGCACTTATCCAATAACTCAGGCACTACCCTTGCACTCAACCATTCACTCAGGCTCTACCCATGCACTTATCCATTCTCTCAGGCACAACCCATGCACCCATCCAATGACTCAGGCACTACCCTTGTACTTATCCATTCACTCAGGCACTACCCATGCATTTATTCAATCAGCTAGGCACTACCTTTGCACTTCTGCATTCACTGAGGCACTACCCATGCACTCATCAAATCATTCAAGCACGCAGTCATCCATTCTCTCAGCCTTTAGCCTTGCAGTCATCCAGTCACCCAGGCTCTACCCATGCACTCATCCAATGACCCAGCCACTACCCATGCATCCATTCACTCAGGCACTACCCATGCACTCATCCAATCACCCAGGCACTACCCATGCACTCATCCAATCATTCAGGCACTACCTTTGCACTCGACAAATGACCCAGGCACTAACCTTGCACTCATCTATTCACTCAGGCACTACCCATGCACTCATTCAATCACCCAGGCACTATCCTTGCACTCAACCATTCTTTCAGGCACTACACATATACTCTTCCATTCTCTCAGGCACTACCCATGGACTCATCCAATTAACCAGGCACTACGCATGTACTCATGCAAACGCCCAGGCACTAGTGATTCACTCATGCAATCACCCAGGCAATACTATTACACTCAACCATTCACTTAGGCACTACACATGCACTCATTTAATCACTCAAGCACTATGCATTAACTCATCCAATCACCCAGGCACTATTATTATACTCAACCTTTCACTCAGGCAATATACATGCACTCATTCAATCACTAAGGCACTAACCATGCACGCATCCAATCATTCAAGCACTATCCTTGCACTAATCTATTATTTCAGGCACTACACATACACTCTTCCAATCTCTCAGGCACTACCCATGCACTCATGCAATACACCAGGCACTAGTCATGCACTCCTCCAATCACCTAGGCACTACTTTTACACTGATCCATTCACTCAGGCACTACCAATGCACTCATCCAATCACCCAGGCACTACCCATGCACTCTTCCAATCACTCAGACACTACCCTTGCACTCAACCATTTACTCAGGCCCTACATCATCCATTCTCTCAGCCACAACTCTTGCACTCATCCATTCACTCAGGCACTACCCATGCACTCATCCAATGACCCAGCTACTAACCATGCACTTATCCAATCACTCAGGCACTACCCTTGCACTCAACCATTCACTCAGGCTCTACCCATGCACTTATCCATTCTCTCAGGCACAACCCATGCACCCATCCAATGACTCAGGCACTACCCTTGTACTTATCCATTCACTCAGGCACTACCCATGCATTTATTCAATCAGCTAGGCACTACCTTTGCACTTCTGCATTCACTGAGGCACTACCCATGCACTCATCAAATCATTCAAGCACGCAGTCATCCATTCTCTCAGCCTTTAGCCTTGCACTCATCCAGTCACCCAGGCTCTACCCATGCACTCATCCAATGACCCAGCCACTACCCATGCATCCATTCACTCAGGCACTACCCATGCACTCATCCAATCACCCAGGCACTACCCATGCACTCATCCAATCATTCAGGCACTACCTTTGCACTCGACCAATGACCCAGGCACTAACCTTGCACTCATCTATTCACTCAGGCACTACCCATGCACTCATTCAATCACCCAGGCACTATCCTTGCACTCAACCATTCTTTCAGGCACTACACATATACTCTTCCATTCTCTCAGGCACTACCCATGCACTCATCCAATTAACCAGGCACTACGCATGCACTCATGCAAACGCCCAGGCACTAGTGATTCACTCATGCAATCACCCAGGCAATATCTATTACACTCAACCATTCACTTAGGCACTACACATGCACTCATTTAATCACTCAAGCACTATGCATTAACTCATCCAATCACCCAGGCACTATTATTATACTCAACCTTTCACTCAGGCAATATACATGCACTCATTCAATCACTAAGGCACTAACCATGCACGCATCCAATCATTCAAGCACTATCCTTGCACTAATCTATTATTTCAGGCACTACACATACACTCTTCCAATCTCTCAGGCACTACCCATGCACTCATGCAATACACCAGGCACTAGTCATGCACTCCTCCAATCACCTAGGCACTATTTTTACACTCAAACATTCACTCAGGCTCTACCCATGCACTCATCCAATCACCCCGGCACTACCCATGCACTCTTCCAATCACTCAGACACTACCCTTGCACTATTCCAATCACTCAGACACTACCCTTGCACTCAACCATTCACTCAGGCCCTACATCATCCATTCTCTCAGCCACAACTCTTGCACTCATCCATTCACTCAGACACTACCTTTGCACTCATGCATTCACTGAGGCACTACCCATGCCCTCATCCAATCATTCAAGCACTATCTTTGCACTCATCCATTCTCTCAGGCACTACCCATGCACTCATTCAATCACTCAGGCACTATCCATGCACTCATCAATTCTCATAGGCACTACCCATGCACTCATAAATTGACCCAGGCATTACACTTGCACTCATACATTCACTCAGGCACTACCTTTGCACTCATGCATTCACTGAGGCACTACCCATGCCCTCATCCAATCATTCAAGCACTATCTTTGCACTCATCCATTCTTTCAGTCACTACACATTCACTCTTCCATTCTCTCAGGCACTATCCATGCACTCATTCAATCAATCAAGGCACTATGCATGCACTCATGCAAACACCCAGGCACTAATGATACACTAATCCAATCACGCAGGCAAAATAATTACACTCAACCATTCACTTAGGCCCTACACATGCTCTCGTTTAATCACTCAAACACTATGCATGAACTCATCCAATAACCCAGGCACTATCCATGCACTCTTCCAATCACTAAGACTCTTACCCTTGCACACAACCATTCACTCAGGTGCTACACATACAGTCATCCATTCTCTCAGCCACTAGCCTTGCACTCATCCAATCACCCAGGCACTACCCATGCACTCTTCCAATCACTCAGACACTACCCTTGCACTCAACCATTCACTCAGGCCCTACGCATACAGTCATCCATTCTCTCAGCCACTAGCCTTGCCCTCATCCAGTAAACCAGGAACTACTCTTGCACTCAACCATTCAATTAGGCACTAGTCAGGCACTATCCATGTCCTCATCCAATCACCCAGGAACTACCCATGCACTCTTACAATCACTCAGACACTACCCTTGCACTCATCCAATCATTCAGGCACTACACTTGCACTCATCCAATCACCCAGGCACTACCCATGCACTCATCTATTCACTCAGGCACTACCCATGCACTCATTCAATCACCCAGGCACTATCCTTGCACTCATCCATTCTTTCAGGCACTACACATATACTCTTCCATTCTCTCAGGCACTACGCATGCACTCATGCAAACACCCAGGCACTAGTGATGTGATGCACTCATGCAATCACCCAGGCAATACTATTACACTCAACCATTCACTTAGGCACTACACATGCACTCATTTAATCACTCAAGCACTATGCATGCACACAGTCATCCATTCTCTCAGCTGTTAGCCTTGCACTCATCCAGTCACCCAGGCTCTACCCATGCACTCATCCAATGACCCAGCCACTACCCATGCACTCATCTATTCACTCAGGCACTACCCATGCACTCATCCAATCACCCAGGCACTATCCATGCACTCATCCAATCATTCAGGCACTACCCGTGCACTCGACTAATGACCCAGGCACTACCCTTGCACTCATCTATTCACTCAGGCACTACCCATGCACTCGTTCAATCACCCAGGCACTATCCTTGCACTCATCCATTCTTTCAGGCACTACACATATACTCTTCCATTCTCTCAGGCACTACCCATGCACTCATCCAATTAACCAGGCACTATGCATGCACTCATGCAAATACCCAGGCACTAGTGATGCACTCATGCAATCACCCAGGCAATACTATTAAACTCAACCATTCACTTAGGCACTACACATGCACTCATTTAATCACTCAAGCACTATGCATGCACTCATACAATCACCCAGGCACTATTATTATACTCAACCTTTCACTCAGGCAATATACATGCACTCATTCAGTCACTAAGGCACTAACCATGCACGCATCCAATCATTCAAGCACTATCCTTGCACTAATCTATTATTTCAGGCACTACACATACACTCTTCCATTCTCTCAGGCACTACCCATGCACTCATGCAATACACCAGGCACTAGTCATGCACTCCTCCATTCACCTAGGCACTACTTTTACACTCAACCATTCACTCAGGCACTACCCATGCTCTCATCCAATCACCCAGGCACTACCCATGCACTCTTCCAATCACTCAGACACTACCCTTGCACTCAACCATTCACTCAGGCCCCACATCATCCATTCTCTCAGCCACAAATCTTGCACTCATCCATTCACTCAGGCACTACCCATGCACTCATCCAATGACCCAGCCACTAACCATGCACTCATCCAATCACCCAGGCACTACCCTTGCACTCAACCATTCACTCAGGCACTACCCATGCACTTATCCATTCTCTCAGGCACTACCCATGCATTTTTTCAATCACCTAGGCACTACCTTTGCACTTCTGCATTCACTGAGGCCCTACCCATGCACTCATCCAATCATTCAGCACTATCCTTGCACTCATCCATTCTTTCAGGCACTACACATATACTCTTCCATTTTCTCAGGCACTACCCATGCACTCTTCCAATCACTCAGACACTACCCTTGCACTCAAACATTCACTCAGGCCCCACATCATCCATTCTCTCAGCCACAACTCTTGCACTCATCCATTCTTTCAGGCACTACACATATACTCTTCCATTTTCTCAGGCACTACCCATGCACTCATCCAATCAACCAGGCACTATGCATGCACTTATGCAAAACACCCAGGCACTAGAGATGCACTCATCCAATCACCCCGGCAATACTATTACACTCAATTATTCACTTAGGCACTACACATGCACTTATTTAATCACTCAAGCACTATGCATTCACTCATCCAGTCACCCTGGCACTAGTATTATACTCAACTATTCACTCAGGCAATATACATGCACTCATTCAATCACTAAGGCACTAACCATGCACGCATTCAATCATTCAAGCACTATCCTTGCACTTATCTATCATTTCAGGCACTACACATGCACTCTTCCATTCTCTCAGGCACTACCCATGCACTCATGCAATACACCAGGCACTAGTCATGCACTCCTCCATTCCTTCAGGCACGACACATATACACTTCCATTCTCTCAGCCACTACCCATGCACTCATCTAATCACCCAGGCACTATCCAAGCACTCCTCCAATCACTCAGACACTACCCTTGCATTCAACCATTCACTCAGGCCCTACACATACAGTCATCCATTCTCTCATCCACTACCCTTGCACTCATCCATTCACTCAGGCACTACCCATGCTCTCATCCAATTGACCAAGCCACTAACCATGCACTCATCCAATCACTCAGGCACTACCCTTGCACTCAACCATTCACTCAGGCACTTCCCATGCACTCATCCATTCTCTCAGGCACTACCCATGCACTCATCCAATGACCCAGGAACTACCCTTGCACTCATCTATTCAGTCAGGCACTACCCATGACCTCATTCAATCACCAGGCACCACCTTTGCACTCATGCATTCATTGAGGCACTACCCATGCACTCATCCAATCATTCAAGCACTATCCTTTCACTCATCCATTCTTTCAGGCACTACACATATACTCTTTCATTCTCTCAGGCACTACCCATGCACTCATTCAATCACTCAGGCACTATCCATGCACTCATCAATTCTCTTAGGCACTAACCAAGCACTCATAAATTGACCCAGGCATTACCCTTGCACTCATCCATTCACTCAGGCACTACCCATGCACTCCTCCATTCCTTCAGGCACTACACATACACACTTCCATTCTCTCAGGCACTACCCATGCACACATCCAATGACCCAGGCACTACCTTTGCACTCATGCATTCATTGAGGCACTACCGATGCACTCATCCAATCATTCAAGCACTATCCTTTCACTCATCCTTTCTTTCAGGCACTACACATATACTCTTTCATTCTCTCAGGCCCTACCCATGCACTCATTCAATTACTCAGGCACTATCCATGCACTCATCAATTCTCTTAGGCACTACCCATGCACTCATAAATTGACCCAGGCATTACCCTTGTACTCATACATTCACTCAGGCACTACCTTTGCACTCATGCATTCACTGAGGCACTACCCATGCCCTCATCCAATCATTCAAGCACTATCTTTGCACTCATCCATTCTTTCAGTCACTACACATTCACTCTTCCATTCTCTCAGGCACTACCCATGCACTCATTCAATCAACCAAGGCACTATGCATGCACTCATGCAAACACCCAGGCACTAGTGATACACTAATCCAATCACGCAGGCAAAATAATTACACTCAACCATTCACTTAGGCCCTACACATGCTCTCGTTTAATCACTCAAACACTATGCATGAACTCATCCAATAACCCAGGCACTATCCATGCACTCTTCCAATCACTCAGACTCTTACCCTTGCACTCAACCATTCACTCCAGGTGCTACACATACAGTCATCCATTCTCTCAGCCACTAGCCTTGCACTCATCCAATCACCCAGGCACTACCCATGCACTCTTCCAATCACTCAGACACTACCCTTGCACTCAACCATTCACTCAGGCCCTACGCATACAGTCATCCATTCTCTCAGCCACTAGCCTTGCCCTCATCCAGTAAACCAGGAACTACTCTTGCACTCAACCATTCAATTAGGCACTATTCAGGCACTACCCATGTCCTCATCCAATCACCCAGGAACTACCCATGCACTCTTACAATCACTCAGACACTACCCTTGCACTCATCCAATCATTCAGGCACTACTCTTGCACTCATCCAATCACCCAGGCACTACCCATGCACTCATCCAATCATTCAGGCACTACCCTTGCACTCAAACAATGACCCAGGCACTACCCTTGCACTCATCCAATCACCCAGGCACTACCCATGCACTCTTCCAATCACTCAGACACTACCCTTGCACTCAACCATTCACTCAGGCCCTACGCATACAGTCATCCATTCTCTCAGCCACTAGCCTTGCCCTCATCCAGTAAACCAGGAACTACTCTTGCACTCAACCATTCAATTAGGCACTAGTCAGGCACTACCCATGTCCTCATCCAATCACCCAGGAACTACCCATGCACTCTTACAATCACTCAGACACTACCCTTGCACTCATCCAATCATTCAGGCACTACACTTGCACTCATCCAATCACCCAGGCACTACCCATGCACTCATCCAATCATTCAGGCACTACCCTTGCACTCAAACAATGACCCAGGCACTACCCTTGCACTCATCTATTCACTCAGGCACTACCCATGCACTCATTCAATCACCCAGGCACTATCCTTGCACTCATCCATTCTTTCAGGCACTACACATATACTCTTCCATTCTCTCAGGCACTACGCATGCACTCATGCAAACACCCAGGCACTAGTGATGTGATGCACTCATGCAATCACCCAGGCAATACTATTACACTCAACCATTCACTTAGGCACTACACATGCACTCATTTAATCACTCAAGCACTATGCATGCACACAGTCATCCATTCTCTCAGCTGTTAGCCTTGCACTCATCCAGTCACCCAGGCTCTACCCATGCACTCATCCAATGACCCAGCCACTACTCATGCACTCATCTATTCACTCAGGCACTACCCATGCACTCATCCAATCACCCAGGCACTATCCATGCACTCATCCAATCATTCAGGCACTACATGTGCACTCGACTAATGACCCAGGCACTACCCTTGCACTCATCTATTCACTCAGGCACTACCCATGCACTCATTCAATCACCCAGGCACTATCCTTGCACTCATCCATTCTTTCAGGCACTACACATATACTCTTCCATTCTCTCAGACACTACCCATGCACTCATCCAATTAACCAGGCACTATGCATGCACTCATGCAAACACACAGGCACAAGTGATGCACTCATGCAATCACCCAGGCAATACTATTAAACTCAACCATTCACTTAGGCACTACACATGCACTCATTTAATCACTCAAGCACTATGCATGCACTCATACAATCACCCAGGCACTATTATTATACTCAACCTTTCACTCAGGCAATATACATGCACTCATTCAGTCAATAAGGCACTAACCATGCACGCATCCAATCATTCAAGCACTATCCTTGCACTAATCTATTATTTAAGGCACTACACATACACTCTTCCATTCTCTCAGGCACTACCCATGCACTCATGCAATACACCAGGCACTAGTCATGCACTCCTCCATTCACCTAGGCACTACTTTTACACTCAACCATTCACTCAGGCACTACCCATGCTCTCATCCAATCACCCAGGCACTACCCATGCACTCTTCCAATCACTCAGACACTACCCTTGCACTCAACCATTCACTCAGGCCCCACATCATCCATTCTCTCAGCCACAACTCTTGCACTCATCCATTCACTCAGGCACTACCCTTGCACTCAAACATTCACTCAGGCACTACCCTTGCACTTATCCATTCTCTCAGGCACTACCCATGCATTCATTCAATCACCTAGGCACTACCTTTGCACTTCTACATTCACTGAGGCCCTACCCATACACTCATCCAATCATTCAAGCACTATCCTTGCACTCATCCATTATTTCAGGCACTACGCATATACTCTTCCATTCTCTCAGGTACTACCCATGCACTCATCCAATCAACCAGGCACTATGCATGCACTCATGCAAACACACAGGCACTAGTGATGCACTCATGCAATCACCCAGGCAATACTATTACACTCAACCATTCACTTAGGCACTACACATGCACTCATTTAATCACTCAAGCACTATGCATGCACTCATCCAATCACCCAGGCACTATTATTATACTCAAACTTTCACTCAGGGAATATACATGCACTCATTCAATCACTAAGGCACTAACCATGCATGCATCCAATCATTCAAGCACTATCCTTGCACTAATCTATTATTTCAGGCACTACACATACACTCTTCCATTCTCTCAGGCACTACCCATGCACTCATGCAATACACCAGACACTAGTCATGCACTCCTCCAATCACCTAGGCACTACTTTTGCGCCCAACCATTCACTCAGGCACTACCCATGCACTCATCCAATCACCCAGGCACTACCCATGCATTCTTCCAATCACTCAGACACTACCCTTGCACTCAACCATTCACTCAGGCCCTACACATACAGTCATCCATTCTCTCAGCCACTACCCTTGCACTCATCCATTCACTCAGGCACTACCCATGCACTCATTCAATGACCCAGCCACTAACCATGCACTAATCCATTCTCTCAGGCACAACCCATGCACTCCTCCAATGACCCAGGCACTACCCTTGCACTAATCTATTCACTCAGTCACTACCCATGCATTTATTCAATCACCTAGGCACTACCTTTGCACTCCTGCATTCACTGAGGCACTACCCATGCACTCATCCAATCATTCAAGCACTATCCTTGCACTCATCCATTCTATCAGGCACTACACATATACTCTTCCATTCTCTCTGGCACTACCCATGCACTCATCCAATCACCCAGGCACTACACATGCACTTATGCAAACACCCAGGTACTAGTGATGCACTCATCCAATCACCCAGGCAGTACTATTACACTCATTCATTCACTTAGGCACTACACATGCACTTATTTAATCACTCAAGCACTATGCATTCACTCATCCAGTCACCCAGGCACTGATATTATACTCAACCATTCACTCAGGCAATATACATGCAGTCATTCAATCGCTAAGGCACTAACCATGCACACATCCAATCAGTCAAGCACTATCCTTGCACTTATCTATCATTTCAGGCACTACACAGGCACTCTTCCATTCTCCCAGGCACTATACATGCACTCATCCAATACACCAGGCACTAGTCATGCACTCCTCCAATCACCTAGGCACTCTTTTTACACTCAGCCATTCACTCAGGCACTACCCATGTACATATCTAATCACCCAGGCAGTACCCATGCACTCTTCCAATCACTCAGACACTACCCTTGCATTCAACCATTCACTCAGGCCCTACACATACAGTCATCCATTCTCTCAGCCACTACCCTTGCTCTCATCCATTCACTCAGGCACTACCCATGCTCTCATCCAATGACCCAGCCACTAACCATGCACTCATCCAATCACTCAGGCACTACCCTTGCACTCAACCATTCACTCAGGCACTGCCCATGCACTCATCCATTCTCTCAGGCACTACCCATGCACTCATCCAATGATACAGGCACTACCCTTGCACTCATCTATTCACTCAGGCACTACCCATGCACTCATTCAATCACCCAGGCACCACCTTTGCACTCCTGCATTCACTGAGGCACTACCCATGCACTCATCAAATCATTCAAGCACTATCCTTGCGCTCATCCATTCTTTCAAGCACTACACATACACTCTTCCAGTAGCGGCCAGTGGTGGGAGTGCTGCCGGGCAGTGACGTGGGGCAGGAGAGGGCAGGGTGGGGGTAGTAAACTACGGAATACAGCCGAATAGAGGTAAGTAAACATATAAATACATAAAACGAATATTTCATTGAGCGCGCTGCATTGCCAAATGCGATGCAGCGCGCGCAACGAAATGTGTTTTATTTATTTATATGTTTTCTTACTTCTATTCGGCTGTATTCCATAGTTTACTACGCCCCACCCTGCCCCTCCCCTGCCCCACGTCACTGCCCGGCAGCACTCCCACCACTGTCCGCTACTGCACTCTGCTATTCTCTCAGGCACTACCCATGCACTCATCCAATTAACCAGGCACTAAGCATGCACTCATGCAATCACCCAGGCACTAGTCATGCACTCATCCAATCACCCAGGCACTACTATTACACTCAACCATTCACCCAGGGACTAACCATGCACTCATCCAATCAACCCGGCACTACCCTTGCACTCAACCATTCACTCAGGCACTATGCATACAGTAATCCATTCTCTCAGCCACTAGCCTTGCACTCATCCAGTCACCCAGCCACTACTCATGCAGTCATCCAATGACCCAGTCACTACCCTTGGACTCATTCATTCACTCTGGCACTACTCATGCACTCATCCAATGACCCAGGCACTAACCATGCTCTCATCCAATCACTCAGGCACTACCCTTGCACTCAACCATTGACTCAGACACTACCCATGCACTCATCCATTCTCTCAGGCACTACCCATGCACTCATTAAAGGCCCCAGGCACTACTCTTCCACTCACCCATTCACTCAGGCACTACCCATGCACTCATTTCATCACCCAGGCACTACGTTTGCACTCATGCATTCACTGAGACACTAACCATGCACTCATCCAATCACTCAGGCACTACCCTTGCACTCAAGCATTCATCAGGCCTACCCATACACTCATTCATTCTCTCAGGCACTACCCATGCACTCTTTAAAGGACCCAGGCACTATCCTTCCACTCACCCATTCACTCAGGCACTACCCATGCACTCATTCCAACACCCAGGCACTACGTTTGCACTCATGCATTCACTGAAGCACTACCCATGCACTCATCCAATCATTCAAGCACTATCCTTGCACTCATTCATACTTTCAGGCACTACACATACTGACTTTCATTCTCTCAGTCACTGCCCATGCACTTTTCCAATGACCCAGGCACTATCTTTGCACTCATGCATTCATTGAGGCACTACCCATTCACTCAAGCACTATCCTTCCACTCATCCATTCTTTCAGGTGCTACACATACACTCTTCCATTCTCTAAGGCACTACCCTTGCACTCAACCAATCACTCAGGCACTAGTCAGGCACTTCCCATGCACTCATCCAATCACCCAGGCACTACCCATGCACTCTTCCAATCACTCAGACACTACTCATGCACTCAATCATTCACTCAGGTGCTACGCATACAGTCATCCATTCTCTCAGCCACTAGCCTTTCACTCATACAAATAACACAGCCACTACACATGCACTCTTCGAATCACTCAGACACTACCCTTGCACTCAACCATTCACTCAGGTGCTACGCATACAGGCATCCATTCTCTCAGCCACTAGCCTTGCACTCATGCAGTCACCCAGGCACTACTCTAGCACTCAACAATTCACTTAGGCACTAGTCATGTACTACCCATGCACTCATCCAATCACACAGGCACAACCCATGCACTCTTCCAATCAACCAGACACTACCCTTGCACTCAACCATTCACTCAGGTGGTATGCATACAGTCATCCATTCTCTCAGCCATTAGCCTTGCACTCATCCAGTCACCCAGGCACTACCCATGCACTCATCCAATGGCCCAGGCACTACCCATGAACTCATCCATTCACTCAGGCACTACCCATGCACTCATTCAATCAACCTGGCACTACCCTTGCACTCATCCCATCACTCATGCTCTACCGCTGCACTCAACCATTCACTCAGGCGCTATGCATACAGTCATCCATTTTCTCAGGCACTACCCATGCACTCATCCAATGACCCAGGCAGTACCCTTGCACTCATCCATTCACTCAGTCACTACCCATGCACTCATTCAATCACCCAGGCACTACCTTTGCACTCATGCATTCACTGAGGCACTACCCATGCACTCAACCATTCACTTAGGCACTAGTCAGGCACTACCCATGCACTCATCCAATCACCCAGGCAATACACATGCACACTTCCAAGCACTCAGACACTACCCTTGCACTCAACCATTCACTCAGGTGCTACATACAGTCATCCATTCTCTCAGCCATTAGCCTTGCACTCATCCAGTCACCCAGGCTCTACCCATGCACTCATCCAATGACCAAGCCACTACCTATGCACTCATCCATTCACTCAGGCACTACACATGCACTTATCCATTCACCCAGGCACTACCTTTGCACTCATGCATTCACTGAGGCACTACCCATGCACTCATCCAATCATTGAAGCGCTATCCTTGCACTCATCCATTCACTCAGGCACTACACATGCACTCATCCAATCACCCAGACACTACTATTACACTCAACCATTCACTCAGGCACTACCCATGCACTCTTCCATTCACTCAGACACAACCATTGCCCTCAACCATTCACTCAGGCACTATGCATACAGTCATCCATTCTCTCAGCCACTAGCCTTGCACTCATCCAGTCACCCAGCGACTACTCATGCAGTCATCCAATGACCCAGTCACTACCCTTGGGCTCATTCATTCACTCAGGCACTACCCATGCACTCATCCAATGACACAGGCACTAACCATGCACTCATCCAATCACTCAGGCACTACCCTTGCACTTGACCATTCACTCAGGCACTACCCATGCACTCATCTATTCTCTCAGGCACTACCCATTCACTCGACCAATGACACAGGCCCTACCCTTGCACTCATCTATTCACTCAGGCACTACCCATGCACTCATTCAATCACCCAGGCACTACATTTGCACTCATGCATTCACAGAGGCACTACCCATGCACTCATCTGATCATTCAAGCACTATGCTTGCACTCATCCATTCTTTCAGGCACTACACATATACTCTTCTATTCTCTCAGGCACTACCCATGCACTCATCCAATCAACCAGACACTATGCATGCACTGATGCAAACACCCAGACACTAGTGATGCACTCATGCAATCACCCAGGCAATTCTATTACACTCAACCATTCACTTAGGCACTACACATGCACTTATTTAATCACTCAAGCACTATGCATGCACTCATCCAATCACCCAGGCACAACTATTATACTCAAACATTCACTCAGGCAATATACATGCACTCATTCAATCACTAAGACACTAACCATGCACGCATCCAATCATTCAATCACTATCCTTGCACTAATCTATTATTTCAGGCACTACACATAGACTCTTCCATTCTCTCGGGCACTGCCCATGCATCATGCAATACACCAGGCACTAGTCATACACTCCTCCAATCACCCAGGCACTGCTTTTACACTCATCTATTCACTCAGGCACTACCCATGCACTCATTCAATCACCCAGGCACTACATTTGCACTCATGCATTCACAGAGGCACTACCCATGCACTCATCTGATCATTCAAGCACTATCCTTGCACTCATCCATTCTTTCAGGCACTACACATATACTCTTCTAATCTCTCAGGCACTACCCATGCACTCATCCAATCAACCAGACACTATGCATGCACTCATGCAAACACCCAGGCACTAGTGATGCACTCATGCAATCACCCAGGCAATTCTATTACACTCAACCATTCACTTAGGCACTACACATGCACGTATTTAATCACTCAAGCACTATGCATGCACTCATCCAATCACCCAGGCACAACTATTATACTCAAACATTCACTCAGGCAATATACATGCACTCATTCAATCACTAAGACACTAACCATGCACGCATCCAATCATTCAATCACTATCCTTGCACTAATCTATTATTTCAGGCACTACACATAGACTCTTCCATTCTCTCGGGCACTGCCCATGCATCATGCAAAATACCAGGCACTAGTCATACACTCCTCCAATCACCCAGGCACTGCTTTTACACTCATCCATTCACTCAGCCACTACCCATGCAGTCATTCAATCACCCAGGCACTACCCATTCACTCTTCCAATCACTCAGACACTACCCTTGCACTCAACCATTCACTCAGGCCCTACACATACAGTCATCCATTCTCTCAGCCACTACTTTTGCACTCATCCATTCACTCAGGCACTACCCAAGCACTTATCCATTCTCTCAGGCACTACCCATGTACTCATCTAATGACCCAGGCACTACCCTTGCACTCATCTCTTCACTCAGGCACTACCCATGCACTCACTCAAAGACCCAGGCACTACTGTTGCACTCCTGCATTCACTGAGGCACTACCCATGCACTCATCCAATCACTCAGGCACTAGTCAGGCACTATCCATGCACTCATCCAATCACCCAGGCACTACCCATGCACTCTTCCAGTCACTCAGATACTACCCTTGTACTCAACCATTCACTCAGGCGTTATGCATCAGTCATCCATTCTCTCAGCCACTAGAAATGCACTCATCCAGTAACCCAGGCACTACTCTTGCACTCAACTGGTCACTTAGGCACTAGTCAGGTACTACCCATGCACTCATCCAATGACCCAGGCACTACCCATGCACTCTTCCAATCACTCAGACACTACCCTTGCACTCAACCATTCACTCAGGTGCTATGCATACAGTCATCCATTCTCTCAGCCATTAGCCTTGCACCCATCCAGTCACCCAGGCTCTACCCATGCACTCATCCAATGACCCAGCCACTACCCATGCACTCATCCATTCACCCAGGCACTACCAATGCACTCATCCAATGATTCAGGCACTACCCTTGCACTCAACCAATGACCCAGGCACTATCCTTGCATTCATCTATTTACTCAAGCACTACCAATGCACTCATTCAATCACCCAGGCACTACCTTTGCACTTGTGCATTCACTGAGGCACTACCCATGCACTTATCCAATCATTCAAGCACTACCCATGCACTCATCCAATCAACCAGGCACTACGCATGCACTCATGCAAACACCCAGGCACTAGTGATGTGATACACTCATGCAATCACCCAGGCAATACTATCACACTCAACCATTCACTTAGGCACTACACATGCACTCATTCAATCACTAAGGCACTAACCATGCACACATCCAATCATTCAAGCACTATCCTTGCACTGATCAATTCTTTCAGGCACTACACATATACTCTTCCATTCTCTCAGGCACTACCCATGCACTCAACCAATCAACCAGGCACTACGCATGCACTCATGCAAACACCCAGGCACTAGTGATGTGATGCATTCATGCAATCACCCAGGCAATACTATTACACTCAACCATTCACTTAGGCACTACACATGCACTCATTTAATCACTCAAGCACTATGCATGCACTCATCCAATCACCCAGGCACTATTATTATACTCAACCTTTCACTCAGTCAATATACATGCACTCATTCAGTCACTAAGGCACTAACCATGCATGCATCCAATCATTCAAGCACTATCCTTGCACTAATCTATTATTTCAGGTACTACACATACACTCTTCCATTCTCTCCAGGCACTACCCATGCACTCATGCAATACACCAGGCACTAGTCATGCACTCCTCCAATCACCTAGGCACTACTTTTACACTGATCCATTCACTCAGGCACTACCAATGCACTCATCCAATCACCCAGGCACTACCCATGCACTCTTCCAATCACTCAGACACTACCCTTGCACTCAACCATTTACTCAGGCCCTACATCATCCATTCTCTCAGCCACAACTCTTGCACTCATCCATTCACTCAGGCACTACCCATGCACTCATCCAATGACCCAGCTACTAACCATGCACTTATCCAATAACTCAGGCACTACCCTTGCACTCAACCATTCACTCAGGCTCTACCCATGCACTTATCCATTCTCTCAGGCACAACCCATGCACCCATCCAATGACTCAGGCACTACCCTTGTACTTATCCATTCACTCAGGCACTACCCATGCATTTATTCAATCAGCTAGGCACTACCTTTGCACTTCTGCATTCACTGAGGCACTACCCATGCACTCATCAAATCATTCAAGCACGCAGTCATCCATTCTCTCAGCCTTTAGCCTTGCAGTCATCCAGTCACCCAGGCTCTACCCATGCACTCATCCAATGACCCAGCCACTACCCATGCATCCATTCACTCAGGCACTACCCATGCACTCATCCAATCACCCAGGCACTACCCATGCACTCATCCAATCATTCAGGCACTACCTTTGCACTCGACAACTGACCCAGGCACTAACCTTGCACTCATCTATTCACTCAGGCACTACCCATGCACTCATTCAATCACCCAGGCACTATCCTTGCACTCAACCATTCTTTCAGGCACTACACATATACTCTTCCATTCTCTCAGGCACTACCCATGGACTCATCCAATTAACCAGGCACTACGCATGTACTCATGCAAACGCCCAGGCACTAGTGATTCACTCATGCAATCACCCAGGCAATACTATTACACTCAACCATTCACTTAGGCACTACACATGCACTCATTTAATCACTCAAGCACTATGCATTAACTCATCCAATCACCCAGGCACTATTATTATACTCAACCTTTCACTCAGGCAATATACATGCACTCATTCAATCACTAAGGCACTAACCATGCACGCATCCAATCATTCAAGCACTATCCTTGCACTAATCTATTATTTCAGGCACTACACATACACTCTTCCAATCTCTCAGGCACTACCCATGCACTCATGCAATACACCAGGCACTAGTCATGCACTCCTCCAATCACCTAGGCACTACTTTTACACTGATCCATTCACTCAGGCACTACCAATGCACTCATCCAATCACCCAGGCACTACCCATGCACTCTTCCAATCACTCAGACACTACCCTTGCACTCAACCATTTACTCAGGCCCTACATCATCCATTCTCTCAGCCACAACTCTTGCACTCATCCATTCACTCAGGCACTACCCATGCACTCATCCAATGACCCAGCTACTAACCATGCACTTATCCAATCACTCAGGCACTACCCTTGCACTCAACCATTCACTCAGGCTCTACCCATGCACTTATCCATTCTCTCAGGCACAACCCATGCACCCATCCAATGACTCAGGCACTACCCTTGTACTTATCCATTCACTCAGGCACTACCCATGCATTTATTCAATCAGCTAGGCACTACCTTTGCACTTCTGCATTCACTGAGGCACTACCCATGCACTCATCAAATCATTCAAGCACGCAGTCATCCATTCTCTCAGCCTTTAGCCTTGCACTCATCCAGTCACCCAGGCTCTACCCATGCACTCATCCAATGACCCAGCCACTACCCATGCATCCATTCACTCAGGCACTACCCATGCACTCATCCAATCACCCAGGCACTACCCATGCACTCATCCAATCATTCAGGCACTACCTTTGCACTCGACCAATGACCCAGGCACTAACCTTGCACTCATCTATTCACTCAGGCACTACCCATGCACTCATTCAATCACCCAGGCACTATCCTTGCACTCAACCATTCTTTCAGGCACTACACATATACTCTTCCATTCTCTCAGGCACTACCCATGCACTCATCCAATTAACCAGGCACTACGCATGCACTCATGCAAACGCCCAGGCACTAGTGATTCACTCATGCAATCACCCAGGCACTATCCTTGCACTCAACCATTCTTTCAGGCACTACACATATACTCTTCCATTCTCTCAGGCACTACCCATGCACTCATCCAATCATTCAGGCACTACCTTTGCACTCGACCAATGACCCAGGCACTAACCTTGCACTCATCTATTCACTCAGGCACTAACCATGCACGCATCCAATCATTCAAGCACTATCCTTGCACTAATCTATTATTTCAGGCACTACACATACACTCTTCCAATCTCTCAGGCACTACCCATGCACTCATGCAATACACCAGGCACTAGTCATGCACTCCTCCAATCACCTAGGCACTATTTTTACACTCAAACATTCACTCAGGCTCTACCCATGCACTCATCCAATCACCCCGGCACTACCCATGCACTCTTCCAATCACTCAGACACTACCCTTGCACTATTCCAATCACTCAGACACTACCCTTGCACTCAACCATTCACTCAGGCCCTACATCATCCATTCTCTCAGCCACAACTCTTGCACTCATCCATTCACTCAGACACTACCTTTGCACTCATGCATTCACTGAGGCACTACCCATGCCCTCATCCAATCATTCAAGCACTATCTTTGCACTCATCCATTCTCTCAGGCACTACCCATGCACTCATTCAATCACTCAGGCACTATCCATGCACTCATCAATTCTCATAGGCACTACCCATGCACTCATAAATTGACCCAGGCATTACACTTGCACTCATACATTCACTCAGGCACTACCTTTGCACTCATGCATTCACTGAGGCACTACCCATGCCCTCATCCAATCATTCAAGCACTATCTTTGCACTCATCCATTCTTTCAGTCACTACACATTCACTCTTCCATTCTCTCAGGCACTATCCATGCACTCATTCAATCAATCAAGGCACTATGCATGCACTCATGCAAACACCCAGGCACTAATGATACACTAATCCAATCACGCAGGCAAAATAATTACACTCAACCATTCACTTAGGCCCTACACATGCTCTCGTTTAATCACTCAAACACTATGCATGAACTCATCCAATAACCCAGGCACTATCCATGCACTCTTCCAATCACTAAGACTCTTACCCTTGCACACAACCATTCACTCAGGTGCTACACATACAGTCATCCATTCTCTCAGCCACTAGCCTTGCACTCATCCAATCACCCAGGCACTACCCATGCACTCTTCCAATCACTCAGACACTACCCTTGCACTCAACCATTCACTCAGGCCCTACGCATACAGTCATCCATTCTCTCAGCCACTAGCCTTGCCCTCATCCAGTAAACCAGGAACTACTCTTGCACTCAACCATTCAATTAGGCACTAGTCAGGCACTATCCATGTCCTCATCCAATCACCCAGGAACTACCCATGCACTCTTACAATCACTCAGACACTACCCTTGCACTCATCCAATCATTCAGGCACTACACTTGCACTCATCCAATCACCCAGGCACTACCCATGCACTCATCTATTCACTCAGGCACTACCCATGCACTCATTCAATCACCCAGGCACTATCCTTGCACTCATCCATTCTTTCAGGCACTACACATATACTCTTCCATTCTCTCAGGCACTACGCATGCACTCATGCAAACACCCAGGCACTAGTGATGTGATGCACTCATGCAATCACCCAGGCAATACTATTACACTCAACCATTCACTTAGGCACTACACATGCACTCATTTAATCACTCAAGCACTATGCATGCACACAGTCATCCATTCTCTCAGCTGTTAGCCTTGCACTCATCCAGTCACCCAGGCTCTACCCATGCACTCATCCAATGACCCAGCCACTACCCATGCACTCATCTATTCACTCAGGCACTACCCATGCACTCATCCAATCACCCAGGCACTATCCATGCACTCATCCAATCATTCAGGCACTACCCGTGCACTCGACTAATGACCCAGGCACTACCCTTGCACTCATCTATTCACTCAGGCACTACCCATGCACTCGTTCAATCACCCAGGCACTATCCTTGCACTCATCCATTCTTTCAGGCACTACACATATACTCTTCCATTCTCTCAGGCACTACCCATGCACTCATCCAATTAACCAGGCACTATGCATGCACTCATGCAAATACCCAGGCACTAGTGATGCACTCATGCAATCACCCAGGCAATACTATTAAACTCAACCATTCACTTAGGCACTACACATGCACTCATTTAATCACTCAAGCACTATGCATGCACTCATACAATCACCCAGGCACTATTATTATACTCAACCTTTCACTCAGGCAATATACATGCACTCATTCAGTCACTAAGGCACTAACCATGCACGCATCCAATCATTCAAGCACTATCCTTGCACTAATCTATTATTTCAGGCACTACACATACACTCTTCCATTCTCTCAGGCACTACCCATGCACTCATGCAATACACCAGGCACTAGTCATGCACTCCTCCATTCACCTAGGCACTACTTTTACACTCAACCATTCACTCAGGCACTACCCATGCTCTCATCCAATCACCCAGGCACTACCCATGCACTCTTCCAATCACTCAGACACTACCCTTGCACTCAACCATTCACTCAGGCCCCACATCATCCATTCTCTCAGCCACAAATCTTGCACTCATCCATTCACTCAGGCACTACCCATGCACTCATCCAATGACCCAGCCACTAACCATGCACTCATCCAATCACCCAGGCACTACCCTTGCACTCAACCATTCACTCAGGCACTACCCATGCACTTATCCATTCTCTCAGGCACTACCCATGCATTTTTTCAATCACCTAGGCACTACCTTTGCACTTCTGCATTCACTGAGGCCCTACCCATGCACTCATCCAATCATTCAGCACTATCCTTGCACTCATCCATTCTTTCAGGCACTACACATATACTCTTCCATTTTCTCAGGCACTACCCATGCACTCTTCCAATCACTCAGACACTACCCTTGCACTCAAACATTCACTCAGGCCCCACATCATCCATTCTCTCAGCCACAACTCTTGCACTCATCCATTCTTTCAGGCACTACACATATACTCTTCCATTTTCTCAGGCACTACCCATGCACTCATCCAATCAACCAGGCACTATGCATGCACTTATGCAAAACACCCAGGCACTAGAGATGCACTCATCCAATCACCCCGGCAATACTATTACACTCAATTATTCACTTAGGCACTACACATGCACTTATTTAATCACTCAAGCACTATGCATTCACTCATCCAGTCACCCTGGCACTAGTATTATACTCAACTATTCACTCAGGCAATATACATGCACTCATTCAATCACTAAGGCACTAACCATGCACGCATTCAATCATTCAAGCACTATCCTTGCACTTATCTATCATTTCAGGCACTACACATGCACTCTTCCATTCTCTCAGGCACTACCCATGCACTCATTCAATACACCAGGCACTAGTCATGCACTCCTCCATTCCTTCAGGCACGACACATATACACTTCCATTCTCTCAGCCACTACCCATGCACTCATCTAATCACCCAGGCACTATCCAAGCACTCCTCCAATCACTCAGACACTACCCTTGCATTCAACCATTCACTCAGGCCCTACACATACAGTCATCCATTCTCTCATCCACTACCCTTGCACTCATCCATTCACTCAGGCACTACCCATGCTCTCATCCAATTGACCAAGCCACTAACCATGCACTCATCCAATCACTCAGGCACTACCCTTGCACTCAACCATTCACTCAGGCACTTCCCATGCACTCATCCATTCTCTCAGGCACTACCCATGCACTCATCCAATGACCCAGGAACTACCCTTGCACTCATCTATTCAGTCAGGCACTACCCATGACCTCATTCAATCACCAGGCACCACCTTTGCACTCATGCATTCATTGAGGCACTACCCATGCACTCATCCAATCATTCAAGCACTATCCTTTCACTCATCCATTCTTTCAGGCACTACACATATACTCTTTCATTCTCTCAGGCACTACCCATGCACTCATTCAATCACTCAGGCACTATCCATGCACTCATCAATTCTCTTAGGCACTAACCAAGCACTCATAAATTGACCCAGGCATTACCCTTGCACTCATCCATTCACTCAGGCACTACCCATGCACTCCTCCATTCCTTCAGGCACTACACATACACACTTCCATTCTCTCAGGCACTACCCATGCACACATCCAATGACCCAGGCACTACCTTTGCACTCATGCATTCATTGAGGCACTACCGATGCACTCATCCAATCATTCAAGCACTATCCTTTCACTCATCCTTTCTTTCAGGCACTACACATATACTCTTTCATTCTCTCAGGCCCTACCCATGCACTCATTCAATCACTCAGGCACTATCCATGCACTCATCAATTCTCTTAGGCACTACCCATGCACTCATAAATTGACCCAGGCATTACCCTTGTACTCATACATTCACTCAGGCACTACCTTTGCACTCATGCATTCACTGAGGCACTACCCATGCCCTCATCCAATCATTCAAGCACTATCTTTGCACTCATCCATTCTTTCAGTCACTACACATTCACTCTTCCATTCTCTCAGGCACTACCCATGCACTCATTCAATCAACCAAGGCACTATGCATGCACTCATGCAAACACCCAGGCACTAGTGATACACTAATCCAATCACGCAGGCAAAATAATTACACTCAACCATTCACTTAGGCCCTACACATGCTCTCGTTTAATCACTCAAACACTATGCATGAACTCATCCAATAACCCAGGCACTATCCATGCACTCTTCCAATCACTCAGACTCTTACCCTTGCACTCAACCATTCACTCAGGTGCTACACATACAGTCATCCATTCTCTCAGCCACTAGCCTTGCACTCATCCAATCACCCAGGCACTACCCATGCACTCTTCCAATCACTCAGACACTACCCTTGCACTCAACCATTCACTCAGGCCCTACGCATACAGTCATCCATTCTCTCAGCCACTAGCCTTGCCCTCATCCAGTAAACCAGGAACTACTCTTGCACTCAACCATTCAATTAGGCACTATTCAGGCACTACCCATGTCCTCATCCAATCACCCAGGAACTACCCATGCACTCTTACAATCACTCAGACACTACCCTTGCACTCATCCAATCATTCAGGCACTACTCTTGCACTCATCCAATCACCCAGGCACTACCCATGCACTCATCCAATCATTCAGGCACTACCCTTGCACTCAAACAATGACCCAGGCACTACCCTTGCACTCATCCAATCACCCAGGCACTACCCATGCACTCTTCCAATCACTCAGACACTACCCTTGCACTCAACCATTCACTCAGGCCCTACGCATACAGTCATCCATTCTCTCAGCCACTAGCCTTGCCCTCATCCAGTAAACCAGGAACTACTCTTGCACTCAACCATTCAATTAGGCACTAGTCAGGCACTACCCATGTCCTCATCCAATCACCCAGGAACTACCCATGCACTCTTACAATCACTCAGACACTACCCTTGCACTCATCCAATCATTCAGGCACTACACTTGCACTCATCCAATCACCCAGGCACTACCCATGCACTCATCCAATCATTCAGGCACTACCCTTGCACTCAAACAATGACCCAGGCACTACCCTTGCACTCATCTATTCACTCAGGCACTACCCATGCACTCATTCAATCACCCAGGCACTATCCTTGCACTCATCCATTCTTTCAGGCACTACACATATACTCTTCCATTCTCTCAGGCACTACGCATGCACTCATGCAAACACCCAGGCACTAGTGATGTGATGCACTCATGCAATCACCCAGGCAATACTATTACACTCAACCATTCACTTAGGCACTACACATGCACTCATTTAATCACTCAAGCACTATGCATGCACACAGTCATCCATTCTCTCAGCTGTTAGCCTTGCACTCATCCAGTCACCCAGGCTCTACCCATGCACTCATCCAATGACCCAGCCACTACTCATGCACTCATCTATTCACTCAGGCACTACCCATGCACTCATCCAATCACCCAGGCACTATCCATGCACTCATCCAATCATTCAGGCACTACCTGTGCACTCGACTAATGACCCAGGCACTACCCTTGCACTCATCTATTCACTCAGGCACTACCCATGCACTCATTCAATCACCCAGGCACTATCCTTGCACTCATCCATTCTTTCAGGCACTACACATATACTCTTCCATTCTCTCAGACACTACCCATGCACTCATCCAATTAACCAGGCACTATGCATGCACTCATGCAAACACACAGGCACAAGTGATGCACTCATGCAATCACCCAGGCAATACTATTAAACTCAACCATTCACTTAGGCACTACACATGCACTCATTTAATCACTCAAGCACTATGCATGCACTCATACAATCACCCAGGCACTATTATTATACTCAACCTTTCACTCAGGCAATATACATGCACTCATTCAGTCAATAAGGCACTAACCATGCACGCATCCAATCATTCAAGCACTATCCTTGCACTAATCTATTATTTAAGGCACTACACATACACTCTTCCATTCTCTCAGGCACTACCCATGCACTCATGCAATACACCAGGCACTAGTCATGCACTCCTCCATTCACCTAGGCACTACTTTTACACTCAACCATTCACTCAGGCACTACCCATGCTCTCATCCAATCACCCAGGCACTACCCATGCACTCTTCCAATCACTCAGACACTACCCTTGCACTCAACCATTCACTCAGGCCCCACATCATCCATTCTCTCAGCCACAACTCTTGCACTCATCCATTCACTCAGGCACTACCCTTGCACTCAAACATTCACTCAGGCACTACCCTTGCACTTATCCATTCTCTCAGGCACTACCCATGCATTCATTCAATCACCTAGGCACTACCTTTGCACTTCTACATTCACTGAGGCCCTACCCATACACTCATCCAATCATTCAAGCACTATCCTTGCACTCATCCATTATTTCAGGCACTACGCATATACTCTTCCATTCTCTCAGGTACTACCCATGCACTCATCCAATCAACCAGGCACTATGCATGCACTCATGCAAACACACAGGCACTAGTGATGCACTCATGCAATCACCCAGGCAATACTATTACACTCAACCATTCACTTAGGCACTACACATGCACTCATTTAATCACTCAAGCACTATGCATGCACTCATCCAATCACCCAGGCACTATTATTATACTCAAACTTTCACTCAGGGAATATACATGCACTCATTCAATCACTAAGGCACTAACCATGCATGCATCCAATCATTCAAGCACTATCCTTGCACTAATCTATTATTTCAGGCACTACACATACACTCTTCCATTCTCTCAGGCACTACCCATGCACTCATGCAATACACCAGACACTAGTCATGCACTCCTCCAATCACCTAGGCACTACTTTTGCGCCCAACCATTCACTCAGGCACTACCCATGCACTCATCCAATCACCCAGGCACTACCCATGCATTCTTCCAATCACTCAGACACTACCCTTGCACTCAACCATTCACTCAGGCCCTACACATACAGTCATCCATTCTCTCAGCCACTACCCTTGCACTCATCCATTCACTCAGGCACTACCCATGCACTCATTCAATGACCCAGCCACTAACCATGCACTAATCCATTCTCTCAGGCACAACCCATGCACTCCTCCAATGACCCAGGCACTACCCTTGCACTAATCTATTCACTCAGTCACTACCCATGCATTTATTCAATCACCTAGGCACTACCTTTGCACTCCTGCATTCACTGAGGCACTACCCATGCACTCATCCAATCATTCAAGCACTATCCTTGCACTCATCCATTCTATCAGGCACTACACATATACTCTTCCATTCTCTCTGGCACTACCCATGCACTCATCCAATCACCCAGGCACTACACATGCACTTATGCAAACACCCAGGTACTAGTGATGCACTCATCCAATCACCCAGGCAGTACTATTACACTCATTCATTCACTTAGGCACTACACATGCACTTATTTAATCACTCAAGCACTATGCATTCACTCATCCAGTCACCCAGGCACTGATATTATACTCAACCATTCACTCAGGCAATATACATGCAGTCATTCAATCGCTAAGGCACTAACCATGCACACATCCAATCAGTCAAGCACTATCCTTGCACTTATCTATCATTTCAGGCACTACACAGGCACTCTTCCATTCTCCCAGGCACTATACATGCACTCATCCAATACACCAGGCACTAGTCATGCACTCCTCCAATCACCTAGGCACTCTTTTTACACTCAGCCATTCACTCAGGCACTACCCATGTACATATCTAATCACCCAGGCAGTACCCATGCACTCTTCCAATCACTCAGACACTACCCTTGCATTCAACCATTCACTCAGGCCCTACACATACAGTCATCCATTCTCTCAGCCACTACCCTTGCTCTCATCCATTCACTCAGGCACTACCCATGCTCTCATCCAATGACCCAGCCACTAACCATGCACTCATCCAATCACTCAGGCACTACCCTTGCACTCAACCATTCACTCAGGCACTGCCCATGCACTCATCCATTCTCTCAGGCACTACCCATGCACTCATCCAATGATACAGGCACTACCCTTGCACTCATCTATTCACTCAGGCACTACCCATGCACTCATTCAATCACCCAGGCACCACCTTTGCACTCCTGCATTCACTGAGGCACTACCCATGCACTCATCAAATCATTCAAGCACTATCCTTGCGCTCATCCATTCTTTCAAGCACTACACATACACTCTTCCAGTAGCGGCCAGTGGTGGGAGTGCTGCCGGGCAGTGACGTGGGGCAGGAGAGGGCAGGGTGGGGGTAGTAAACTACGGAATACAGCCGAATAGAGGTAAGTAAACATATAAATACATAAAACGAATATTTCATTGAGCGCGCTGCATTGCCAAATGCGATGCAGCGCGCGCAACGAAATGTGTTTTATTTATTTATATGTTTTCTTACTTCTATTCGGCTGTATTCCATAGTTTACTACGCCCCACCCTGCCCCTCCCCTGCCCCACGTCACTGCCCGGCAGCACTCCCACCACTGTCCGCTACTGCACTCTGCTATTCTCTCAGGCACTACCCATGCACTCATCCAATTAACCAGGCACTAAGCATGCACTCATGCAATCACCCAGGCACTAGTCATGCACTCATCCAATCACCCAGGCACTACTATTACACTCAACCATTCACCCAGGGACTAACCATGCACTCATCCAATCAACCCGGCACTACCCTTGCACTCAACCATTCACTCAGGCACTATGCATACAGTAATCCATTCTCTCAGCCACTAGCCTTGCACTCATCCAGTCACCCAGCCACTACTCATGCAGTCATCCAATGACCCAGTCACTACCCTTGGACTCATTCATTCACTCTGGCACTACTCATGCACTCATCCAATGACCCAGGCACTAACCATGCTCTCATCCAATCACTCAGGCACTACCCTTGCACTCAACCATTGACTCAGACACTACCCATGCACTCATCCATTCTCTCAGGCACTACCCATGCACTCATTAAAGGCCCCAGGCACTACTCTTCCACTCACCCATTCACTCAGGCACTACCCATGCACTCATTTCATCACCCAGGCACTACGTTTGCACTCATGCATTCACTGAGACACTAACCATGCACTCATCCAATCACTCAGGCACTACCCTTGCACTCAAGCATTCATCAGGCCTACCCATACACTCATTCATTCTCTCAGGCACTACCCATGCACTCTTTAAAGGACCCAGGCACTATCCTTCCACTCACCCATTCACTCAGGCACTACCCATGCACTCATTCCAACACCCAGGCACTACGTTTGCACTCATGCATTCACTGAAGCACTACCCATGCACTCATCCAATCATTCAAGCACTATCCTTGCACTCATTCATACTTTCAGGCACTACACATACTGACTTTCATTCTCTCAGTCACTGCCCATGCACTTTTCCAATGACCCAGGCACTATCTTTGCACTCATGCATTCATTGAGGCACTACCCATTCACTCAAGCACTATCCTTCCACTCATCCATTCTTTCAGGTGCTACATATACACTCTTCCATTCTCTAAGGCACTACCCTTGCACTCAACCAATCACTCAGGCACTAGTCAGGCACTTCCCATGCACTCATCCAATCACCCAGGCACTACCCATGCACTCTTCCAATCACTCAGACACTACTCATGCACTCAATCATTCACTCAGGTGCTACGCATACAGTCATCCATTCTCTCAGCCACTAGCCTTTCACTCATACAAATAACACAGCCACTACACATGCACTCTTCGAATCACTCAGACACTACCCTTGCACTCAACCATTCACTCAGGTGCTACGCATACAGGCATCCATTCTCTCAGCCACTAGCCTTGCACTCATGCAGTCACCCAGGCACTACTCTAGCACTCAACAATTCACTTAGGCACTAGTCATGTACTACCCATGCACTCATCCAATCACACAGGCACAACCCATGCACTCTTCCAATCAACCAGACACTACCCTTGCACTCAACCATTCACTCAGGTGGTATGCATACAGTCATCCATTCTCTCAGCCATTAGCCTTGCACTCATCCAGTCACCCAGGCACTACCCATGCACTCATCCAATGGCCCAGGCACTACCCATGAACTCATCCATTCACTCAGGCACTACCCATGCACTCATTCAATCAACCTGGCACTACCCTTGCACTCATCCCATCACTCATGCTCTACCGCTGCACTCAACCATTCACTCAGGCGCTATGCATACAGTCATCCATTTTCTCAGGCACTACCCATGCACTCATCCAATGACCCAGGCAGTACCCTTGCACTCATCCATTCACTCAGTCACTACCCATGCACTCATTCAATCACCCAGGCACTACCTTTGCACTCATGCATTCACTGAGGCACTACCCATGCACTCAACCATTCACTTAGGCACTAGTCAGGCACTACCCATGCACTCATCCAATCACCCAGGCAATACACATGCACACTTCCAAGCACTCAGACACTACCCTTGCACTCAACCATTCACTCAGGTGCTACATACAGTCATCCATTCTCTCAGCCATTAGCCTTGCACTCATCCAGTCACCCAGGCTCTACCCATGCACTCATCCAATGACCAAGCCACTACCTATGCACTCATCCATTCACTCAGGCACTACACATGCACTTATCCATTCACCCAGGCACTACCTTTGCACTCATGCATTCACTGAGGCACTACCCATGCACTCATCCAATCATTGAAGCGCTATCCTTGCACTCATCCATTCACTCAGGCACTACACATGCACTCATCCAATCACCCAGACACTACTATTACACTCAACCATTCACTCAGGCACTACCCATGCACTCTTCCATTCACTCAGACACAACCATTGCCCTCAACCATTCACTCAGGCACTATGCATACAGTCATCCATTCTCTCAGCCACTAGCCTTGCACTCATCCAGTCACCCAGCGACTACTCATGCAGTCATCCAATGACCCAGTCACTACCCTTGGGCTCATTCATTCACTCAGGCACTACCCATGCACTCATCCAATGACACAGGCACTAACCATGCACTCATCCAATCACTCAGGCACTACCCTTGCACTTGACCATTCACTCAGGCACTACCCATGCACTCATCTATTCTCTCAGGCACTACCCATTCACTCGACCAATGACACAGGCCCTACCCTTGCACTCATCTATTCACTCAGGCACTACCCATGCACTCATTCAATCACCCAGGCACTACATTTGCACTCATGCATTCACAGAGGCACTACCCATGCACTCATCTGATCATTCAAGCACTATGCTTGCACTCATCCATTCTTTCAGGCACTACACATATACTCTTCTATTCTCTCAGGCACTACCCATGCACTCATCCAATCAACCAGACACTATGCATGCACTGATGCAAACACCCAGACACTAGTGATGCACTCATGCAATCACCCAGGCAATTCTATTACACTCAACCATTCACTTAGGCACTACACATGCACTTATTTAATCACTCAAGCACTATGCATGCACTCATCCAATCACCCAGGCACAACTATTATACTCAAACATTCACTCAGGCAATATACATGCACTCATTCAATCACTAAGACACTAACCATGCACGCATCCAATCATTCAATCACTATCCTTGCACTAATCTATTATTTCAGGCACTACACATAGACTCTTCCATTCTCTCGGGCACTGCCCATGCATCATGCAATACACCAGGCACTAGTCATACACTCCTCCAATCACCCAGGCACTGCTTTTACACTCATCTATTCACTCAGGCACTACCCATGCACTCATTCAATCACCCAGGCACTACATTTGCACTCATGCATTCACAGAGGCACTACCCATGCACTCATCTGATCATTCAAGCACTATCCTTGCACTCATCCATTCTTTCAGGCACTACACATATACTCTTCTAATCTCTCAGGCACTACCCATGCACTCATCCAATCAACCAGACACTATGCATGCACTCATGCAAACACCCAGGCACTAGTGATGCACGCATGCAATCACCCAGGCAATTCTATTACACTCAACCATTCACTTAGGCACTACACATGCACGTATTTAATCACTCAAGCACTATGCATGCACTCATCCAATCACCCAGGCACAACTATTATACTCAAACATTCACTCAGGCAATATACATGCACTCATTCAATCACTAAGACACTAACCATGCACGCATCCAATCATTCAATCACTATCCTTGCACTAATCTATTATTTCAGGCACTACACATAGACTCTTCCATTCTCTCGGGCACTGCCCATGCATCATGCAAAATACCAGGCACTAGTCATACACTCCTCCAATCACCCAGGCACTGCTTTTACACTCATCCATTCACTCAGCCACTACCCATGCAGTCATTCAATCACCCAGGCACTACCCATGCACTCTTCCAATCACTCAGACACTACCCTTGCACTCAACCATTCACTCAGGCCCTACACATACAGTCATCCATTCTCTCAGCCACTACTTTTGCACTCATCCATTCACTCAGGCACTACCCAAGCGCTTATCCATTCTCTCAGGCACTACCCATGTACTCATCTAATGACCCAGGCACTACCCTTGCACTCATCTCTTCACTCAGGCACTACCCATGCACTCACTCAAAGACCCAGGCACTACTGTTGCACTCCTGCATTCACTGAGGCACTACCCATGCACTCATCCAATCACTCAGGCACTAGTCAGGCACTATCCATGCACTCATCCAATCACCCAGGCACTACCCATGCACTCTTCCAGTCACTCAGATACTACCCTTGTACTCAACCATTCACTCAGGCGTTATGCATCAGTCATCCATTCTCTCAGCCACTAGAAATGCACTCATCCAGTAACCCAGGCACTACTCTTGCACTCAACTGGTCACTTAGGCACTAGTCAGGTACTACCCATGCACTCATCCAATGACCCAGGCACTACCCATGCACTCTTCCAATCACTCAGACACTACCCTTGCACTCAACCATTCACTCAGGTGCTATGCATACAGTCATCCATTCTCTCAGCCATTAGCCTTGCACCCATCCAGTCACCCAGGCTCTACCCATGCACTCATCCAATGACCCAGCCACTACCCATGCACTCATCCATTCACCCAGGCACTACCAATGCACTCATCCAATGATTCAGGCACTACCCTTGCACTCAACCAATGACCCAGGCACTATCCTTGCATTCATCTATTTACTCAAGCACTACCAATGCACTCATTCAATCACCCAGGCACTACCTTTGCACTTGTGCATTCACTGAGGCACTACCCATGCACTTATCCAATCATTCAAGCACTACCCATGCACTCATCCAATCAACCAGGCACTACGCATGCACTCATGCAAACACCCAGGCACTAGTGATGTGATACACTCATGCAATCACCCAGGCAATACTATCACACTCAACCATTCACTTAGGCACTACACATGCACTCATTCAATCACTAAGGCACTAACCATGCACACATCCAATCATTCAAGCACTATCCTTGCACTGATCAATTCTTTCAGGCACTACACATATACTCTTCCATTCTCTCAGGCACTACCCATGCACTCAACCAATCAACCAGGCACTACGCATGCACTCATGCAAACACCCAGGCACTAGTGATGTGATGCATTCATGCAATCACCCAGGCAATACTATTACACTCAACCATTCACTTAGGCACTACACATGCACTCATTTAATCACTCAAGCACTATGCATGCACTCATCCAATCACCCAGGCACTATTATTATACTCAACCTTTCACTCAGTCAATATACATGCACTCATTCAGTCACTAAGGCACTAACCATGCATGCATCCAATCATTCAAGCACTATCCTTGCACTAATCTATTATTTCAGGCACTACACATACACTCTTCCATTCTCTCAGGCACTACCCATGCACTCATGCAATACACCAGGCACTAGTCATGCACTCCTCCAATCACCTAGGCACTACTTTTACACTGATCCATTCACTCAGGCACTACCAATGCACTCATCCAATCACCCAGGCACTACCCATGCACTCTTCCAATCACTCAGACACTACCCTTGCACTCAACCATTTACTCAGGCCCTACATCATACATTCTCTCAGCCACAACTCTTGCACTCATCCATTCACTCAGGCACTACCCATGCACTCATCCAATGACCCAGCTACTAACCATGCACTTATCCAATAACTCAGGCACTACCCTTGCACTCAACCATTCACTCAGGCTCTACCCATGCACTTATCCATTCTCTCAGGCACAACCCATGCACCCATCCAATGACTCAGGCACTACCCTTGTACTTATCCATTCACTCAGGCACTACCCATGCATTTATTCAATCAGCTAGGCACTACCTTTGCACTTCTGCATTCACTGAGGCACTACCCATGCACTCATCAAATCATTCAAGCACGCAGTCATCCATTCTCTCAGCCTTTAGCCTTGCAGTCATCCAGTCACCCAGGCTCTACCCATGCACTCATCCAATGACCCAGCCACTACCCATGCATCCATTCACTCAGGCACTACCCATGCACTCATCCAATCACCCAGGCACTACCCATGCACTCATCCAATCATTCAGGCACTACCTTTGCACTCGACAAATGACCCAGGCACTAACCTTGCACTCATCTATTCACTCAGGCACTACCCATGCACTCATTCAATCACCCAGGCACTATCCTTGCACTCAACCATTCTTTCAGGCACTACACATATACTCTTCCATTCTCTCAGGCACTACCCATGGACTCATCCAATTAACCAGGCACTACGCATGTACTCATGCAAACGCCCAGGCACTAGTGATTCACTCATGCAATCACCCAGGCAATACTATTACACTCAACCATTCACTTAGGCACTACACATGCACTCATTTAATCACTCAAGCACTATGCATTAACTCATCCAATCACCCAGGCACTATTATTATACTCAACCTTTCACTCAGGCAATATACATGCACTCATTCAATCACTAAGGCACTAACCATGCACGCATCCAATCATTCAAGCACTATCCTTGCACTAATCTATTATTTCAGGCACTACACATACACTCTTCCAATCTCTCAGGCACTACCCATGCACTCATGCAATACACCAGGCACTAGTCATGCACTCCTCCAATCACCTAGGCACTACTTTTACACTGATCCATTCACTCAGGCACTACCAATGCACTCATCCAATCACCCAGGCACTACCCATGCACTCTTCCAATCACTCAGACACTACCCTTGCACTCAACCATTTACTCAGGCCCTACATCATCCATTCTCTCAGCCACAACACTTGCACTCATCCATTCACTCAGGCACTACCCATGCACTCATCCAATGACCCAGCTACTAACCATGCACTTATCCAATCACTCAGGCACTACCCTTGCACTCAACCATTCACTCAGGCTCTACCCATGCACTTATCCATTCTCTCAGGCACAACCCATGCACCCATCCAATGACTCAGGCACTACCCTTGTACTTATCCATTCACTCAGGCACTACCCATGCATTTATTCAATCAGCTAGGCACTACCTTTGCACTTCTGCATTCACTGAGGCACTACCCATGCACTCATCAAATCATTCAAGCACGCAGTCATCCATTCTCTCAGCCTTTAGCCTTGCACTCATCCAGTCACCCAGGCTCTACCCATGCACTCATCCAATGACCCAGCCACTACCCATGCATCCATTCACTCAGGCACTACCCATGCACTCATCCAATCACCCAGGCACTACCCATGCACTCATCCAATCATTCAGGCACTACCTTTGCACTCGACCAATGACCCAGGCACTAACCTTGCACTCATCTATTCACTCAGGCACTACCCATGCACTCATTCAATCACCCAGGCACTATCCTTGCACTCAACCATTCTTTCAGGCACTACACATATACTCTTCCATTCTCTCAGGCACTACCCATGCACTCATCCAATTAACCAGGCACTACGCATGCACTCATGCAAACGCCCAGGCACTAGTGATTCACTCATGCAATCACCCAGGCAATACTATTACACTCAACCATTCACTTAGGCACTACACATGCACTCATTTAATCACTCAAGCACTATGCATTAACTCATCCAATCACCCAGGCACTATTATTATACTCAACCTTTCACTCAGGCAATATACATGCACTCATTCAATCACTAAGGCACTAACCATGCACGCATCCAATCATTCAAGCACTATCCTTGCACTAATCTATTATTTCAGGCACTACACATACACTCTTCCAATCTCTCAGGCACTACCCATGCACTCATGCAATACACCAGGCACTAGTCATGCACTCCTCCAATCACCTAGGCACTATTTTTACACTCAAACATTCACTCAGGCTCTACCCATGCACTCATCCAATCACCCCGGCACTACCCATGCACTCTTCCAATCACTCAGACACTACCCTTGCACTATTCCAATCACTCAGACACTACCCTTGCACTCAACCATTCACTCAGGCCCTACATCATCCATTCTCTCAGCCACAACTCTTGCACTCATCCATTCACTCAGACACTACCTTTGCACTCATGCATTCACTGAGGCACTACCCATGCCCTCATCCAATCATTCAAGCACTATCTTTGCACTCATCCATTCTCTCAGGCACTACCCATGCACTCATTCAATCACTCAGGCACTATCCATGCACTCATCAATTCTCATAGGCACTACCCATGCACTCATAAATTGACCCAGGCATTACACTTGCACTCATACATTCACTCAGGCACTACCTTTGCACTCATGCATTCACTGAGGCACTACCCATGCCCTCATCCAATCATTCAAGCACTATCTTTGCACTCATCCATTCTTTCAGTCACTACACATTCACTCTTCCATTCTCTCAGGCACTATCCATGCACTCATTCAATCAATCAAGGCACTATGCATGCACTCATGCAAACACCCAGGCACTAATGATACACTAATCCAATCACGCAGGCAAAATAATTACACTCAACCATTCACTTAGGCCCTACACATGCTCTCGTTTAATCACTCAAACACTATGCATGAACTCATCCAATAACCCAGGCACTATCCATGCACTCTTCCAATCACTAAGACTCTTACCCTTGCACACAACCATTCACTCAGGTGCTACACATACAGTCATCCATTCTCTCAGCCACTAGCCTTGCACTCATCCAATCACCCAGGCACTACCCATGCACTCTTCCAATCACTCAGACACTACCCTTGCACTCAACCATTCACTCAGGCCCTACGCATACAGTCATCCATTCTCTCAGCCACTAGCCTTGCCCTCATCCAGTAAACCAGGAACTACTCTTGCACTCAACCATTCAATTAGGCACTAGTCAGGCACTATCCATGTCCTCATCCAATCACCCAGGAACTACCCATGCACTCTTACAATCACTCAGACACTACCCTTGCACTCATCCAATCATTCAGGCACTACACTTGCACTCATCCAATCACCCAGGCACTACCCATGCACTCATCTATTCACTCAGGCACTACCCATGCACTCATTCAATCACCCAGGCACTATCCTTGCACTCATCCATTCTTTCAGGCACTACACATATACTCTTCCATTCTCTCAGGCACTACGCATGCACTCATGCAAACACCCAGGCACTAGTGATGTGATGCACTCATGCAATCACCCAGGCAATACTATTACACTCAACCATTCACTTAGGCACTACACATGCACTCATTTAATCACTCAAGCACTATGCATGCACACAGTCATCCATTCTCTCAGCTGTTAGCCTTGCACTCATCCAGTCACCCAGGCTCTACCCATGCACTCATCCAATGACCCAGCCACTACCCATGCACTCATCTATTCACTCAGGCACTACCCATGCACTCATCCAATCACCCAGGCACTATCCATGCACTCATCCAATCATTCAGGCACTACCCGTGCACTCGACTAATGACCCAGGCACTACCCTTGCACTCATCTATTCACTCAGGCACTACCCATGCACTCGTTCAATCACCCAGGCACTATCCTTGCACTCATCCATTCTTTCAGGCACTACACATATACTCTTCCATTCTCTCAGGCACTACCCATGCACTCATCCAATTAACCAGGCACTATGCATGCACTCATGCAAATACCCAGGCACTAGTGATGCACTCATGCAATCACCCAGGCAATACTATTAAACTCAACCATTCACTTAGGCACTACACATGCACTCATTTAATCACTCAAGCACTATGCATGCACTCATACAATCACCCAGGCACTATTATTATACTCAACCTTTCACTCAGGCAATATACATGCACTCATTCAGTCACTAAGGCACTAACCATGCACGCATCCAATCATTCAAGCACTATCCTTGCACTAATCTATTATTTCAGGCACTACACATACACTCTTCCATTCTCTCAGGCACTACCCATGCACTCATGCAATACACCAGGCACTAGTCATGCACTCCTCCATTCACCTAGGCACTACTTTTACACTCAACCATTCACTCAGGCACTACCCATGCTCTCATCCAATCACCCAGGCACTACCCATGCACTCTTCCAATCACTCAGACACTACCCTTGCACTCAACCATTCACTCAGGCCCCACATCATCCATTCTCTCAGCCACAAATCTTGCACTCATCCATTCACTCAGGCACTACCCATGCACTCATCCAATGACCCAGCCACTAACCATGCACTCATCCAATCACCCAGGCACTACCCTTGCACTCAACCATTCACTCAGGCACTACCCATGCACTTATCCATTCTCTCAGGCACTACCCATGCATTTTTTCAATCACCTAGGCACTACCTTTGCACTTCTGCATTCACTGAGGCCCTACCCATGCACTCATCCAATCATTCAGCACTATCCTTGCACTCATCCATTCTTTCAGGCACTACACATATACTCTTCCATTTTCTCAGGCACTACCCATGCACTCTTCCAATCACTCAGACACTACCCTTGCACTCAAACATTCACTCAGGCCCCACATCATCCATTCTCTCAGCCACAACTCTTGCACTCATCCATTCTTTCAGGCACTACACATATACTCTTCCATTTTCTCAGGCACTACCCATGCACTCATCCAATCAACCAGGCACTATGCATGCACTTATGCAAAACACCCAGGCACTAGAGATGCACTCATCCAATCACCCCGGCAATACTATTACACTCAATTATTCACTTAGGCACTACACATGCACTTATTTAATCACTCAAGCACTATGCATTCACTCATCCAGTCACCCTGGCACTAGTATTATACTCAACTATTCACTCAGGCAATATACATGCACTCATTCAATCACTAAGGCACTAACCATGCACGCATTCAATCATTCAAGCACTATCCTTGCACTTATCTATCATTTCAGGCACTACACATGCACTCTTCCATTCTCTCAGGCACTACCCATGCACTCATGCAATACACCAGGCACTAGTCATGCACTCCTCCATTCCTTCAGGCACGACACATATACACTTCCATTCTCTCAGCCACTACCCATGCACTCATCTAATCACCCAGGCACTATCCAAGCACTCCTCCAATCACTCAGACACTACCCTTGCATTCAACCATTCACTCAGGCCCTACACATACAGTCATCCATTCTCTCATCCACTACCCTTGCACTCATCCATTCACTCAGGCACTACCCATGCTCTCATCCAATTGACCAAGCCACTAACCATGCACTCATCCAATCACTCAGGCACTACCCTTGCACTCAACCATTCACTCAGGCACTTCCCATGCACTCATCCATTCTCTCAGGCACTACCCATGCACTCATCCAATGACCCAGGAACTACCCTTGCACTCATCTATTCAGTCAGGCACTACCCATGACCTCATTCAATCACCAGGCACCACCTTTGCACTCATGCATTCATTGAGGCACTACCCATGCACTCATCCAATCATTCAAGCACTATCCTTTCACTCATCCATTCTTTCAGGCACTACACATATACTCTTTCATTCTCTCAGGCACTACCCATGCACTCATTCAATCACTCAGGCACTATCCATGCACTCATCAATTCTCTTAGGCACTAACCAAGCACTCATAAATTGACCCAGGCATTACCCTTGCACTCATCCATTCACTCAGGCACTACCCATGCACTCCTCCATTCCTTCAGGCACTACACATACACACTTCCATTCTCTCAGGCACTACCCATGCACACATCCAATGACCCAGGCACTACCTTTGCACTCATGCATTCATTGAGGCACTACCGATGCACTCATCCAATCATTCAAGCACTATCCTTTCACTCATCCTTTCTTTCAGGCACTACACATATACTCTTTCATTCTCTCAGGCCCTACCCATGCACTCATTCAATCACTCAGGCACTATCCATGCACTCATCAATTCTCTTAGGCACTACCCATGCACTCATAAATTGACCCAGGCATTACCCTTGTACTCATACATTCACTCAGGCACTACCTTTGCACTCATGCATTCACTGAGGCACTACCCATGCCCTCATCCAATCATTCAAGCACTATCTTTGCACTCATCCATTCTTTCAGTCACTACACATTCACTCTTCCATTCTCTCAGGCACTACCCATGCACTCATTCAATCAACCAAGGCACTATGCATGCACTCATGCAAACACCCAGGCACTAGTGATACACTAATCCAATCACGCAGGCAAAATAATTACACTCAACCATTCACTTAGGCCCTACACATGCTCTCGTTTAATCACTCAAACACTATGCATGAACTCATCCAATAACCCAGGCACTATCCATGCACTCTTCCAATCACTCAGACTCTTACCCTTGCACTCAACCATTCACTCAGGTGCTACACATACAGTCATCCATTCTCTCAGCCACTAGCCTTGCACTCATCCAATCACCCAGGCACTACCCATGCACTCTTCCAATCACTCAGACACTACCCTTGCACTCAACCATTCACTCAGGCCCTACGCATACAGTCATCCATTCTCTCAGCCACTAGCCTTGCCCTCATCCAGTAAACCAGGAACTACTCTTGCACTCAACCATTCAATTAGGCACTATTCAGGCACTACCCATGTCCTCATCCAATCACCCAGGAACTACCCATGCACTCTTACAATCACTCAGACACTACCCTTGCACTCATCCAATCATTCAGGCACTACACTTGCACTCATCCAATCACCCAGGCACTACCCATGCACTCATCCAATCATTCAGGCACTACCCTTGCACTCAAACAATGACCCAGGCACTACCCTTGCACTCATCCAATCACCCAGGCACTACCCATGCACTCTTCCAATCACTCAGACACTACCCTTGCACTCAACCATTCACTCAGGCCCTACGCATACAGTCATCCATTCTCTCAGCCACTAGCCTTGCCCTCATCCAGTAAACCAGGAACTACTCTTGCACTCAACCATTCAATTAGGCACTAGTCAGGCACTACCCATGTCCTCATCCAATCACCCAGGAACTACCCATGCACTCTTACAATCACTCAGACACTACCCTTGCACTCATCCAATCATTCAGGCACTACACTTGCACTCATCCAATCACCCAGGCACTACCCATGCACTCATCCAATCATTCAGGCACTACCCTTGCACTCAAACAATGACCCAGGCACTACCCTTGCACTCATCTATTCACTCAGGCACTACCCATGCACTCATTCAATCACCCAGGCACTATCCTTGCACTCATCCATTCTTTCAGGCACTACACATATACTCTTCCATTCTCTCAGGCACTACGCATGCACTCATGCAAACACCCAGGCACTAGTGATGTGATGCACTCATGCAATCACCCAGGCAATACTATTACACTCAACCATTCACTTAGGCACTACACATGCACTCATTTAATCACTCAAGCACTATGCATGCACACAGTCATCCATTCTCTCAGCTGTTAGCCTTGCACTCATCCAGTCACCCAGGCTCTACCCATGCACTCATCCAATGACCCAGCCACTACTCATGCACTCATCTATTCACTCAGGCACTACCCATGCACTCATCCAATCACCCAGGCACTATCCATGCACTCATCCAATCATTCAGGCACTACCTGTGCACTCGACTAATGACCCAGGCACTACCCTTGCACTCATCTATTCACTCAGGCACTACCCATGCACTCATTCAATCACCCAGGCACTATCCTTGCACTCATCCATTCTTTCAGGCACTACACATATACTCTTCCATTCTCTCAGACACTACCCATGCACTCATCCAATTAACCAGGCACTATGCATGCACTCATGCAAACACACAGGCACAAGTGATGCACTCATGCAATCACCCAGGCAATACTATTAAACTCAACCATTCACTTAGGCACTACACATGCACTCATTTAATCACTCAAGCACTATGCATGCACTCATACAATCACCCAGGCACTATTATTATACTCAACCTTTCACTCAGGCAATATACATGCACTCATTCAGTCAATAAGGCACTAACCATGCACGCATCCAATCATTCAAGCACTATCCTTGCACTAATCTATTATTTAAGGCACTACACATACACTCTTCCATTCTCTCAGGCACTACCCATGCACTCATGCAATACACCAGGCACTAGTCATGCACTCCTCCATTCACCTAGGCACTACTTTTACACTCAACCATTCACTCAGGCACTACCCATGCTCTCATCCAATCACCCAGGCACTACCCATGCACTCTTCCAATCACTCAGACACTACCCTTGCACTCAACCATTCACTCAGGCCCCACATCATCCATTCTCTCAGCCACAACTCTTGCACTCATCCATTCACTCAGGCACTACCCTTGCACTCAAACATTCACTCAGGCACTACCCTTGCACTTATCCATTCTCTCAGGCACTACCCATGCATTCATTCAATCACCTAGGCACTACCTTTGCACTTCTACATTCACTGAGGCCCTACCCATACACTCATCCAATCATTCAAGCACTATCCTTGCACTCATCCATTATTTCAGGCACTACGCATATACTCTTCCATTCTCTCAGGTACTACCCATGCACTCATCCAATCAACCAGGCACTATGCATGCACTCATGCAAACACACAGGCACTAGTGATGCACTCATGCAATCACCCAGGCAATACTATTACACTCAACCATTCACTTAGGCACTACACATGCACTCATTTAATCACTCAAGCACTATGCATGCACTCATCCAATCACCCAGGCACTATTATTATACTCAAACTTTCACTCAGGGAATATACATGCACTCATTCAATCACTAAGGCACTAACCATGCATGCATCCAATCATTCAAGCACTAATCTATTATTTCAGGCACTACACATACACTCTTCCATTCTCTCAGGCACTACCCATGCACTCATGCAATACACCAGACACTAGTCATGCACTCCTCCAATCACCTAGGCACTACTTTTGCGCCCAACCATTCACTCAGGCACTACCCATGCACTCATCCAATCACCCAGGCACTACCCATGCATTCTTCCAATCACTCAGACACTACCCTTGCACTCAACCATTCACTCAGGCCCTACACATACAGTCATCCATTCTCTCAGCCACTACCCTTGCACTCATCCATTCACTCAGGCACTACCCATGCACTCATTCAATGACCCAGCCACTAACCATGCACTAATCCATTCTCTCAGGCACAACCCATGCACTCCTCCAATGACCCAGGCACTACCCTTGCACTAATCTATTCACTCAGTCACTACCCATGCATTTATTCAATCACCTAGGCACTACCTTTGCACTCCTGCATTCACTGAGGCACTACCCATGCACTCATCCAATCATTCAAGCACTATCCTTGCACTCATCCATTCTATCAGGCACTACACATATTCTCTTCCATTCTCTCTGGCACTACCCATGCACTCATCCAATCACCCAGGCACTACACATGCACTTATGCAAACACCCAGGTACTAGTGATGCACTCATCCAATCACCCAGGCAGTACTATTACACTCATTCATTCACTTAGGCACTACACATGCACTTATTTAATCACTCAAGCACTATGCATTCACTCATCCAGTCACCCAGGCACTGATATTATACTCAACCATTCACTCAGGCAATATACATGCAGTCATTCAATCGCTAAGGCACTAACCATGCACACATCCAATCAGTCAAGCACTATCCTTGCACTTATCTATCATTTCAGGCACTACACAGGCACTCTTCCATTCTCCCAGGCACTATACATGCACTCATCCAATACACCAGGCACTAGTCATGCACTCCTCCAATCACCTAGGCACTCTTTTTACACTCAGCCATTCACTCAGGCACTACCCATGTACATATCTAATCACCCAGGCAGTACCCATGCACTCTTCCAATCACTCAGACACTACCCTTGCATTCAACCATTCACTCAGGCCCTACACATACAGTCATCCATTCTCTCAGCCACTACCCTTGCTCTCATCCATTCACTCAGGCACTACCCATGCTCTCATCCAATGACCCAGCCACTAACCATGCACTCATCCAATCACTCAGGCACTACCCTTGCACTCAACCATTCACTCAGGCACTGCCCATGCACTCATACATTCTCTCAGGCACTACCCATGCACTCATCCAATGATACAGGCACTACCCTTGCACTCATCTATTCACTCAGGCACTACCCATGCACTCATCCAATGATACAGGCACTACCCTTGCACTCATCTATTCACTCAGGCACTACCCATGCACTCATTCAATCACCCAGGCACCACCTTTGCACTCCTGCATTCACTGAGGCACTACCCATGCACTCATCAAATCATTCAAGCACTATCCTTGCGCTCATCCATTCTTTCAAGCACTACACATACACTCTTCCAGTAGCGGCCAGTGGTGGGAGTGCTGCCGGGCAGTGACGTGGGGCAGGAGAGGGGCAGGGTGGGGGGTAGTAAACTACGGAATACAGCCGAATAGAGGTAAGTAAACATATAAATACATAAAACGAATATGTCATTGAGCGCGCTGCATTGCCAAATGCGATGCAGCGCGCGCAACGAAATGTGTTTTATTTATTTATATGTTTTCTTACTTCTATTCGGCTGTATTCCATAGTTTACTACGCCCCACCCTGCCCCTCCCCTGCCCCACGTCACTGCCCAGCAGCACTCCCACCACTGTCCGCTACTGCACTCTGCTATTCTCTCAGGCACTACCCATGCACTCATCCAATTAACCAGGCACTAAGCATGCACTCATGCAATCACCCAGGCACTAGTCATGCACTCATCCAATCACCCAGGCACTACTATTACACTCAACCATTCACCCAGGGACTAACCATGCACTCATCCAATCAACCCGGCACTACCCTTGCACTCAACCATTCACTCAGGCACTATGCATACAGTAATCCATTCTCTCAGCCACTAGCCTTGCACTCATCCAGTCACCCAGCCACTACTCATGCAGTCATCCAATGACCCAGTCACTACCCTTGGACTCATTCATTCACTCTGGCACTACTCATGCACTCATCCAATGACCCAGGCACTAACCATGCTCTCATCCAATCACTCAGGCACTACCCTTGCACTCAACCATTGACTCAGACACTACCCATGCACTCATCCATTCTCTCAGGCACTACCCATGCACTCATTAAAGGCCCCAGGCACTACTCTTCCACTCACCCATTCACTCAGGCACTACCCATGCACTCATTTCATCACCCAGGCACTACGTTTGCACTCATGCATTCACTGAGGCACTACCCATGCACTCATCCAATCATTCAAGCACTATCCTTGCACTCATCCATACTTTCAGGCACTACACATACACTCTTCCATTCTCTCAGGCACTACCCATGCACTCATCCAATGACCCAGGCACTATCTTTGCACTCATGCATTAATTGAGGCACTACCCGTGCACTCATCCAAACATTCAAGCACTATCATTGCAGTCATCCATTCTTTCAGGCACAACACATACACTCTTCCATTCTCTCAGGCACTATCCATGCACTCATCCAATCACCCAGGCACTACCCATGCACTCTTCCAATCACTCAGACACTACCCATGCACTCAACCATTCACTCAGGCACTGCGCATAGAGTCATCCATTCTCTCAGCCACTAGCCTTGCACTCATCCTATCACCCAGGCACTACCCATGCACTCTTCCGCTCACTCAGACACTACCCTTGCACTCATCCAATGACCCAGGCACTATCTTTGCACTCATGCATTCATTGAGGCACTACCCATTCACTCATCCAAACATTCAAGCACTATCCTTGCAGTCACCCATTCTTTCAGGCACAACACATACACTCTTCCGTTCTCTCAGGCACTACCTATGCACTCATCCAATCACTCAGGCACTACCCTTGCACTCAACCAATCACTCAGGCACTAATAAGGCACTATCCATGCACTCATCCAATCACCCAGGCACTACCCATGCACTCTTCCAATCAATCAGACACTACCCATGCACGCAACCATTCACTCAGGTGCTGTGCATACAGTCTAACATTCTCTCAGCCACTAGCCTTGCACTCATCCAGTAACCCAAGCACTACTCTTGCACTCAACCATTGTTAATGTGTTAATGTTAAAGGATTTATAGAGCGGGTGGCTACCCGAAGGCTTCCCAGCGCTAAGCATGTAGACTGATGAAGGCGATAGCGAGGGAAAAGGAGATTAGTTGCACTCATTAAACAGCCAAGTTGTCAGGTTTTTTTCTGAAGGTTGCCTCTGAGGCTGTAAATCAGATCTCCTGCGGAAGTGAATTCCACAGCTTGGGTGCCAGGTGGGAAAAAGCTCTTCCGCCCCATCTGGCCCTTTTTATTCTGGTTGTTTATAGCAAGCTCTCAGAACCTGACCTCAGACATCTGTTGGGAAGATGTAGGCACACCAGATTCCTGATCTTACTGGGCCCTTTGTTGTTTATGGCTCTGTGGGTTAGGCAGAGTGCTTTGAACTTAATTCTTGCCTCGATCGGGAGCCAATGTAAGTTTCTGCGATGATCCGTTACTGATTCCTTCATAGGGATTTGACACAGAAGTCTGACCGCTGCATTCTGGATTACCTGTAACTTGTTGATAACGTATTTAGGTGTACTCATCCATTCACTCAGGCACTACCCATGCACTCATCCAGTAACCCAGGCACTACTCTTGCACTCAACCATTCACTTAGGCACTACCCATGCACTCATCCAATCACCCAGGCACTACCCATGCACTATTCCAATCACTCAGACACTACCCTTGCACTCAACCATTCACTGAGGTGCTATGCTTACAGTCATCCATTCTCTCAGCCATTAGCATTGCACTCATCCAGTCATCCAGGCTCTACCCATGCACTCATCCAATGACCAAGCCACTAACCATGCACTCATCCAATCATTCAGGCACTACCCTTGCACTCAACCATTCACTCAGGCACTGCCCATGCACTCATCCATTCTCTCAGGCACTACCCATGCACTCATTAAAGGGCCCAGGCACTACTCTTCCACTCACCCATTCACTCAGGCACTACCCATGCACTCATTTCATCACCCAGGCACTACGTTTGCACTCATGCATTCACTGAGGCACTACCCATGCACTCATCCATTCACTCAGGCACTACCCATGCACTCCTCCATTCCTTCAGGCACTACACATACACACTTCCATTCTCTCAGGCACTACCCATGCACACATCCAATGACCCAGGCACTACCTTTGCACTCATGCATTCATTGAGGTGTAGAAATACAAATCCTCTTAAGGGTTCACTGATACATCTGGTCCTTAAGACCAACAAAGAAGAGATTGGCACAGAAGCTGTAATATCAAAAAAACATGTTTTATTAACCTCAGATGAGGGAGATTGCATCTTACGGTACCCGCAGGCCACAGTAGGAGGCATTCTA